>VWZW01006989.1:729473-1069628 GCA_013397115.1 Edolisoma coerulescens
CTGCGGAGCGGCCCCGCCGCCGCCGCGCGCTCCGCGCCGCGGGAGCTGCGCGCTGCCCGCCCGCGGAACGCGCCAGGGGCCATTTCAGCGCCGCTGCGCACCTGGAGGGCGCTTGTCCTGCCCGAGCATCGCTACGGGCAGCTCCTGAGGGCGGCAGGACCAAGGTGTCCTTGGCTGTGGTGCAGCCCCGGAGGGGAGGTGATGCCCCACCCGTCTCACCGGTGGAAAAGAGCTGAAACAAGTTCAGACGCTCCCAGCAAGAGGGAGAGCTGGTAACGCACTCGGCTCCGTGGGTTTGCCAGCAGCCCAAGCACAGCACTGGCTTGGGATCCTACATGGGAATTACATGGTTGGGACCACGTCCACAGGCAAGAGAAGTTCTTGCCAAGCATCCGTAGAAATATAGACTCACAGAATAGTTTCGGTCGGCAGAAATGTTTAAAAGCCCATCTGCTCCAAGCCCCCTGCAATGAACAGGGACATCTTCAACTAGATGAGGTTGCTCAGAGCCCTGCCTGAGCTGACCTCAAATGTTTCCAGGGATGGGGCATCCACCAGCCCTCTGGGCAACTTATACCAGCATTTTACCACCCTCATCATAAAACATTTATTCTTTATATCTAGTCTAAATTGATAACCTCTCAGGTCAAACCCATTAACTCTTTAATCTCAACACCTCAACAGCTTCTCTGTTCATGCTCACAATGATCCTCCTTTTATACAAAAAGATACACCCATCTCACTTAGAGGATCACATACCATAGGATATATCCTGGTTCTGGGAATTTTTTTCCTTTTATCCTTCCTTCTTGGTTTCAGGAGCTGCCAACTCAAAATCCAGCAAAAGTTACAAATTCCCTGAATTCATTGAAACTTAGCAAGTCCTGCTCAGGTTTTCCTGAGATATAAATTCTCCACTGCTGGTCCTACTTCTGACCCTCTTGCTGCTCACCTTCTGCAAGGCCCCTGAGGGTGCAGTTTCTTTCAGAAGATGGGTTTCTGTCCTAGAGGAACTCTCCCCTGGTGTTCTGAGGATCACCAACGCGACCTGTGTTGAGGAGATCAGCAAAGCAGAAAAAGCCTAGACTAGAGTTTCACCATCATCTAATCTTATCCCTGGAAGAAGATGCCACAAGTTTCTGCAGTGTCATCTCTTCCAAATAGGTGTTTCTCTATGGAAATATGTCCAGGATTTAGTTATTTCGTGCATTTCTGGCTTCTCAATCACAAATAATGCCTTGGTGCATGATCAGATCTTTCACTCAAGGTGTAGCAAAACTCTCTTAGCCACTCAGCAGAAGCAGCTCAGAATCTGAAATTTTCCAGTGCTTTGATTGTTTCAGCAGTATTCTTATTGCAAATCTCTCACAGCATTACATTTTCCTAGCAAATAACAATTTGGTTTAAGAAAATATTGAACTAATGCTCCAGTGCAGCTTATTTGACGGCTACACAGCATTTAATATATTATAGCAACACCTGCTGGTCTTGATATGGTTAAGAATCTGTTACATCCGTATTTCCATTATCAAGCCCAAGTTCACAAGCTGGCCACAAGAATTCAGTTCGGATTCTGACACAAGTTTATAGTTTGTCCCAAGGCTTGTAAAACACCTTCAACTTTCTCAGAGAATTTACCAAGTTTTGATGAGGATTTTTTGCACCACTGGAGTTTTAAACTGGCTTTCACAGACATGATTTCACCCATGACTGGCTTAGCTAAAGGAAACCACTTTTTGACCTAAGTAAATGTTCTTAAATGGTCAGCTTAAAATATTCTCATATTCTTCTGTACACACCACAGACTATGTTCACATGGCTGAAACCTCACCCAGTATCACTCAAATAATAGCTAGCTTGTATAGCTCACTGTTCCTTCAGACATCTCAAAGCAAGTTGCAAAAGAGATACTGGAGCTGACTGAAGGACAGCAGAAGTGTTTCTGGAAAAATTTCATGATCAAATGACATATTTTATTTTTTCCTTGGAACCAAAGAAAAAGGAACTAAAACATTTTCACACAAACAGCACTGAGCTGAAGCCACTGTTTCCTGCCTGAAAGGGTCCAGTTCCAATTTTTCTTCCCATCCTACAAATGGAGATCATGGGAAGGCATTGGTAGCTTGTTCCCGATCAATGGAACAAGCCAGAGGCAATGCTGGGATCCCATTCCAAAGCACAAATCCAGTTTCTCTCTCTTTCTCTCTCTCTCTTGCACTCAAATGGCAGCCCACAGGTGACCACACTCTACATCCCTGTGCTCCCACTGTGCTCAGCTGAAGGGAACACCTGGACGAAGGACAGCTGGCTGCAGATGAAGGTGATGTCAAACAGCCAGAGGTAAAGACTCCAAAAATCCAGTCAGCCCTCTGAAATATCCATCTGCCACAGGCATCTCCCCGAATGCAGCAAAGGTGGTTTATTGCCTTGGGGCACTTCTGAGCTGCTACTGAGCTGTCAAATAGCTGAGGCTGTAATGGCAACAGCAGCATGTCAAACCAAACCTTGCTGTTGTCTGTGGCTCTCCCTGAAGCTGTGCTTTGTCTTGTGCAACGCTGATCTTGCAACAGTTATATTTGCTTCTGTTGACTCTTGGTTACTGCAGAATGTTCCATCTTGGCACGAAGGTGTTGATATAGAGGAAAACTTCAGCTGCTTCTGCATTTAAAATCCTGTTCTACTTAGTTACTGAAGTATGAGACAGAAAATTTCACTTAAAGCAACAGGGAACTAAAATATTTTGAAAAGAAGATTAGTAAAACATCAATCTTACAGCCGTTATCTGCAGCGTCCATCGTGCAGCTCCTCAAGGCAACAGACTCCAAGTCAATCCGACCTCAGTTTATTTGGAGCTACCAACCTCAGCCAACACACATTTTTTTAGCCAGCTACTGAATCTGTAGATTGTGCAGCAACTGAGTACGACCAAGATACCCACCACCATCTGGACAGTTCTCAAGTTCCAATTTTCCTGAAAAGTGCTCAGAAAAATGTATTAAAAGAGACCATGTCGAAGTGCCATCCATACAGCAGAGCCCTTGGAGGCACCATGCCTTCAGTCCCAGGTGTGGTGTGTACATACTCAGACAACCAGTGAGTTTCAATTTTCTAAGAGGTGTTTTATCTCGAGTTTCATTTCAAATGAGATGAAGGAACTGGCTGATGAAACAAAAAAAGTAAGATTTTACTTTTGAGAAAAGCCAGGAAGAGGGTGATTGAAAAGTTGCTTGAAAGTTCTTTGAATTTCAAAAAGCCTAGGTTGAAAAAAAAATATTGAATTCGAGTTAATAACCATAAAATCATTCCCAACCACTTTTCCAAAAGGACAAGATTGATTTACCATATCTAAAGAGACATACCTTTCTGATCATCCTACTGCATGATATGAGACATTTGCAAGAATGAATAATGTGTAGAAGGGAAGACTTTGATGTTTAAAGTATTTGAACACTAGCTTTAAAGAAAGAAAAAGACACCACAGACAAAATATTACGCCAGTGATCATCTGCTGCTGCAGATTCCAGCTGTAGTTCCTCACACACGGACATCACCTGCCATTTTCCCAGTGAAACCCCAACTGCATTTGCTAGCACTTTGCTTAGTTTTAATCTAGCTAATATCTTTCAACTTCATTTTCTACTTTTCTACTTATTTATAAGAAAACAGCATCAAAAGCAGCCAGCGGAGTGTCAGATCTGTTGAATACCCAGACACACAGAGCTGAGGCCCTCACCCTGCTGCAAAGAGGCACTGCAGCCCCTCAGACTCTCGGGCAGGTCAGAGTTTGTGCAGCCCCTCCTCACCACAGCACCAGCAGGCTCTGAGAGATGAGATCTGCACAAACTCGATGTTTACACGGAGCTTGTTGCACAAGTTAGGCGAGAAATAATTGAGGAAGCCTCAGCTGTCTCACACAGGAGATGTTTCCAGCCAGCCTGTTACCTCTGCTGCTGCAGCCTGGGAGGTGATGCCAAGCTGGAATGAAGTGCACAAGAAGGCCCACAGTAAATAATTCCTCTTGCAACAAGGTGCTGCCAGGTCCCCAAGGCTTCAGCTCTGCTCCTGTGGGTGCTGAGGCTTTGGGGCACGTTCACAGCTGACCCAGTGCCCACCTCTGGAAGCAGAGAAGTGCTGTGGCCAGGTAAGGCTGAGAGAGGAATCTGGCATCCACCTGACTGCATTGAGAAGGTTTGAAGCCCAAAAGCCATGAGGGATTTCCGTGCAGTGATCCCGTGCTGGGAGCATTTAGTGCTGGCTCGGAAAGTGATGGTGTGTGGAGACTGGACAGCCCTGACCACGACCAGCTCTGCTCTCCTTGGGGCAGAATGACAGCTCGCTGTGCTGTGGCTGAGCCAGGATGAACGTGTTTGCTTTAGCAAAATGACCTCTGTGCTACACTTATTACACACACCCTGCCAGGGGCCTTTGTCAGTGGGGCCACAATTACAGTGTGCACAGACTCACTCAAAAGGAGCAGACCTGTTCAAAGCAGTGGGCATGACACAGGGATTAAGTATTCACAAGATTAGCCTGGAGGTGCTGAATTTTAAATGCGTCTTGAGGATGGCTCTAAATGAAATGAGATGCCTTAAAATCTGAACACACATTTCAGAAATTATGTATATGTGTGTAATTTATGTGTGTATATATATCCTTTTAATTTTGGCAGTATTAGTCACTTAATAAGATTACACAAGTTTCATAAATGGAATTTGGGATGCTTCCTTCTAAGACTGCAGCAGTTCCCACTCGCCCATGGTACAGTTCTTCAAATATACAGATCACATTGTGTTCTAACACCTGTGGCTGTGACACAAATATGCACTGCTTTTATCTTCTTCCTGTTGCATTAGAGCTACAGGTTGACCCTGCAGAGAGAATTTATAATAGACAGCACAATTGCCAGCAGATCTGCTGCTTTCACGCCTGTGAGATCGTGCTGATGACCACCCTGTAGTAAAAGCACACAGATAAAACTCAACAATTATCCAAATGCACATTAAAACCCCCAATAAACCTGTCATTGTAAAAACAGAATATAAATAACACCAAGACTAAAATATTCAACCCACATACTTACATTTTACAAAGCTCTAATTTATAAACATTACAGCTCCCACCAATTTTAATAAGAATTGAGCTGAGCTACCTTTTTAAAATCCAGCTGCATAGTCCTCCATCCATTTCCTATTATTATCTCCTACTGTAATTCCTGAATAGGTGCTTGTTTGCTAGGAGAGGATTATCACCATTCACCATGATCAAAAAATTACTTGCAGGGACTTAGATTTACCCATGCAACAAGAGAGAAAGAATCCTTGAGGACCTTGTCTCCCCCAGATGACAGAGAGGCTCAGCCCACCTGCACCTCAAAAAAGGGAAGGTGGCTGGGACCTGCCTGGCAGCTGCTGCATTGGGATCCTAAGTTGCAGAGTGATGTTTTTGATCATCACCATCACTTACTGCAAGGAATTTCAGAGTTGCTGTGATAAGATAGAGACTCACACTGGAAATAAATCAGGGAAGCTTTCAAGGACAGCTTCTATGTTTATGAGAATTGCAATAAAGAAAATAAATGTGGAAGAGATATATAAATGTAATTTAATATCCAGCTATTACAGATATAGAAATTACCTCATTATACTCCTTGAAATCCATCTTTACTTATTCCTGATGCCAGAAACCTTACAAAATCCTAAACAATGGCTAGGCTGTTTGCATGTTGAGATTTCTACTTTTCACACAGACCAACACTGTCTTCTGGTTCTGTATGTTCCTTCTGCTGCTCTCATGCACTGCACAGCCTTTAAAACAGAGACTGCTTTCTGATAGGTCTGTTTTAAAGAAAGGATTCATGAATGATGCTCCTAATTCCAGGAGCAAATCAATTTTCAGCTGTGTCAGTGACATCTGTGGATTATGATCCTCAGTTCCTCCTTGGAATCCATTCGTCTCATTTCCACTTTCACTCTTAAACAGCCAACCTTATGGTGGCACAATTTCCTGACAGGTCTTTTATTAGTGTTTGATCAGATATTGTTTTAGGAAACATTGTCCAGATCAAGTTTCCTGTGACAGCATTTCAATCCAGCAGTGCTGGCTGTGGGGAGAAGCCTGTTCTCAGATACACGTGGAATGTAGGAGCTCTTCAGTGGCACCAAAATGTTGGAAAGATGTGGCTCCCTGCCCAATCCAGCTGAAAGCCTATGAAGAAGCTGAACATTATCCCTGGCTTAGAATAGCTAAGTATATTTCACTACTGGAATTGCACTGAATCCTGTAGGGCACATTAATCTTTGGCCATCATCGTAGCAGTCCCAATTCTGCCAGGAGGAAAAGGCTTGTGGGCTTGGGCAGGTATTTGTCCAGGCTGATCCTCGGGTAGGAAAAGAACCTCATACAATATTCATTACTTACTCGTCTCTGTCTTGATGCACATTATTAAGAGCTGCCTGGCCCTCCAGCAAAATCTTCACAACAAAATTAAGAAACACAGCCAGCCATCATGTCAAAGTCCTGAGAGATTAAATATTCTAAGTGCAGCAGCACCAGGGTAAATTAGTATTGTTACCTCCTGACCCCTGGAGCTGCACCCAATGCTGGCTTTAAACAATAGAAATAATGAGATTTTTAAGATTCCATTTATTTTGAAACAACAACTGGCAGCTTGAAAGAAGAAAACATGTTTTGGCAAATAAAGTTGACATTGACATTTTTAGCAAAGAATAGCTATATGGTGCCTTGTCACTGGGCAAATCTGAAGAATCACTGCTGCCTCTGATGTATGATGTTTTTCACAGGGACAGAGTAGGTATGAGTAATAAAGAACATTTAGTACAGTTTGTATCTGCCTTTAACAGAGATGTTCAGAATATTTAAATAGAAACCAAAACATTTCTAGCATTAAAGTCTTCACTGTATTTTAAAAATATTTCATCTTAAAAAAAAAAAAGTTAAAGGCTGATGCATGATAAAATTCCATCCTAAAACTAAGCCAGTGAGAAGCCTTGACAGATGGAAGTGGGATGACAAAACCACATTCATTTAGTTGGGTTGGATTCCCTAATATTGCCAGTAAAGGGCAAAGTCCAATTCAACAGTTTTGGGGAGAGTTTTTTTGAGGGTTTTGTTTTTTGGGTTTTGTCTTAACACACTTGAAAATGAGCCACTCAGTAGGAAAAGAACATTCAAGACTATATTGGACTATGCAAATGCTTTCAGAGCAGTTCTGTCTTTTCCTGTTGCAGACCACACAACTTCTCCAGCTTTCAATTTCTCCATCTGAAAACCGGGGACAGCTTGCCATAAGGGAAGTGACAGAATTTGCTTTTATTAATTTCCCTCTCAATTGATTTAGAGACCATATGGAGTTTGAAACAAAAAGAAGTCCAAACCAAGAAGAACAAGGAAAACCAATGGATCTGTTAGGAGGCACCAAAAGTGCAACAAAAAGTGCAATGGTGAGGGGAGCTGCAGGCAGGCAGAGGCATGGAGGTGTGACATGCACACATATTCATCACCCTTTTAGCTCCAGATGCTGGGAAGACATTCTCTATTATTCATTAATTCTGTGGTGAGCAGATAGATTAAGCATTTTTCCCTATTAATTAATCTTGCTCCGGGCTATGAAATTGAAAAGCTTCATTTATTTATATATTTACTTATTTTGAGGGAAAACGATTTCTCAGCAAAGCCCTCCCCGGTGAAGCTGCAGCATCAAAGCCTCTGGCCAAGATCCCGAGCATTCCATACTGTGCCTGCCATCAGCCACTGCATCATGATGTATAATTACAGACACAGATCACTTACTGCTTTTGATCCTAAATACAGGCAGATATTTTACACTGGTGGCTTGATTGTGGTACAGACATCAATACCAGCCATAAAGGACAGATCACATTCCACTGATACATAGGAGATGTGAAATGGATCAGCTCTGCAGTTTTCTTTATGCTGTTTATTATTATATGTTATATCCAACACACACCCAGTGGTATCAGCTCACAAAAAAATCCTGACATTAAATCCTTTAATGTCCATCGAGCTGCTTTTTGATTTACATAAACCAAAGACGAGCAACAAGCAGTGACTGGGCTGTCCAGCCCTGAGCAAGGGTTTTGTTGGTGCTGGGCATTGCCCTCCACCCCTCAGGCACACAGACCCCAGGAGGACATGGCTGGACTGAGCTTAACAGGGACCTGCTTTGGCCTGAAATCCTGGGCTTTCAGTTGCTGTTTAACAGAGAGGGTTGCAGGGAGCTGCACTGCTGCCTGTTAGCACACTTTGTTCAACACAATTAGTACAATTCCCTGCCAGAGAAAACACTCAGGGATAGCTCAGGTGATAGACTGGGGTTATTCAACTTTTGACAAAAGGTTAGGGGAATTCTCTTGAAACAGTAATTGTCTGTCACATGAAATACTGCAGCTTCTTGAGCACAGGAAGGAGGACACCATGAAATGAAGTGGATTAGGGCAGGAGGAAACTAGAGGCAGGCAGGTTAATGCAGAGGAATCCAAATGGACTTGCCAAAATAGTCTAGGGTAGAATGGACAAAAGAATAAAGAATAAAAGTTAATAAAGATCTCAAATTTATCTGATGTGTTTGTAGCTAAAATAACTGAAGCTGGTTTCCTTCCAAGTCTTAAAGATTTTTGAGGTCAGTCTGTGCACAGGGAACTTCTGTGGTATTGCACAGAGGGGTCTCAGAGGAATTGCCATCTGAGCCAAAAAAAGACAGAATGGCATAGGAAGAATAACGTATTTTTTTGTGGTGACAACATTGAGTGCACTATGGAAAGAGACTCACATAATAAACACATCATCCCAAAGCTCCAGAGCCCGATCCAGACTAGGTGCCACTGTCACCTGGCTAACTGGAGGCAAGTGAAGTGGATTACCTGCCCAGGCAAATGTTCTGCAGGTTTGGTTTGAGGAAATAATACGTAGGAAGCCTTCAGAAGGGGCACACCTTTTCCAAGCAGGAGTGCACAAGTCAGGTTTGGAACAGAGGGTAAGAAAGGCTTGAAGTGAAAACTTATAATTTAATCTTGCAATGGAGCCTGAAGTGATGTTCACAGACCACATTTTACTCCTAGCTTTAACTGGTCACAGATGGAACTAGTGATTACCATTAAATTAATTCTGTTGATGAATCCTTCAGAATGTATCTTACAGTCCTCTTCTCTCCCCCATGGCACTTTACTAAGTTTTTTTGTTCTCAATGCCTGAATGGAGCATTTATCTACAACAGGACCCTGGTCTTGACCGGGACAGGGAGCTGCTTCCACCTGACACGTAATATACAGACAGGGTAAGTGATAGCAGGAGTGATAAGAACAGTGCATCTTCATAACTTCCACTCTGTGCATGACATAAATGAATACATCAGATTATGCTTTAAATAGCCTACTCTAATTTTAGATAAGTGAATGCTGCCACGTAACACTAATACTAATGGAATTGGAAGAGCTGGATATCAAGGGCAGACGGTGCTGAGAAAATTCTCTGCCTTGAAAATGTTAATTCATTTAATTGCCACTAATTGTACACAGCATCAGTGCAAATTCAAACGCGAGAACGGAACAAGTAGTTCTAAGCCTGACCTTTGCCAGGTAAAACCTTCAGTTTAAGGAAAATCTATCTCAGAATCAGTGAATGTATTCTCTTTCACGCTCACCCAGCTTTCCAAAGCATGCTGCAGGTGTGCAGACAAGCCCAACACTAAGATAAACACACCCCAAATTCACCTCAAACAAAGTGCAACAGTTCTAAGCCAAATCTTCCATCACCTTGTTCCTCAACTGCACGATTGCGAACTTGCAGCAAACCCGATGGTGTCTTGAAATGGCCAGAGAAGTACCTGAACACCTTTCTATCCACTCCTCTAAACCACAGTAAATCCTGTAATAGACATTTCAGTTTTATGGTTGGACTTTTCCAACCTAAACGATTCTATGATGCTATAAAAAATTCTTACCCCAACGGGATTCTGGGGTGCAGAAAAGAGGGAAGACAAGACCCCTTTGTTTTATGGAATGAAAAATCTAGATCTGATAGCCAACAAGACACTAAACAGTGCCATGATGGACACAATTTGGTATGCTAGAGGAAAATTGCTTAGTCTTTTGGGAATTTATTGTCACAAGCCAGCTGCTTATACTGGATTAGAAAGGGAATTAGAAAATACACAACCCAATTAAAAAGTAATGTTTGTTTGTTTGCTTCTTGCAGTTCTTTTGCTCTTTCATACTAATTCCTTCTCTTTTTCATTTTTACTTAAGTCAGTATTAATATTGATATTCACAAATAAATCCCAAGCTTCATGTCTTTTTAAAATGCCTCTAGCATTTTCCACACCATGGCCTGATCCTGCAGCTCTAAACGGAGCTGCTCCAGCTTCCATCAGCTCGGGACACAGCCCCAAGCACTCCCCAAGCATGACTTCAGTGAACCTCAGAACACAGTAACCTTTCCATAACAGCAAACCAAAATGAAAAGGTGCCCCAGCCTTTCAAGCGAGGACACCGAAACGAATCTGTATCCCTTTACATGGATTTATAGCAAAGTTGAAGGAAGGATCATGCTGAAGGCAAAACAGAAGAGGAATTTTTCTCTGCGTGTTTTTCTGTTGGCAAAAGTTGGAAATGGAGCTGGCACATAACAAATGCTGGTAGCTGACTCTACTACCCTCTAGAATGGTCCATTAAAATAACAAGGACAATAAAAGGTGATATCTTAAAGTAGCACTGAAATTCCAGCAAACAAACTGTAGAACTGACTGTAAATACCTGCACAGACTTTAAAAAATACCCATCTCAGATTTACCAGATTTGAGGGTAAATTCCCATTTTCCATCAAAGTAGAGCAAAATCAAAGTACTCAGCTCCTTAGACCTATGAATTCTCTGTTGCTTTTAGAAGTAAAAAAGTTTTTAAAGACGCAAAGTTCTTCCTTGTTGAAGAGAAGAAGGAAATACAGTAATTTATTAGGTTCCTTTAAAAACTCTGAAAAAATTTCAGACAGAAACCTTGTGGCACTCTCTTTTTACTTTCATGAGACAACTCATAGGATTAGAAAAGAAACACAAACATTCTGTACTGAGCTGAAAGAAAAACTTAAAATAAGAAAAGAAGAAATAGGAAAAAGGAAACCCTCCAAAATGATGGTCTAGAAAATTCCATTAGTCTTCAGATGAATAAATGCATCCCATTGTCACATCTGACACTCTGAATGGTTCCAATCCTGATAACTTCTCATTTTGGGAAGCAAAGCTTGTACAGAACAAGGAATTATTCAACATTTGCGTATTTGCAAGTCCCATTTTTTGTGCCATTTCTGCTGTCATCCCCCAGCTGAGCCACCTGGCTGCAGAGGGGCTCTGCTGGAGCCCTACAGCACCTTCAGTTGCACTCTGGTCAGCTTACCAGGGCAAGGCATTTGAATTTTAAATTGCAGAGTTCCCTCCATCTTTTCAAGTTATTCTCGTTTGATGCTCAAAGCCAGGAAAGTCAATTGAAACTTAATTCTCTTCTTCCTTGATTTATAGCAGCTGTGGATTAAGAAGCTGATCTGGGACAGATTCAATTGTTTCCTCACTGAAAAAAACAATAAGAGCTTTTCTAAAGGTTTGCACCTTGAATAATGGTTGTGTGTGTTTTATTGTATTACACCATTGTATTTTATTAGAAAGCATTATTTGACCCTCATTTCCTGGAATTCCACCGTGCCCTGTTCATGTGTTGTCACAACATGGGAGTGACTGAACAGCACTCTGTGCTCAAGACACATGGGGACGAGGGGCTTGGCTAACCTGGGATTTCATCCATTGAAAAACAGACTTCAGGCACCCCAAAATGGGCCATAGGAATTTACTGCAACTGTTAGGAGGATTTTTCTTTTTTCAAATAAACTTTAAAAGGGTGACTTTGTTGCAAAATTTTCACGTTTTTCCACACTTTCAAGTTCTACGTTTCTAAATGATGCCCTGACATGAAGTGGACCAATTCTGACCCTGAAGAGCTTTCAGTTTTATATACATATATACATATATATATAAGTGAAAAAACATTATTAATTCATTTTGGTTTGGATATTTCTCTCTACCAATGTTTTGATTTCATCAACAAAGGAACAAATAAGCCAATTATTTGTGTATCTCCATTCTCCTTAGCGAAGCCCTCCCTTTTCAAGTTTATAGGAGACAGCATGCTTCAAAACAACCCACTCTGATCTGGGGCTTAGAGAAAAAGATGTTTAGTTCATATAAATCAATATACCCTCAGTGAGGAACATGAAACTGTGCTTTCATGCCAGGCCAGCAACCTACCTGGTTTTAGTATCTCAATTCGGAGTAACTTTTTTGTTTGAAAATATGTGTGTTTCATCACTCAAAAATATTCAGTTTAAAAAAGATTTTGATTACAGAAAACATTAATGATGTATTTCCCTAAAATATGTGCATTGAAATGCACCAAGTATTGGAAGATGGGGATGTGCAGTACAAAAAATAGGACCCCTCGACAAAAGAGGAATGCTTTGAAAAGATAAAGGGAAGATCAATATGTTCCATCTTTATAGGCTCTCATCTTGTATTCTCCTGCAGTCTCAAGTCAAAGCCTACTTTTGTCTGTAGTCTAACAAAGAGTATCAGTGTTATGAAAGGTACAGTGGTTCCTCCTTTATGCTCCCTGATAACTCGTCGTTTGCAATCAGCCTGAGATTCAAAACAGCTTTTTCTTTACCTGCCTGGCTCCTGGTGGGGAGCAGCTCACACCCAGCTGTGGTGTGGAGCCGTGGTTCCCTGCAAGGCTGTTCCCTTTGTCTGGTCCCTCCCGACAGAAGCTGTCTCAGTACCCTGCCAACAATGGCCAGAGCAGAAAGCTGGGGGAAGAATGAATCTGTTTATCTGATGTACCAGGGACTGCCATAACTCACAGCTGTGTTACACACTGAATGAGAAACACACCTCAAAAATACCTTAACCACAGGTGAGGGTGGTAAATCTGCCCCCACTCACCAAAGCTACAAACACAAGGTGCTACTGAGGTGCCACATCTGCCCCATGGATGTGCTGCCTTGCCATAAGCAGCTGGAAACTGAGGCATTCCATGGAGACCAAGCCCAGAGATTCACCCAAACAGCCCACTTTGTATTGCTCCTGAAGGTCCTGCAAGGTAAATTTAAAACACCCCTCTCTGGGCAAGTGCAACCCACAGCTGCACAGCAATTGTAGAATAAAGCTTGTTCTGAGAGAAGTACCTGGATGTGACAGCAATTACTTGTACATAAAGAGACACCACTTTCCTCCCTTTTCACCCAATTATCTGTGTTTAAGCTGTGCCTGTTTACAAGAAGTCATGCAGGATGGAAAAGGAGGTACAAAATCACACTCGCCTCTTCCACAATAACTTAAAATAGCTTCCCTGGAAACGCCGAGTCCCTGTGATATTCCTTGGTGTCTCAGCCAAGAAAACTTTACAAAGTCCTTCCGTGAGGTACACTGTGCCTCTGTTATTTTTGCTTGTATTTATAGCAAGGTTCTCCTCTCCAGTTAAATAGCATTGGTATTCAGCACTATTTTGAGAATTTCTGAAGGAGGTGGACAGGGGGAGGATGGTGGTGGTGGGTGGTCTGTCTGGGAAGCAATATCCCTCCATAAACTCACGGCAAGGCAACTTGCTGGACCACCTACATGAGTTGTCACTTTCTGGCTCCACAGACAATTCGCTCAAGAAAAAGGAATTCTCTTCAAAATCAGGTTGATTGATTTCTTTCTTTTTCATGTGTCACCATTCTGGCCAATTACAATTACATCAGGAGCAGACTGGTTAGCTCAGAACATTCTATAGCTACTGCACAAAATAAGAAGTGGGGTATTAGAGGGTGCAAAGGAACTCATGCAAACACAGTCTTTGTCCACCAAAGCAGCTACACTTACAGGAGCCCAGAGCTGGCGGCACTGGAATGTAGTTGTTTCATTTCTGAATCCTAGAATCCATCACTGCAACATCAGGGATTGCGGGGAATCAGAAAACCCTTTTCCATATTGGCTCTGATCATAAAACCCCAGCACTACGCACTCATGCAGAAGCCCATGAAAGTATAAGGTGGGCTTTTCTAATCTGAAAAATCAGTCAGGACCTTCACTTACTTGCTGCCCACCTGTCCCACCTCAGGAAAGGAGGGTGCCCACCCCACCCAGAGGGCAGCCCTTGAGCCTGGGGCAGCACGAGGAGACTCGCACTGCTTCCTCAGCAGAGGCTGTAAATCAGACACTTGCTTTATCCTGACATAATTGCATTTGTTACTTGTGTTACAGCAGATAAGGAAGCAGCCAGCAGGACAACAGAGTAAATGATGCCCACAACCAGCCTTCAACTTGCAAACACAAAAAAGCACCTTCCTTAGAAACTCAGAACTCTGCTAGTTGAAAGCCTGAGTTCCTGATAAGGAGGCAGATGTATACATGGAAGAAATGTTTTTAAAAAGACAAAATCCTTTTGCTGCAGACAAAGAACGGCTCTGAGGACTGAAACCCATTTCTTATCTTCCAGAGAACTGTTTTGTCTGGATGCTATTAGCACAGCATTCCTCTGATCATTTGTAAATGTCATTTACAAACTCTGGCACAATTGTTCTCTGCAGAATAGATTACAGGGCCCAGCCTTCCTCCTTTCAGACTGCAGCCCATGCTCTGTGTTTAATAAGGATGTTGCATATTGAGTTTTTCAGTTCATGCTCCAGTGCCCACGACCCACGTGCTGCACTGTAACGAACCAGCTCCAGCACGCTGCCGAACGTGTGATGGGTGATGCACAGAGGATCCCACTCCCAGTTTGAAAACTTGCACTCCTTAGAGAGCTTTCCTTGAAGTCACCACTTGGTCCTGGCTGGATCAGAGAAGTGGGCTGAGCCACAGAGAACCAGCTGCATGAATTCCCCGTGCTCTCAACAGCCTCATGCACACAGGGATTTCTGGTCCTGTTCAGGGCTGTCTTCACAGCTGCAGCAGTGGGTCGATCCCTGGCCTCACACCTCCTCGTGTAACACCAATTTGCAATGTTTTTGACCCTTTTTATTTTGCTTTTTGCCAAGAATATAACAAATAACCACTGCTGTTTACCCAGACCAGATTGACATTTATGTTGTCTCCTCAGAGGTACTGAGGAAGACAGAAAGGGAAATTTGATTTTGATCCTATGCTAAGAATTGCATATTTCTTGACCTAAATCCTGCCTACAGAAAGATCTGAAATTCATGCCAGTAGTATCCATTAAAGAGATATTTTACACATCTCATCTCCATTCCCACTTAAAACAGGGCACAGCTACCCCACCATAGCATCTGATCAGGAAAAGAATGAGTTAAGGACAAGAGCAGATGTGGCAAATAAAGCTCTTAGGATGGCACACCACAGACAGAATTCTGTTCTGGATTTAACTGCTGCATGCAGGCAATCTAGGAATAGAGAATACACATAAGAAATGCTTCACCAGCCATTTATACGGGGGCCACATATGCTTGATTAATTTTAAAACTCCAGTTGTCAAATAAACACGCTGAACTCTGGGCCACAAGAAGCAGATGCTGTATGTTTACTCCTGCTTTGAGCTGGAAGGTGCACTTTTTTCTTGGTATTTTAGTGACAATGTCCAATTCTGAAAGGCTCTGGCTGTTTATTAATTTCAAAGGAAGAAAGGGAACTCTCTGATGAATTAATTAATTTCCTTCAATTCATGCAAGGCTTCAACTTCACAGTTTGTGATCAAAGAAAGGACGCCTTAAATAATGTTAAATATGGTTTGGGTTTTACAATGTGCTATCTGCTAGTTTGGTTTCCACTTCTTTGGCAAACACATCATGCAAGGACTCTGCTAAACACCACGCAGGAATGACAGCGCGAAGGCACCGGAACCAATGTTGAAGCCAAACAAAAGCCAGGTACTGCCTTGTTATTGCCAGTCCTGAGCTGAAACAACACAACATCTCCTAAAAACTACCCTCTACAACCTCCCCAAAACCATCAATGAGCAAACACCTTCAGTAAGGGGACTGGTACCGTTTTTTCTAGAGGAATCCAAAGTCAGGTGATTCTCAAATGCTGCCACGTCCCACGTCCCACATTGGTGACATCTGGATTTCTCTTGGTGCTGCAGTGAGCAGGTCCCAGGCAGAGGGGTGTTTGCTCCCTCAGCACACTCCAGAGGCGTGGAGCTGGTGAAACTCCAGCATCACAGAGACTACACTGATTCCAGCCCAACACAGAGAATTATGTCATGTTTGCCAAAATATTAATGTGTGTTATGCTCCAGCGTTAACTAAAAACATTTCTTAATCCATCGGCTAATCCAAACAAACAAATTAGTATAATTGGAGAGTTGTGCTTGCAAATACAAAGCATAAAGAGAGGGAACATGAATTGTCTTCTTGTCATTCCTCTCAGGCAACATGTGCAGCTAGTTCTGCTCCTTGCAGTCTGAGCATACTGGTATAATTGATGGCAACATTTATCATAACAGCAGCGCAAAAGCATCAACTGCTTGATGAATTTATTTACTCCTGCCCAGAAGTAAAGCTATGATTGGACCACTTCATAAACATCAAACTGCTGTAGACCTGGTCTGTTGTTGTTGATTGCACAAGGGGGAAAGAAGGGGAAGAAAAAAGAATTAAAAACAGGGCAAAAAAACCTTGACTGGGAGGCTGGAGGTTCAGTGAAAAGACAAATCTCTTTCATTAGAGGAAAACAACCATTACTTTATCTAATTAAAAAAAAATAAAAAATAATCACTCTTGCATCCATGATCAACAGCTGCAGCATTATCTGCTGCAGAGTTTAGTCCTGTCTCTGGCAGGTTTTTCCTTCCCAGCCCACAGTATTCCTGAAGGCAGAGAGTTGTAAAGGAAGTATCAACCTTCCAAACTAACATGACAAGGATACTGGGCTTAGCAAGGCAAAACCAGGAACCACAGCACATTCCTATTTTGTGATCTTTTGTCTTCCACAGAGAAATACAGGGTCATATTCTCTTTGCCCTGACACCACACGGCCATCTGAATCTATGCAAAACTCTGCTCCTTTTCCTGGGTGGATTCTGCACTTTTTGTGCACAGATGGAAGTAAATCCAATGGGAAATAGGTCCAATGGCTTTACATTTGGTAGCTCTCCACACTCTGTCTCTGAAGGGGTCTGAAAACCATTGCTTAAGATGGAGTGGTCTGTGACCCTTGGTCTGCACACTAATTAAGTACTGTTGTTTTTCAAATAATAGTTAAAAAAAAATTCTTTTTTCTCTGGTTGGCTCCTTTGACTCCCCTCTGAGAAGAACAGAAGGCAGCAGTATCTGGAGATGAATTTCAAACATCCAGTTGCTGCTTGGAGCAGTCTCTATCCAGTCTACAGCAGAGCCAGCAGTATCATCACAGAATGATTCACAGACTGGGAAACAACACGAATGCCATTGCAGGCTTCTGCGGGGTAAAGAGTTCATCCCTAATGAGATCTCGATGTCTTATAACTCACTAGATAAAATTTAGTTTATGATATTATGCTAAGACACCAAAATGTAGTCAGCCCCGATACTGTCAGGCTCTTAACTCCATAATTAAGACTCAACTTAGTGCTTCAAACTGCTGAGAAACTCATATCTGCTACTGAGCTGTTTCCCCAGCCAGTGATTTTAGGAAGAGGTAAAAGAAAACCCAAAAGGGGAAAAAGTAGTCCATGGTAGGGCATATATTGTCCAAAAAAAAAAAAAAAAACCAACCAAAAAAGCTTTAGGCAATTTAAAAAAAAACAAACACAGTTTTGTACTCAGGGCTGAAAGAGCAGCATCTTCAGGTTCCCAACTGGCCCAGGAGCTGTGAGTGATGACTCTTCCCCACAATGTCTCGTGTGTGACCAGAGGCTCACAGACACTGCCTGAGGGTGGAGATGCAGGAGCCTGCAATGCCTGCCACCCCTGCCCATCAGAACACCAAACCCTGCTGCATCCAGCTGTGAATGGCACACCCCACGTGGAAAATGGGATGGCAGCAGCAAGAGCTGCTTGTGGCTGCTTCCCTCCCCTGCCAAGGGGTGAGTGGGGCAATGGAGAGCTCTGGTGCACGAGGCATCTGTTTTCAGGGCAGATGATGGAATACGCTGACACTGCCTTTGGATGGTAAAAATTATTCAAATACAGACTTCTCAGTAGTAGTAGGCAACTGGTGTTTTCTACTACCTTGACAAAAATCTTACAGATATTTTAATGGGCTCAGCAGCTGAACTGACACCTTTGGACTTTAATTCAGGGGCTTTGATGGTGCCACTTGATAAAAGTCTCAACCTTGAGCTCCTTGAACACACCAAGGGCACCTGCTCTCCTGGGCAGTGGCCAGGTGAATGACTGAGGGCAGATTTTTTGTTGTTCTTTGAAATAATAGCTTTTGTGCTCAAAGGTGTCACCTTTCACAGCTCTGGGACAAGGAACTCCAAACATGTCTTGAAAAAAATAAGATTTAAAAGCACACAGCGGTACATCTCAAGGGAATCAGAGTGGTGAACTGTCCTCCAGAGCTTGTGCAAGCCAGCAAGGCTAAACATTGTGTAGGGCAGAGACCAGCGTGCTCCACAAGCAGTGTAGCAACTGACAGTGGCTGTGTCAGGCCCCAAGCAAAAATAAGTGGGATTTCAGAAGCATCCCAGGCCTCAAGAGCACAAAACTCACTCCGTTGCTTTGTTGCTTGCATTCCTTAATGACTTGGGAGCTTTAGAAAATTCCTGCTGAAACCTTTTAAATTCCCTTCCTAATTATGCTGCTTCTACCTCTGAGGAGCCACACACAAGGCATTTTGTTGGAGAAAGCTGGGACAAGCACCACGCTCCCAGAAACAGCCTGGGAAGGAGGAGGGGAGCAAGCACACTGCCTCCCCAGTGCCTGCAGGACTGGGCTTGCTTCTATCTAAAGATTATTTTTATGAGTGGGACTCGTGTCTCCTTTATGTTTTATGCAGCACTTCAGACTCTAGGTCAGTGTCATACAAAGAACAATAAGATAATCACAGTAATAAAATGCTAATCTGTCCCATTAACCTCTGCCTGGAAAATTGCAGCAGACCTGGCTTCCAATAACACTGCAGGGAGGCCTGAGGAAAGGGCAGATTAGACAGATTCCAGCACAGGGAAATAATCCTCCAAATCCTGCTGCATCCAGCTGCTAATGTTATACACCCCATGGAAAATTGGATGACAGCAGCAAGAACTGCTGGTGGCACAGTTTCCATCCTGGCTGCTGAGCACAGGAATTGAGTGAGCCCCGGGCAGCCCAGCCAGGGAGAGACATGGCTATTAATGCAAAAGAAAAGCCTGCATAAGTAGGGGTAAGCAGTTTCTACCACACTCATCGCTGCTCAATGAAAGGCACAGCTGCACCTTTCTCTGAGTTATCAAAGATTATTTCAAAAGAGTACAGAACGGCATTTACAGCAAGAAACATCCCACCCTCTCTTCTATTACTCTGTTCTACAAAGCACTGGGACGTGGTCCCCTCCCTTTAGCAAAAGCCTCTGGGCCAAAATATGGCTTCCCACACGAGGTGGCTGCTCACAGGTAGCCTGTCCTTACTCAAGTCCTTCAGAGGCTCAGCTCCTTTTGCCAGAGAGGCAGAGAAGAGACACATTTTCTAACAGCTGCAGTTGGGGCTTAGAGGAGAATTTAAAGTCTCAGACAAGTGCCTTGGTAGATGAACCAGGGCTGGCTCTGCTCAGCTGTGCTAATGGGAGTCAGCCCAGGCCTGGCTCTGCTGGGAGCTGCCAGAGCAAACAAATGCTGGGGATGGAGGAACTGAGCACGGCACGAGGGAACCACAGAACAGGTCCTGTGGCTCCCTTTTCAACATGAATCTCGCTGGTTACTTCAAAAACTCTGTGAAGGAAGGCAAAAGGGACTCTCTACTGGCTTTCAAAATTCCAGAGGCTTTCAGCTGCAAGGAACAAATATCAAAGACAATTATTTTTGCTTTTAGTATAAGTAGCTCCTTAAAAAAAATAAAACCGCAGCAGCACGTAGCAGCTGAGGACTTTGCTCCCCCCATACTAACAGCAACTCTGCTGTAACCTTTGCTTTTCCTCCCTTGTGCACGGCAGTTCAATGACAGAACGAAAAGGTATTTCCATGTGGTTACTGCTCTTTTCACTGAACAAAAAGGAGTTTCTCTGGAGTTACACCTCCGTGGAAGTCTGAGCTGCTCTTCAAGCCCAGAGGGTGGCTGTGGTCCAGGGGAGCTGAGGGATCAGGAGATGTGCAGATGGCCAGCTGGCTGGTCAGGCACAGCACAGAGGCTCTGCAGCCAGATGGCTGATGTGAGGAGGAGCAGGGCAGATCAGCCTGACTGAACTTGCTGGCACCATGCACGGTCATTTCAGGGCAGGCATGAGGGCCCATCACAAGTGCTGCTCTGAGCTCTTCTATCACACATGCACACACTGTCACAGAAGAGAAAACCACATCCACCATGGTTTGCAAAAAGTCCTCAATGCCATGAGAGTAAATCCTTCCTTGCTATCCAAATGTACTTTTGGGGGATACGTTATTGTAGCTTTAATAGGGTTTTTTTAATCATTAGTATTATTTATAACTGTTAATACTCTTTCTACATTATTTAACTATTTCACATGCAAAAACCATGTGATGCCCATGCAAAAGCCCAACCAATTAATAGGCATTCCTCTGCAAACTATTAATTGCAGAAATACCTCTCAGGTATGCCCTGGTCCCCAGCAAGATTATATGCAAGCAACAGTGGGATGTACAGCTCAGGGCAAATCAGGCCCACACAATCAGAGGCAGGAACAAGCCACAGAGCTGCCAGTCAAACTTCCTTATCCTGGGTCTGCTGGGGAACACCTCCCCCTCTGCAGAAGATGGAGCTTTCCTGGAAAAGCACAACACTATTGGACCACATTAGAAGGGCATGACCAGTTTCCTGTTTATTTTCCATTGTCTTTCTGCTCATTTCTTCTCTCTGCCGTCTTTCTGAATGATCTCATTCACTTTCTCCTCCTTCACACACCAGAAGGATCACTAAGAATCACTCCCCCTCCAGCCTGAAGAGAAAGGGCAGCAATGCTGTGAGGAGCTCGGCAAGGCAGAGCTGCTGCAGTCAGAGAGGAGCCTCAGCTCGGGTCCAGGATCCCTTGTGGCCACAGCAGCACTAATCCCCGGGGGAGATGAGCTCTCCTGGCTTCCTCTTGCCTTTCTGGGGAGCTCTGCATCCTACCCTGAACTCCAGGCTGATGGAGCTGCACCACAATCAGGAGTGACTTTGGCCCCAGCTGAGGATGCTGTGCACCACAGCTGCAGGTAATGTGAACGAGCACCAGCGTCAAGGCAGATTTATACCAGCTGAGAAATCTGTTTTCTCACCAGCCCACCTTGCAAGAATAAAGCATTTCCTTTCCTCAGTCATGAGACACTAGCAGGGTTTGCAGGACTCTGTCTCCAACTCCCTCCAGAGCCAGGCCTGTCTCCTGAGGCTGCAGCAGTCTCACCCAGGATGTTTGGTCTTTTAATTCAATTCCCTTAAACCAACAGCACTGCCTAGGCTTTTCCCTTCCGTTCTGATTAGCAGACCAAATATGTTCTAGATGAATTGCATAATTATATCAGCAAATCCATTTTCTTCTGCATTTTTTTTCCCAGTTTCCCAAACTGCAGGGCTTTTTTTCCCTGCAGAACTCCCCAAAGAGATGCCACAAAGCAAAGCAATCATGCAAAAAGATTTATGACAGTCATTTGTATACATGAGTATGCTCACAGACATTCAAGTTCCCTCTTCTGTCTTCTCCTTTTATTTAGTGTGAAAGCACAAGCTGTTCCCAAGTCACATTTATACATTTTTCATAAATCAGATACACTACTCATATCATTTTAAAGATGGACATGAGAGGGGTTTGTGTGTTCTCTTTTTTTTCAGGGTCCCAGCACATCTCATGCTTTGCCTGAAGTCTTTAAAAAGCATCAAATTTAATCAAAGGGGACACTCACTTCATAATTAACCATGACCTGGACTGAGCCTTTGCTCAGTGCAGGACTGGGACAAACCAAGGGGGCTGGGAAGGAGTGGTGCTGCAGACACAGCTCCTGCCTCCCCATCCCCTGCCTGATCCTGCAGCTCACAGCAGGCACAGGCTGCTCTTGTGGAGTCACCTTCCAGGTTATATTCCTGCTCAGGAAAAGCCTGAGACAGAGCTGAGCAGTGACACCCCGAAAAAGGGTGTGACAGGAGCTCCTGCAGACTGTTCTGCAGGGCCCCACCACAGCCTGGCTCTTCTTTAGCATTAAACCAGCAAGATCTGGTTAAAGCATGTGATTTATGAAAACTAACACACATTCCTGCACCTGCTGAGGACTTGCAGAACAAACACAGACATCTCCCCTAGGCTTTTCCCCCATCTCAGTTTCCTACTTGCAAATGCCTGCCCTGTTTTACAACACCACACAGCAAATGTAGAACATTTGTTAGAAACAACTTCATTCTCAGGTCCTTCTCCTCAACCCACCCTGTTCTCCCTGAAAAAATAATGAAAACTGTACAGACTGGGAAGAAATGTACCTTTTTGCCCCCCAAAACCCCATCAGTATGCACACATCTCATCTTGCAATCTGCTGAAAGAACAAGACCGATCACAGCTTGATTAGCCCATGTCTGTCATGCAGTCCTTTGCTTTACTCTGTGCAAGGTAAACAAAAAAATGCTTGAAATCAGAAAAAACAGGCTCAGCAATCTGACTTGCTGATACCCTAGGATGGAGTTTGGGCTGCCCTGCGATGCAGGGAGAGTCCCAACATTTGCACAGGCTCCCTGAGTGTCACAAACCCAGAGGAGGTCCATGGTTGCACGTTACAGATCACATGCACACAGCACACAGAGGACTGGAAGCAGCAGGCGCTTACCTTGCTCTGCTTTGGCAATTCTCCCTTCACTCTGACCACATCAACATCTAAAAACCAGGCAAATGGCAGAATCCAGGGCAGAATCCTCCCCTGCTTTGCATCCTGTCTACAGAGGCACACAGCCACCTGAAGGGCTTGGCAGGGGGCAATCAAACCGCAGCCCATCGTTTGTCCTGCGTGTCTGGCGAGGAACTCATTCATTATGGCATAAACTGGACACACAGAGCAGACTAAATCAGCTCCTGAGCAGAATGTCTTCCCTATTACCCAGCTGAATGCTTCCAAAGAGTCACCAGAAAATATCAATCTTCTGTGTTCCTGGGAACGTGCCGATGCAGCACAGAGAGCTGAAGGCCAGGGAAGACTTCAGCCCTCCAGAAGTATTTCAGTGCCCAGCACAGAACCTCCTCGTCCAACCTCTCTCTCAGGAAGCAAAGCCTGGCCAGGATTTGACTGACATCAATCACCCAGAGCACAGAGATCCATCTTTATCTGTGTTTATCACACGTTTTGTGCTACTTACGGCAAGTGTCTTCTCTGCTTCAAAAGAACTGCCAGAATTAGGATTAGTTAGACAATTTATTTTTTCTCCTTTCGTGGGGAGAAGTTGAAAAAAGCCTTTTTCATTCTTGTCAAACGTTCATTTGCAAAACACTGGCATTTATTACACACAAAAGCTAAAGAATGTGACATTAAAAGCTGGGTAAAAAGAGAGATTGGGCTGTTTCCTGTGAATGAAAGTCAAAGCATTGCTAGACAGAATCAGATACTTTCTGAAAACATTTCACTTAATTGGATATAAGTAGTGTGCCTGATGATGATGTTTTCCTAATAGCCAGGACTGCTGAAGCTCTATTCAGAAGGGCTTTGAAATCACACTGAAAGATGCCATTTCTGTACAAGAGCAGTATCAGAAAACGTTCCATATTTTAGTAGTCCAGAGTATCAAGATCACTCAGCAGTGGAAGGTGGTGAAATGAAGAGGCTATAAAGTTATCAAAACAAGAGGAGAATCTGTCCAGATTAGAGAGAACTGTGAACAGGATGTCTCTTTATTTTTAAATACTATGTATTAAAAGCCTAGCATGAGCAAATTATGCTGAAATTGTTGCTATGTGTTGAAAGAATAAAGATGAATATGACAAGAAGAAGGGGAAAACAACTAACACGTTAGGAAAAAAGCAGTTTCTAACTGATAGATAGCAATTAAACCTGGGTATGAAGGTTAGTCTCCTGATGTGATTTTATTTCTAATCACTGCAAAAGTGGATATATGAAGCTGTAAAGCCAACCAAAATGTGTCTGTCTCAAGATCTATGGGTTGTACACTTGGCAGATTATTTCTTACAGGGACATTATCAAGCCGCCGTTCCCAGTGCTCGTTTAAATAATCCTGTAAAGATAACAAGTAATGCTCTAATTAAAAACATCCTTTTCCATCATGTAAATCACTTTAAAGATATCTGTGACTGATATGATGGACATTACGAATTCTGGTAGCACCCACCCAAGCCTGTGCCAGCAGCACGCTGGTATATAATTCTATCTAATTGATCAATTAAATTAAAATAATCTTTGAAACAAGCTATAATAAGAGTTGTATAATTCCAGTGCTACCTATTACATTCCTTGCCTCTTTATCTACTCTGTCTCACTAAAATATTCGTCCAGGTCCTGGCTGAGTAATAAAATGGCAGCTCTGATGGTTTCATGACAGAGCAGTGGATGAGCTACGGCTGAACAGTTCAATTAATTCCAACCTCTCCCCCTGTTAACTGTTTCTTGCTGTTATAAAAAGTATTGAACCAGGTCCTGTTCTACATCCCAGTCACTTCATTGCTTGCAGCAATTCTCAGCCTTTGGCAGAAAACCAAAACTGACACAACCCCCCCGAAGAGATGGCAGTTTCAGACAGTAGGTTCTTCATGGAGATGCTCTATTTCTGCTGGGTGCAGACAGGGCCTTCTACAGAAGAACTCCCACTGTATATTTTTCATCCCATCATTCTGTGAACAGTGTCAAAATGTGATTATCTCGGCCTCTCTGTCTTTTTTAAGAAGCGGCACATGTAATACTTTATTCCAGGTGGAATTCATAGGCAGTTTAAAGTGAGTTCTGATTGCTTTGCATTATTTGCGGACAAAAAATCCCACACAAGGGAAAGCTGAGAGACATCTGGTCTAGGGGATTACCAAAAAAAAAAAAGAAAAGAAAAGTAAAAGAAGGGGAACAAAATAACTGGAAGAGAAAAACTACAAAAACCCCAATCTGACATCTTTCACAAAGAAAATTTTGTCTTTCATATTCATTTACTAACATTTTGTAAACCTTGAAGAAAGAAATCTAAAAATCTCAGTCTTACTTTGGAAAGAAGGAAGCTGAAAGAGAGATGCTGCCCTGCCCAGGTGACCACAGCCTTCTTTGGGATGCTGAGCTCAGGAGGGTAAAGTTTCCCACTTTTTCACAACTCAATATATTGCAAGTGAAATGTATTGGCTCAGGCAGACAGAATGGGGAAATTCTATTTCAGTCAGCCAAGATCGATGAGCAGACTACTGACCGGTAAAAGAGTCAAGAATTAGCAAAGCAAAGGACTTTTTAATGGAACTTTATATTGTCGATCTCCATCTGCCATCCAGAGTCTTCAGTCAAAGCATGAAATTTATTCAGACATTATAACCACCTAGCCTTACTCTGACATTGGGACTTAACATGCCTTCTCTCATTAATATCATTCAGCAACAGCTGCATTATATTACCTGTCAAAAATTATTAATCCAGTTCTGTTTTCATGTATATTTATCATTTCCCTGCCAACCACAGTCAAATGATTCTGTAAGATACATCGATTTCCTGAATGAATTAAATGAAAAGTACCTATCATAAGTTTTACAGACAGTCGAGTGATTTTCAGGTACTCTCGTTTTTTTGCTCTATTTTATTCCCAATAACCTGCAGAAAATAATCAGGGAACAGGGATGTACTCATTATGAGACCCTTTTTGCTTCCTTTAATTTTACTTGCTTAGAAGAACTGTGCCATAGAGACAAATATTCTTACCTTCCTCATATTCTTACTCCATTTCAGGCAAGCTCCTTGTGCAAAATACTATTTTACCACTACTCATCTGAGTAGTTCCCAGAATCAGAGATAACCAAGTTACAGAATCATAAAAGGGTTTGGGTTGGAAGGGACCTGAAAGACCATCTCGTTCCAAACCCCTGCCATGGGCAGGGATACCTTCCACTAGCCCAGGCTGCTCCAATCCCCATCCAACCTGGCCTTGGACACTTCAGGGATCCAGAGGCAGCCACAGCTTCTCTGGGTACCCTGTGCCAGGGCCTCATCACCCTCCCAGGGAAGAATTTCTTCCTAACATCTACTCTAAACCTGCCCTGTTTCAGTTTGAAGCCATTCTCCCTTGTCCTGTCACTGCAGCTCCTGAAGAAGCCCATTTTAACAAAACCATTCTGTGCTCCTGCCCTTGCATTCAAATCTTAAGACCAAACACACGGGAAGTCACTGCCCATCTCCCACCACATCCAGTGACAGCTCTCACACCCTGTGTTTAAACAATTCCCCATTTATAAACCACTGCCCAGGTGGTGCAGTGGACCACGGGCTGCACTCTGCCTTCCACAACCGGGCAGCTACATGGCAAGAAGTGCAACCCAGCTCCTGCAGTTGATGAATATTTACCGTTTACATCTAGTATCCATAAAGAGAATTTCATGCATAGCAAAAAGCAAGTATGAATTGTTGAAAGACAACTGGAGGTCTTGGTTGCTGAACCCAGGAGTCCTGAGGAAACATGACACTTCTCAGGCAAGTCCCTTTCATTATTTTCTACAAATGAAATTATAATAAAGTTCACCGTGCCTAAAGCAAAAATTAAAGTCCGCAGGGACTTCAAAAGTGACAAAAGGATAAAAGTCACGTTAATATGAACAGAGAGTTTCCTTCAGTCCAGAGCAGGAGGTGCCAATCACCTGGAGATAACAGACAGAACCTCTCACTGACATTCAACTGACTGGTGAGGAAAAGTAATTTCTCTGGAAATGTCTTTTCCTTACAACTCCCTTCAAGTATTAAGGAACTGAATAAAAACCTTTAAAAGTTTCTTTGTCTCCCCTTCAGCCCATCTCTGAGAGCATGATGTAGATGTGTTTGGAAGTGTTTGGAAGATGCTGCATCATGGAGAGGTTCAGCTCTTGCACAGGAACACAACTGAGTGGGGAGGCAGAGAGAATCTGATTCATCTCAATTTGATGATGCCAGTGGGAACACCCAGGTGACCCCAGAGCTGTTCATCTCTCAAGCTCATTGCCTCCACCCCATTCCCTAGGATACAAGTTCACCTATCCTCATTACTTGCAGGCAGTAAATCCTCCCTGTCTTCCAAAGGACTGAGATGCAAAATGAAGCATTGTTTTCAATGGGGATCACACTGCCAGCAGCTGAGTGATGCTTCTCAGAACGACACCAAATGAGCTGTGGAACACAGCCCATTATGGGTTGGACCTTGTGTGCAATCCATCAAGCTTTTAACAGCCGAGCAGGTGAGGTGTGCTGCACGGGTTGTGGAACGGGCACGGGATGGTGCTGAACTGGGGAAAACAACAGCTGAGCAGAGCATTTGCTGCCTGTCCTCTGGGCTCTGGACTTGCAAAAGGCACAGCAGCTCTGACCAGGCCCTCTCTGGCAAACAACACATTCCCCAAACAAGTGTTCCACATCAGTAGACCAGACAAAGATGCATGGACAATACTGAGTTTTTTTATGTTTTCCACATCAATATCTAGGGAGAGTTTGTCCCCTGCCATTTATTCAGATGCAAATACACCTGGGAGATGACAAAAGGGGGACAAAAAAGGGGACAATCTCCTCCCCTCCCCATCTACCTCTTTTCGTCTCACCCAAATAAACTCTTAGCCTGAGAATGTGAAAGGAGGGCCCTGACTTGAAGGACCTCCCAGAAAAACAGGCAAAGTGAGAACCAGAAAGATGATTTCAGCATTTGTAATTGTGTCTGGGTCAGGGAGAATTATGCCAGTTTTAAGGACACTGAGAGAAGGGTACAATATTTTTGATTTGAAGGCATGACAGTCTAGATAGGAAACCTGACTGAACACAGAAAGAAAAAAAGGATTTCTTAGAAGTGATAAAGAAAATATAGTCTGTCCACTGCCTGAAGGAAGGAAGGGAATTTGGGGTGAGACAGTGAAGGGCTGGTATCTAGGTAATAGGTCTAGGTCAAACTGAGCATATTTCTTATGTTCTCCCTGATGCTTTGTTGCTGAGGTAAGAGGCAATGATTTCACATCCCTTTCAGGCAAAGCAGATCAGTAATTTCTCCAGGATCAGCCTGTTTTCATTCTCCTCTTTGAATTCCAGCTTTCTGCATTTGATATTTCCTCTGATTTTTTTTTGTAGCCACCATGAATAACAAAACAATGTTACTTCTACTCTCAGTATTCCCAATTCTGCTGCTGCTATTTGCTCTGGAACTGGAGCTCTTTGCTTTGGCCATATTGACTCAGGTATCCCACAGCCCAAAACTGCTTTAGTGCTGTTTGCAAAATTGAACAGTTACTTACTGAAATCCTTCATTTCTCACATCCCCCCCTGCACTTGGAGTCATCTCCCTATGAAACAGCTAGAAAATATTCCTGAGTAAAGAAGCAGTGCTGGCTTTCCTCCCCGTGTCTGACAAAATGGGAAATGGGAAATCAGAGCACAGTGACAGCAGTGCCTTAGCTCAGTTTCATTCAGGCCTTTGAGAGATTTCGTCCCTTCACCAACCTGCAGGGAAAGTAATGTCTCTACAGGTGTACAAGAAGCGGTGCTGACATCCCATCACACTCCTGCTGCACCCCGAGTCTACCACAGAATGTACAGGTGTGCAACAACACCTTTCTTTTCCCCTCTGCGTTCTCCTCAATATTACAAAAAGGGCTTATGCAGCTGCTCGAGGAAGCCGAAAAGTGAACTACAGTTGGATCAATCAAGATTCAGGCTCAGACCATGTGTTTCCTGAGGAGAGTCTCCCTAGAGCAGCTCCCCAGAGCTGGGGCAGGAGGAAACACTGGGTCTGAATATTCGGGCGCAGATTTGCACTGCGCTCCAGAGGGGACAGCCAGACAGCTCGGCTGGACAAACCCCCAGCTCGGTTCAGCTGCCACTGGGAAGTCTCAGAAGTTGTTGTAAATAAAAGTTACGAATTGGTAGCAAACCAGCCCTGGGAACAGAAGAGTTTGGAGCTCAGAGCGTGCTGAGTCGCTGCTCCGCGGGGCTTTCGCGCAACCTCCGCGTCGCCAGAACTGCCCGCAGCCCCAAGGGGCTCTCCGAGGAGCACGTTGGTTTGTCTGAGCTTTTGTCCCCAAATAACCATCTGAAGCTACAGCTGGAAGAGGAAACGACATAGTGTACATATTAAAACAGCTACAACGGAGGAGGAAATTGCCTTTCATTAATTTTCCATAAGTGGATTACACCAAGCAGAGTGTAAACAGTCCCACGGGCACCAATTACCAGGCTTATTCTATAACTGAATTGTCCTAAACAAGCACCATTTTAATTTGAATATCAAATACTTTACACAGCAGGAAAGAGAAGGAATAAACCAACCCAACAATGCATTTGTTATGGATTTCTACAATATTGCTGTGGAAACCTCTGTGTCCCCAGTGGATTGTGCACGGTCTCTTCACACATGCTCATGCTGCACATCCTCCTCCATCACAGGAGAGGCAGCATGGGCACGTGCCAGCCATTGTGCCATCAACAAAATGGCCTCAGAATCTAAGGAGAGGCCAAATAAAGAAAGCAAACCAACCAACCAAAAAAAAAAAAAACAAAAAAAAAAAACAAAAAACAAAAAACCACAAAAAAGACCCCCCACATTTAATTAGATTTGGAATGATTACCTTTTTAAATTTTTTTTTTCCTTCTGAGAGACTAACTTAGAAGAGCTATTTTCTGCTTCTAAAGGTCTTAATGAAATTAGCCTTCAGGTACAATTTTTCTCTAATAAATTGGAATGAATAAATAACTCATATGTCCAGGAATGAGTGAAGCCAGTGGCATTAAAGAAACAGAACCCAGCATTATCCAGGTCAGTTCTTCAGCATAAAAGCAGCAGCACACACTCCCATGAAGATCTGGAAAATCCTTCTCATTTCCCAAACTCTAGCTTGGTTGTGAACTATGAACATTAGCAATACCAGCAAAAGGCCAAAGAGTAAATAGATGAAATTAGAAATGAGATAATAAAATGTTCTACTCTATCCAAAGGAAGACAGGGAACTTCAGAGGACTCTCCACAACTTTTTCAGTCCTGGTGAAACACAAAGTTTTGTCCTCATATTTGTATATAGTGCAATTATGGCTATTACAGATCAGCCCTTTTAAGTCTTAGCCTCACTCAAATACATTAAAGCCCTGTAATTCCTGTTTGTGGAACTGAGAATGTGCAACCTCTTTGGGCTGGAGAAAAGGTCTAAGAGAGGGGTGGGTTATCCCAGTTTAAAAAGTGGAAACCAAGGCATGCATTAACTGGTTCAGCCAATGAAGCTCAGGCACAAAGCCTGAAGAACATCTACTGCTTAAACCACAGGGCTCCGAGCTCTCCATCTTCTCTCTCGTAGAACATTCATCCTCCAGAAACAGTAAAAATGCTGGAAAAAGCATCAGAAAATCCGTCTCCTGATCTGAATCTGCATAATACCCTCTGACATGGCAGATTTGCAAGATGCTGTTCAGAACCTTCACTGGTACGAGTTCAGCAATCCTGCCACAGCACACCTGACACTGCAGTGTGCTCCAATAGACCGTGCTGTAAATTGAAAGCCAAGTGTTCTCTGTACAGTTCTTGAAGAAATAATTTAGTTCCTAGGTGAGGGCAATGTTGTTAAATGTATTTGAAGCTCTGAATACTAAACAGTCCTTTTTCCCTGCCAATATATTTTGGGTTTGTTTTCTATCATATAGATGAATGGGCAGGGAAGAGCAGCCTTCTGGAAGCTGAGTTTGGTCTTTGCCCAAAACCATTATTCATTTCCACGTAACAACAGCAAGAACTGCTTGTCCTCCACTTGTACTTACACCATTGAAAGGAAAGGCCCTGAAGAGAAATATGGAGAGAAATTTTTACATGTAAAGCAGAAGTTGTGAAGTTTCCTCTTCTTCAATTTCATTAAACAGAAGAAGAAAACACAGCAATCATTCAGACGGAATCTAACCATCCTATTAAACAACCAGTGTCCAAAAAGGCCAATCCACAGCATCTTTCCATTAATGCCTACCTATATGAAGGCAGGATTGAGCAATTGCATCCACAAGACCCTGCAGGAAAGAGTTTGCTGTCTGCTAAATCTGTCTGGCTGCTCCTACACAGCAGCAGAAGTTGGGCCCCTTTCCCCTCAGAGCAGCAGATTAAAGGTGATCAGCCAGAGGGCTTTGTGCCCAGGCCTGAAGTGCTCGGGAATCCTGTCTCCATCTGTGCCAACCTGTCTCCTCCCGTGCCAACCCACGTCCTGCTGAAGCTCCTCGGTTCCCCCATGAGGGACTTCAGCCAGCCCTGCCTGGCCATGGCCTCCAGGAGTGGACATTGGTGTGGAGCACTTCTGGAATTGGCATTTCCTCTTTCTCACTGTTTATTAGGCTGATACATCACTCACAGAAGAGGTGAAGTCTGCAGATACCTCTGTCAGCTTCAGGTACCAGCCATTTCCAGATTTTGCCACGACTGAAGAAGCACGAAGGGCAGGCACAGGATATAATTTTTAGTCTTTCCTGTGGCTGCCAGGATCTCAAGCGACTCTCTTGCTCATTGCACATACACTGTTCCTGTACTCTGCTTGCTGCCTGGATCTGACAGGGGCACACACTTCTCTTTCAGCCCCATCCATTATTACCAATCCAATGGAAACAGCATTCCAGATCCCTGCTCCAACACAGATTTCCATGTGACCTTGACGGGGTCACTGTACCTCAGCTGTTCACCCGGGGTCTTACTTCAATAGATCACTGAAAATATAAAACACAATTCCCTGGAGCAGATAAGTTACCAAACATGGGGATAAGGATTAGGGACAGTTAATGGGCTGTGCACGCTAAGCTTTACTACAGAGGTCACTGGATTCTGTCCCCCACCACAGCCACTGTGTCCCAGGGTCACATAAAGTCACGTTAGTGTTCCAAACCACAGCCACAAGTCTCCAGTTCAGCCTGTGAGACGAGATCTGTTGGATAAAAAATAGCAGCAACGAATTTCAGGCTCAGCAGAGAAGCTCCCTGTATATTTATGAGCTTAAGTCCAACCTTTAAAAACTCTCTTTTCCCCAGTGCAGTTTTCTTCCACAGGAAGTCATGGATAAAACAAAAAGAAGCTGCTAATGATAAAATAGTCAGGCAGAAAGAATAGATTTTTACTTTTTTCACATCCCTTGCAGCACAGTGAAATAGCAAGGAACATCAACAATTTATTTACTGGTCTTCAGTACCACATCCTGCTGTTTTTCTACCCCCAAACAAGACCCTGTGGGTTTAATTAAGTTTTCAGAGGAGGCTTGGGAGACACGATTTCAGTCAGTCTATGTCATTTATTCCATGTTTCGTATGGATGCACAGGGAGAAAACCTACACAGCAAAATAAATCAAACGTGGTCCTGGTGAGCAATACACCAGACAGACGTGGCAACCCTCCCTTGCCCTAACGCTCTCACTCTGCAAGAACACAGTGGAGGCAAGTCCAGAAAACCTCTGCCTGTGCAGGGTGAGGAAGGCCTCAAAACTTAGCTTCTCATGGACATCATTCTTCACCAAGAAATTGGAGGAAGATGTAAACGAGTCCCCTGATGCACCTTTCCTCCCTCCCTTGCCACATCCACATGCCATTACCTCATCCCTCGACATCTCTAACAAGGCTGGCATTTCCAGTCTCACGTTTGAGACTCCCACAGCACTGAACTAACGCTGTGATCTGGACAGATCACCCAGGAGTGGGTCCAAAGCAGAATTCAGACCTCTGAAGGTGCAGATGGGCTCCTGCATTGGGAGTTCAGCACTTACAAAATCCATCAGCAAATGGACTCGGATCTCAGGACAAGTCAACGATTTTACATATTTGGCCTTTGGACTTTCTGCCTCAGTACATCACCTGCACTAGAGGAAAACAGGAATATCTGACTTCTGTGGGACAGTGTAGGAAAATGGGAAAACACTCAGCTGCTACAGGGAAATGTGTTTGTGCAGCAGGATTTGCAGAAGGACACACGCATGAAGGTCCAAGTCCTTGCGGGCCCCCACAGCAGGCCCTGTCTTACAGCACATTCAACTTTACAGACCTGATGTTACAAAAGGTATCAGGATTTTTTTTTACACTTTTCTGATGAAAGCCTAGACTTGTTAACAACCCCCTTTCAAGTCAAGCAGCCAGCCAGTGCTCCTGTTCCATAAAATACTGTGTTCATGTTGAACACTCTGCAGAAAGATCAACCCATCTTTTTTAAGGTTGTTTCTGGCAGAACTGGTATTAACAATCGAAGCCTTTTTACCTCCACTTTTTTTCTGACACACTGAATGTGTTCTGCCCCCACAAAGCACATGCTAAGATATGTCTTTTGCCCCAGCATTTTGAGTTAATCACCCACCTGAATCATCTCTGTCTTAAGGCCTTGCTTCGTTTTTGGGAGGCTCTAGGTCAGTATCAAGACTCCCTTGACTGTGTTCACTTGTGAGCACATTGACTCTGCTGTCTCTCCAGAGGGAAATCCTCTGCCCTGACTCATAATTACCAGCAGACCACTTGAATTTGAAGGCAGTTTTGCTTTGGCATTTGAGATGACCACACAAGAGAGACCATTTCCTCTAGCTATCTTAAAAACAAAGGAGTCTAACACACCTATCCAAAACCTTAGCTGAACACTACAAGCAGTAAGAGGTTCAGGAATCGTGCTTTTAGAGAGATTAATGTCAATCCATATTTGAGGAACCTGACTAGAGCCCCAGAACGATAACTGAAAATAATTCCCAGGCCTGAGCCTTCTGTCTCGCTCTGCAGGCAACCCCCCCACCCTTAAACTACTTAATCTCACAGGCCCCTGTCAGTGTATTTTTCATGATTTTAAAAAATGACTGGGTTTATTTGCTCTCTCTGTTGTTTTTAAGCCAACGTCTTAGAAGCCTGAAAGTGAAATATATTTCTTTATCAATTCCTTGTTTTTCTCCTCCTCTGCCACCCATGCACAGTAGTTTGCTTATTGAGGCTCATTCATGTGTAGGAGCTGCTGGCATTGATGTATTTTCTTAGCAGGGTGGAGGGTTTTGTTTTTTGTATTTTTAGAGCTGGCTGGCACATTGATTTAGGCTGGCAGAACGAGCAGATGAAGATGATGTTAATTTTACAAGCAGAAACAAGCAGGGATAGAATGCTGGGCTCCCGTACCAGAGATATCTCAGTGGGCTACCACCCAGACAACTCAGGACTTCCAAACTCTAATTCCCTGCCAGTTTTACTGTGACTGATGACCCACAGGTAAAGGAGTTCACTTCCTTTTGAAAGAACACTTTGTGAAGATTTTGTAATTGTTTTTTTCTCTGACTCATGGAACAACACCGGTCACTTGTAGGTGAAATATGGATGCCCACAGTGGTAGTGTGGCAGCTCTCTGTTACTCCAGGAAGCTGGATGTACACCAATTTACCCCTTCCAGCCATTTATCACTCCATTAGCACTACTCAGTGCCTCATTCAAAATTCTCTTTGTACATATAACACACAAAACCACAAACAAAAGCAGTGGTTTGTTTATAAGTGTTCTTTTCACAGGAACCAACCTGGGAGCGAACACTGCCTTCCTCAGCCACAGTACACACACTCCAAGCACTGTCTGCAAGCTCCTGTCCCTCATGTAAATTATCTCTTGCACAGAACCAGCTCTGGAGGCCCCTCAGCAGGTAGAAGCACGTTCCAAGCCTTGTGGCAAGGATGACTCACAGCAGCACTGACAAAAAATACATCATCTCCCATCAGGTCACATCCTGCTCTCAACAGAGAAGAAATGTAAAGATCCACTGGTCCTCTTTCCATCCTTGGCATTACTGAGCAGCATTTGAATAACTCAGAGAAAAGTCAGTTGTGGTCAGGATGAATCTGATTACTTTAATTAGATATGAGCTTTTTGGAGTGAGGAGGGAGGCTTTGCCTTCTCTTTTAAAAAGAGCAGCAGCAATATTTATCTGGAAGAACTAAGACATACCAGGCATCCTGCAGAGAGGCTCGTGGTGCTCCACTGTGAGACAGAGTCACCAGGAAAAACACAAGAAAACAGCTCCAGAGTTGATCTTGGCCACTTTAGACCCTCACTGAGCATCTCCTTTTAATTTTACAGAGGGGTCTTTCCCCTTGCAAACACCCCAATGCACTGCAGAAACAAAGGACTCCTTCTTCTCCCACTCTGCTTCAGATGCAGGGCTGCCACCCACCTCCAGCCACAGGAAAACCATGCAATATCAGTAACTTCGAGTTAAAATCCATCTTTTAGCTCCAGTATCTCTCACGGCTGCTCATCCACATCTTCGCAAGAGCTTCGGTTGGTGCACGAAGCCGTTTTGCAGCAGTGCTTTGCACACAAATGTGAGGCACACGTTTCTGACCTCCCCTGAAAACCTACTTGTGCTCCATCTGCACACGTTTGCATGTGTAAAATTCGTCATCTGCCTGGGAAAGGGTGAGTGTGTGAGATCCTGCACTCCAGTGGAGGCGGCCTTGGAACAAGAGCTGCCTCAGACTTACACCAGTATTTCCACTTGCACAACAATAAGGACAACTCGGAAGGAATCTGAGAACATGGCAAGTTTCATGCGTTGCTTAGGGTCTCCTGTAATATCACAGATTATTATCCCTCCATATTTGTTGGAGGAGTTTGGAAGAAAGAGGAGGGTTTGCTGGAAATTGGCTTTTAAATCTGGCTTCCCCTGAGAAAGATGGTCATGCTCTGAGGTTTGTGGTATTACTTGATAAGCAGTGATTAAAACAGTAATCCCGAATTGTAATCAAAAAGCAGTCAAGGCTCTGAAATTACTTTCTACTAAGCTTTTTTCCCCTTTCAAAAACGGCCCTGTATGGCAAAAGATAATAAAACACCACAGACACTGTTCCAATTTCATTTAGAAATATTTGAGCCATTAATTTATAGTTTGGAAGGGTTTTTCCTCTTGTCTTTAAATCCACCTCAAAAATGGGTCTATAGTCTAGGAGAAAGGAGGAAATTCTTTTTCCTGTGGCTGTTTTGCTCTTGAATACCTGATATATTTATATGTCATCACAGTGTGAAGCAGAGAAAAGGTTTCCCCTTAGCCAGTGAAATGCTAAAATCAGCCTTCCCCATGCTTTCCCAGGCAACAAAATGTCAGGCTGCTCCATGTGATTGTTAGCAAGAGCCTCTCCTAATTGATATGGTTTTGAGATTTTTGGAAAACAAAGCTCCTGCTGACTTGATTTCATGAGCAGAATTCAGTGCTCTCACTTCAGGGTTGATGTCTGCAGGTTCACTGGACGAAGACACACAGAGTGGTTGTGTTCAATAACTTCTCCTTCAGCCCACTCAGCCAGAGCTGCATGTTCATGTTTCCCTCATCAGATGAAAAGCACAAGCAATAGCTCATGACAGTTTGATTTTCCACATAGCAAATGGTCAAACTAGCAATCAGTTTGTTTTCAACAACGCTGTTGCCAGAGGAAAAATAGCAGCAATAGGATGGTCCAACACACCTGCTTTTTAAAATTTCAGACGTAAGGACAAAGCTCTCATTAAGCTGGAAAATTTTCCATAGTTATGTGCAATGATTTGTGATTTTTCCCCTTTGTGCTGATTTTGCAAGAGAACAGAAATAAAATTCATCAGGCTGTAAAAATCAATAGTGATGCTTTGTCCTGTGTAATAGAAAAACTGCAGAAGTTTATCAAGCTGAACAGCAAAATTCACAAAGGAGAGCAGGTCAGATCTGGCCATGGGAGGAGCTCAACCTGCTGCCTGCCTGTCCCAGTCTAACCCCACACTCAAGTCTTAGTCTTTATTAGGGGCCCAATAAAGACACTACAAGGTATTTCCTTTTCCCAAACATGCCCTTACAGCTCTGGAACCATACTTATTTATTTCAGAGACAACTTAGAGATTTTCTGCTTTGTGAATGCTACTCGTGGGCTACCCTGAAACACAACTTGCAGCACTTCAGGTCTCACATCTCCCCCAAAGATCGTTTAAGTGTTTTTCTAACCACATCTCTCCACATTACAGTTTTCAGCCTGACTTTTCCCAACTGCACATTTCCTAAAGCCAACTGCCTCAGGAACCAGGATCAGCTGCTCCAGCTGCCATGAGGACACAGATCAGCCCGAGCCAGAGGACGAAGTGGGAAATCTCCACAAGGCACCTCCCTGTCCCAACTGCCTTTGGAAAAATGTGGGAAGAAAAGCTGTAAACTTCTGTGTGTGTTGATTACCCAGTCACACTCCTGACAAGGCCCACTAATGAATGCCTTTGATTTAGAGAACTTGATGGAAGCAAAGCTACAACACGAACTTTTAAAAAACAAATTTTCTCGGTGATAAATGCTTCCCTTCTGTTCCATTTAACAGCTGGATAGTGAAGATGAAGACAAAGCACACGTTTTATCCGTGGATTAAATTAAACCCTGGATTACAAATCGTAATTGAACATAATTATTTCAATAGCAGAAAAATTTAAGGTTGCCCTCATGAGGCAGAATTTGCCCCACAGAGCAGCATTAACATGATCAAAATGGTTATTTTCTACTAATGCACATTCTGGTATTCCATTTTCAAGCAGCTAGCAAAACATCCTCAATTTCTTGTGGAGGAACAAAAAATCCCAAGATACCTTTATGTTTTATGCTACTCTGTAAAACCAGCAAAGTGTAAACTCCATAAAATGGCTTTTAATCTAGCACAAGTTTACTTTATACTGTGTGATACAATCATCTAAAATAAATGCTGTGGGTTAAATTTGGAAAACAGAAGATGAAACCTAAAAACTTCTCCCTTTTAATGTCTGAAGAACAAACCCCAGCTGCCTTTCATAACCAGAAGACTTCAAATCAACAGAATATTCTATCAGCAGTGCTGCTCAGATTAGCTTTTCTCCCCACAGAAGGAGAACTCCCACCATTCTTTGGTCACAAGAGTGCTATTACTCATGTCAGCAGGGCAAACAAGATCTGACTGACAGAAAAATAATTATTTGGAGGATACAGAATCTGTGATAAATGCAAATGCCTGTTTATTACTTTATCATTCAATCTCATGATCTTACACTTACGTAATTGAAATAAACATAATGTAAAAATGAAATTAAAAATATATGAATAGGACTCTGCCAGAAATCATGAAAGTCAGGGCTACATCCAGGAGGAGATTTATTTTTGAGCACTGAGTTCATGTCCTTTAGAGACAAAAATAGGTACTCTGAACAACAGACAGAAGTTGCTAAGCAGGCATCAGGTTGGCTACAAGGACATGCAACTCCCTGATCATGTCTGAAGTCATCAGCTCCCAGAATATGGAAAATCACCATTGAGCAGTACCCTCAAAAACCCTAAAACCCCACATAAAATCACTAGGTTGTTTGGTCTTTTTTAAATAAGAAGTATGGCATGGGTCAAAATGTCGGCATATTAGGTGGGATATAATAAAAGTGAAACTACTCAAAGGCAAAACTGACTCAGTTACATTTGTTTTACCAATAGCAAGAAGCATCTGACTCATCAGAAGATGATTTCATTCAGCCTTTTCAGAAAGATAGGCATGAATGTCTTCAGTATCCCTCAGGATGATTTGGGATGCTATGGGAACACTCAGAGCCCCAAAGATCAAGGGGAGCCCATTTTTCTGGGCAGGAGGGGACACCAGGCTTCCTTTGGAAGCAGGTGAGTGATGGCAGATACAGGAGAGAGTGGAAAGCTGGTTCAGCACTAAGGGGAAGGCAGTAACAGTGGCTGCAGTACATGGTGCTGGAGTGGAAGGGAGCAGTGATTCAGGGACAGGAGAGAGATGCCAGCAGGAGAAATTGTGATTATCACCGTGGAGGCGCCTCGTTTGATGGGCTGCAGGAGAGGAAGCTCTCCTTAATGTGTGAAGGAGACAAAATAACAAAAGAAGAAGGTAACTCCATTCAAGACATAAACACGGGTAAGACTGCCTCCAGGACAAAAACCAGGATCACAAAAGGCAGAACGAAACCTGGGAATATGGAATGGCTAGAAGAGAATCTTGGTTGTGCAGAGGATGAAACTAAACCTGAGACACAGTGGGTAAGACAACAAACCAAAGGGGAGGCTGAAAAACACAGCAAGGAATGCTGTGAAACCTTCAGCTCTCTTGACCCACAGGGCACTGACAGAGAATTCTTGGGTTAACCTTTTTGTTCCTGGGTTTTTTGGGTTATTGCTTATATAACTTTGTTTCCATTGCAATAAATATAACAATATACTGATAATTTCAATGCAGGATGAGCATTTCTGTCTCATGTCTGTAAGACAGAGGCATCTCCAGATGTGAACAGGAACCATTATGCTCACACACAACTCAGACACACAAACACACCATACAAAAACCTGAATAAAGGTCAGATGGTGTCATTAAACTGCATTTGGGATCCTTCACCACACATCAGGATCTTACTGCACTAAAGACTTACAAATATGGACCAAAGCAAGAGCTTCAACCATAACATCAGACCAGCAAGTGGTGGATCACAAGGAAGAAAGCAAGGTGTTACTGGCTGACATAAAAAGTAAGCAAATATGAACTCTGCCTGGGGTCATTTTTTCTTGGCATCACAGAGGAAGACAGTTTGAAAAGTATGATTTGAAAGAAATGAACAGTAAAGCTCTATGGACTTTTAACAGAAAGCTTTTGTAATTCATCTCAGAAATCCCAGGTCCTACTTCCCTCCACATCTCCTTCAGGCCTGCTGTAAATGCAGCCCTACATATACAGAGATATATGCAGAACACAGGCATGTGTCCCAGTTCTGCCTCTCCCTGTGCACAAGTGAATTGGGATCATGATTTGCACAAAGAGGAAATTCTCACTCTATATTCAAAAGGTAAATAGTGACTCTGACCTACTGTTCTGACCCAAGACAGTGCAGGCTGTCCTTTATCCATCACTTACTCTTGCAGCATACAGAGCAGTACAATCCAGGGAGTAAATTAATCATTTTCTCTTTCTGCAGTGTACAGGACATGGACTGCCCTACTGAGTGACTACTTCTTTATAAGATAAGGTTAATCAATAAAGATAATTAGACACTTCTGGTTAATACATCCACATCACTGAAAAAACCCCACATTAAGTCCTGCCATTCCCTACTGAAATACAAACAAACACTGGAACAAATCCAACTGCTATAAAAATGACCTAACTGTATGGCATTGAAAAACTCAGATTAAAAACACTGTGTGGTTCACTCCAACCTGAACATTTCTGAATCTCAGAGGAAATCACATCCTGCCTTATCTCCCACAGTCTGAGCCACGAGGTTAAACCTCTGTGTTCAGCCGGAGCCTTCCTGATTTTAGTGGATCTTTGGGCAATTTGTGGCAAGTGTCAATTTGTCAAACCCCTAGAGCTGGTATTTGGCATCTGGGCAAAACTGGCTGAGAGAAAACCCAGCTCTGTTTTGGGCACAAGGGTACAGCCACAAAAAAAATGAAGTGCACCCTTTTAAGACTGAGCCTTCTTAATTGTTTCTGTGGCATCTCTACACAGCAATTATAAAACCAGAGGCTGATTAACCTCACCCCAAGCCCGTAACCTCTGCCTGCTCAGGCTTCTTTTGATGCAAAGGGAGATTGAAGGAAGGGCAGTTTGTCCAGGGCACAAAGAGGTTCTGAGGTGCCCACGCTGCTCCCTCAGAGAAGTCCTTCTTCCCCATTGCACCTGTGGCACCTACAGCTTTTATTTGTAATTGCCGTGAGCCACACAGTCCGTCCCAGATCACTTCTCAGTTCTGAACAAGGGAGGGCAAGATAAACCTCTCCAGCTAACAAGGAGAAATCTATAGCCATGGACAACCAGCAGATCATCGGGCTAATCTCCTCTTGTCCCACTTTAACCGGAGCTTTTCGCAAACAAATATCGATCCATTGTTCCACGGTCACAAATCCTCAAGTAATTCTCTGTGAAAAGCAGAGCTTCTTTTTGTCAGGGAAGCTTTCTTTTAACCAGAAGAGAGAGAAAAAAAAAAATAAAATCTCTCTGTAAGACCAGCAGTCACGCAGATACTTTGCTCCTGCCCACAGACCAAGAACTCTCACTAAGTCACACAAACCTGTGTTTTGCATCCACTTCTCCTGGTTAACATTTCATCCCCAAGTAGGATTTGGGCATAATTTTACTTTTCTTATAGCTGTGCTATTGAGTGTGCTCTGCTCTCCTTGCTCACACTTCACCTTTCCACTGGGACTGCCCCAGAAGCCTTCCTTGGCTTGCTTTCCTGTCTGGAGAGTTTTCCTCTTTCTCGACTCCAGCATGAAGGTGACAGACAGTGCCATGGCTCCACCCGAGATGTCACCCTCTTATTTTTGCAGGTCCCAATACACAGTCACATGCAGCAGTGGCTGGTCACAGTTCCAGGCATGGTTTGTCATTTCTTAATCTAAAATACCCAAATTTATATTGGCAGAAATAAGAGATGCTATCAGCTTTAATGAAAGTGGGGAACAAACAACAACAAAAACCACATAAACCCAGCAGGAGCCCTGGCTGAGAAAGGTTTTGCAGAGAATAAGAATTTTGCTTTTCCTCTTCACCATGTGAATGATAATAGTTTCTTTCCTACCAGCACATCTCAGCATGTCCACACTGGTGTTATTTTCACCAAGGTGGTTGAAGTAAAAAAAACTCCAAAAACCCCCAACTCACTCAGCTAAAAAAAAATAACAAGTGTTAGGCTGGGGGTGGAATTACATAAATTGGGAGATGATAATCACATCCCAGAGGAAACATTCACAGAACTGGATGTACCAGAAGTCTGAAATGAGGGGAAGAAATTAAACACAACCGGGCCACCAAGCCCTTATAATGGAAACCACATTGAGGTGCTCCACACCACTAAATGGTCTCAGTGATTTGCAGCAGAATGGGGCTCTGGTTCAGTGGGGAAGGGGCTGAAGAAGCACAGACAGGACAGTGCCTAGAGTTTATCATAACAACACAGCACAAACAGGAGGAAGGGGAGGTGGGAGATGAGCCCAACCCCTCTATTTTATTAAACAGAAGAAAACTTTGGCTAACAAAAAGACATTTCAATGTTCTCCTAGCTCAAAAGATCTCTGTTGCCTTTTGAAATTTAACTTGCGTTAGCAGGTGGATCTCTCATGAGAAATTACAGCTCTTTAGGCTGGGGCTGTAGGTGATACTATTGCCTGCTTTGCAAAAAGGGAGAGCAGATGATCACCACTGATCCTGAAGAAAATTAAATATTTTTTCAGATAAACAGACTTTTATAGTCCAGAAGAATGAGAAGGGAAATGCTCAGCTCTGCCATTTTTAGTTTTAAATGTTTTTTTGCTCTTATTCAACTCTGAGGTCAGAGACAATTTCACTATAATCAAAATCCCAGATCTACTAAAGATTATTCCAAATCCTTATGTCACCCAGTTTGTTTTCATTATCTTTGGAGTTTTATTATTCTAATTATCTGTGTGCTTTTATTATCCTAAATATTGATCTTTCCTTCTAATTAAGCCTATAGTTAAGATAGGAATATGTTGAACCTGTTTGTAACAAATAAAGCAAACCTTTATCCCCTTGGTGCCATGATGGGAGACGGAATCCAACATCTGGAAAACTTCTAAACAGCTGAGTTTTGTTTACGGGAGGTGAGAACCTGGATTTTACGCCAGTTTCTACGCAGAACCAAGGAGCAGAGCATTGCCAGCTCCCTGACACAGACAGCTGGACTGCAGTGGGGGGCTTTGAAGGGAAGGAACTCCTCATCCCACACCTGAGCAGAACCTGGCACAGCTCAGCTCTCCTGGGCTACGCTGGGTGTCACTGCAATGCCAAGGTTTGCCAAGCACATCCTTCTCTCCCCTGTCTTGCTGCAGTCTTCTGCTCCAGCACCCAAGAAGTTATCGTGGCATGTCATATTTCATTTGGGAAATCCATTTTGCACAGTTTCTTCTGCAATTTGCACATGCTTTGCTTGCTCCTCACTGCACTGCACGTGTAACAGGCACTTGTAGTAAAGGAAGAATATACATAGTATGGTTTTCTGTTCAAATTTGGGTTTGTTCCTGCTGAGCCAAGACTTTGATGCTAAACAGCAGTGGAAGTAATGCCTGAACTCACAGCGTTTTAATTTTTTTTTTTTTGAAAGATTTACAGAATGCATTAAAGTGGTGTGTAAACATAGAGTATTAACAATTCTGTGGCAAATAAATTATTAGCTCTTTATGTGATAAGATAATATTTTTCTCTTGCATTTTCTTCACAAAAGGATCCCTGTTAAATATTTATGCAATAAAAGGTAAAGATGGTGATGCTACAGAGCAAACAATTAGGCTTTCCTAACAAATTCCTCCAGTAAATTAAAGGACATGTTCCTGAATTTTGAAATCTTTCCCCACTAATTATTTCAAGTTGTATTCCAGGATGACATGTGGCTTTTAGTATGCTGTTTTGCATGGAATTATGCAGGCAAAAATAAAAACAAAACTCAGGCTAATGATCCTTATGCTAGAGTGGGTATAGGAATACTGAAAATAGTCCAAATAAGCACACAGGCGCCAGTGTCTCATCTTCTAATGCACAGTTGTGACTTTGCATAAAGCCATGTAGGCCTTCAGCATAAATAAAGAGTCCTGGTCAAGTATTTTCCATCCCGGGACAGGAGGAACAAAAGATGGATCTTGTGCAACTGTCTGAGCAAGCAATGATAGTGTGAGACATTGCACCAAATGAAGCAAATCCATCCTTACAGACAGCAGAAACTGGTGATTATTTTTACACTCCTCAGGTTTTCTGATTAGCAAGAAGCAGCCCTGGTACAGCTGTGCAGCAGGACAGCCTTTGCTTTAATAATAAGATAAATAAGGCCCAGAGAACTGCAGACCTGCATTCTTGTTCCTAAAGCAGGACACGCTACAGAGTCCTATTAATAACACAGTCTATAAAACTGTGACAGTCCCAATGATTTGATTTGTAAGGCATGCAAAAATCCCTTAGCCAGAGATGGAAAGGGAGCCAGTATCAAGTTGAATTCTGCTGACAAAACATTATCATTGTACCTGAGGAAGTAGAAACGCTCATTCAGTTCCAGAGAAGGCACATTCCAAGCAATCTCTGCAAGAGCTAGAGAAATTTCTGACTTTAATTCCAGGGCATGTCTCAGACAATGGCCTGGCCAGACACTACCACTCTGCATCTTCCTGGTCACATTCAGATTCATCTGAGTGCACACAAGCTCCAGACTGGGAAATTCAGAGCAGCCCTCTGCGTTGTAGCAGCTTTATCACCTGCTGGAGCAGCTCTGTGCTGCCCATCTGACGGGACTGTCAATTCATTTTAAACTTGATTCTTAAAAGCAGATGCACAGCTTCAAAACCTCCTGGTCTGTCGCATATGGAGATGCCATCTGGTTTGTTACTGCTCCAGTGTGACCCAGTCACTCAGCTCTTTCCTTCAAGACCTACTGAATGCTGAGACAAAGCGGACTTAGTGATAGAGGGGGGAGCAAATTCAGATTTGCTTTCCATTCTGCCTTGACTAAGAGGATGAATAGGCAATAGATGTTTATTCTTAAGTACCACATAACATTAAGAAGCATAAGAATTGCATATAAAGGACAAGGGTAGCTGAACAAATGAATCACACAGCAACCAGCATGTTCCTTTATTTTTCATTACCTCAAGTGCCTATTCTCTCCTGAGGCCACCTGTGCACAGCTGATGGTTCTCCAGGAACAAGGGAAGCATATTTACTTGCCAGCCTCATTTCTTCTTCAGTTTTGCTCTGCATCGCAGTCGTACAGGTAAATGAAAATAACCTGCTGAAATGTCCTACTCATTCAGATAAATAAAGCATTCAAGCTTTAGGTTGACCTTGAAATGCACAGCCAGAACCTGCACATTTAGAAGTTCAGGCACAACGAACACATTTTTCTTCAACAGTGAATTGGAGAAACATAATTGAGATGTGAAGCCATTGATGTAACTTGTCAATCAGGATCCCAAGGGGAAAAAAAAGAGTCCTATGGAGTGCTTGAAAACTTGATGCTTAGCCACCCATTAGATTAGGAAGGATGGCAGAATCATTTCCATGGCTCACATGATTTCTAGACTCTGTGCCCACCATCCCTAAAATGCCAGCAAGAAAACTCAGGAGAGCCCTCTCATAGCAAAGAAAAGGAAGAGAAGATCTAAATCACAACCCTGGATATCACCAGCCAATTCACAGCTTCAGCATGGATGTGAGCCAGCCTTCTCCCTGCTCCACATCTTGTCAGTCATGCATAGGTAATGCTCACTTCATCCTTAGTTTATCTTTTTTATCAGGTTTTCAGGACAATGACCATGGAAATAAATGACCCTGTTGCTCTCACAACACGAATGGAAGTCAGCACTTGCTGCTGTACATGGAACAAGGGGAAATATGAAATGATCATGAGGGGACATCAGGCAAAGCAACACTATTCAGACATCTTAAGGCTATTACCTTAAATCTGTAAGAGCTTTCAAGCTCATAGAGGTCTTATATTGGCAAATCTTAACTCTGGACAAAGATATAGAGCTTGGAATAACATATTTAGACCTCTCTATACCTGGTAATGGTCCAGGCCTAGTTCCACATCTTTGACAGAGCACATACAAGACCTCTGAAAATAATCCACTCCCGATCCAGCACTTTGAGTCATCGATATGAGCAAATAGTCATAACCTGTCAAGGCTTCCCAGATAGTGAAATGAAATCTTAATAACAAACCTGAGATATAATTCCTCTGAAAAACCAAAGGATAACACAAAAGCCACACTGCTGCTGTCAAAACAGCTTTGCTTTGAGAAACCTCTGGAGCTAAAACGTGAGTCACATTGGCTTCCCACCTGCAGAAAGCATCCTGGGTGATTCAGAAGCTGCTCAGATGTCACATCACCCTTCAGACGTGCCACTGCTGGTGCTTCAGGGAAGGTATTCAAAGGAAACCCTTGCCTACAGACCTGCAAGGCATTTTCTTCTCTTTTGCTGTTACTAACACAGAGAGTTTAGACCAGATTAAAAGAGCTACTCCACATAGGCAAAGGTCTTCTGTTTCACTGAACTGCTCCCACGCTGCCCTCAGAACCTGTATTTGTCCAAAGTTTCTATTTCAGGATGGCACCTGGCTGAGGCTAAAGACTGCTGGAGACGGGGAAGCCACCACTTCCTTTTGGACCTTGTGAAACCCTGGGCCTTTGTTCTGTGCAGTCAGCCCCAGCAGTGCCACTGCTTCTGGCTGTGTTATGGAATCAGTCAGGTGAGCCTACACTGAACCCACGGGGCCCCTTCCATGCTCTCAGACGTGTGTCAGATGTGTACATCACCCCAGGGAACTGCAGTGCCCTCTCTGTACTGCTCCAGTCCCACTATCTTTGCCACTAAAGGTACCATTCTGATATCAGAGTCCACCCACGTCCAGCACACAAATTTGTATCCTTGCCCCCTGATCACTCCTCTAACGTGCCAAAAGGAAACTCCTGTTGAGAAGAGTGGATATGAACCAGCACAGAGTTTGGTGATGACAAGCACTTGGCAGCTTGGTCACCCAAAGCCTTATCAGTCTCAACAAGGAAGTCTAATTGCAGCATGATTAATGCCAGTCATTCACCATTCCTCCCCCACATGCTTCCAAGGATGGTGTTTTTCCACCCTGGCATCTATAACATCGTTAATGCTGTGTGGCTAAAAGGCAGAAGCAGGGATGCACACAGAGCCAGATGGGAACAGAGGAATGCAGGGTGTGAGTTGTCCATGAAATGGAGATGATCACAGGCAGTGCAATTAGCAATCTGTGTATCTGCCTGTCTATGACTCCCCAGGTCAGAACTCACTCACATTGTTTCAGTGCTGAGGAACATTTACTTGCTATTGCAAGAGGATATGGAGCAAAACCCTCCAAATAATCCTACCCTGAAAACATTTATCAATTAGTGGCAGGCAGAAGAGAGCCCCACCACATGGTGATGTCACTCCAGTGAAGATTACAGCAAGAAACTGCCCCACACCTACATTCTGTTGAATACTTTTGCTCTCAGAGTTGAGGGTGCACAAACACTACAGTCACCTACAGTGAAAAGATTCCTTTAATTCAAACTAAAGTCAGGGAGTTATAACACTGCACATTTTTCTCTCATCCTGTCTCAGGTCCATTTCCACCATTTCACTTGTGCCCAAGAGCTGTTTTCTCTGCAAACAGGCAGAATTCTCACCTTTACTGAGCACAAATCTGTGACAATACCCAAATCAAAGAGGCTACAAAAGGGAAGATGGGAGGATTTGGTTCTTCAGGACTGATGCTCCAAATTGATTTTCATGCCACTCAGAGAGCATTAGCTTGGGTCTGACTTTTCATGAAGGCTTGGCCCAGCAAGTTCATGGCAAGAGCTGAAGTAATGATGGGATTGTTGACACCTCTGAAGGTGCTTTTCTGAACTGGCAAAAACTCAGATGCACAAAAAAACCACAACAAGCCCCCCAAAAACCCAAACATAAAAACAAGCCAAAAAACCACACAGCACAGCTACGGCAGGAAATGTGATGAAATCCTCTCTATTGCCTTCAATCTTCAAGTTTTCAGTGCACAGAAATCTCAGAGGAATGCTACTCCTTTTCTGTATCTGTTATGAATGTGGCTTTTTTTTTTTCTTATGGAATTTAATATATTCTTAACATGAAACATTTAATGCCTGTTGCACAAATGTCTAATAAAATTCAGCCCCGTGGCTCTTTTACTGTCAAGCTAAATAGGATCCATTTGAAACAAACGTGCAGCTTTAAAATTTCCTCATCTGAATGTTCCTGTCTTTGAAGGGAGCAATTCTCTTCTCCCATCCCCCACAGATCAACAGGGATTCAGAAGAGCAGTAGATGGGAAATCTTTCAGCTTTGGTTTTGTTTTGCCAACCCAGGGTTTTGGATGGCAGAGCTGTACCCTGCTGCACTGAGGAAAATGAATTCTTCCTTAGAGGCAACTGATTTTAGCAGGTATTAAAAGTGTACACAAATAGAAGAAGAAAAGCAGCCCCAGACATTTTCAAATGAAGGAGAAAAGGGGCTGAGATACAGTACAAAGGAAAACTACTGCAAAGAAAAGGCTTTTTCTAACTTAGCCCTCACATCACTCAGGGCCAATCGCTCTTTCCCTAACATCTGAGGAAGGCTTCAGTCTTTAAAGACAAGTGTTAGTTTTAACTTTTGTTCAGCAGTCACCCCTGGAGAACATCAGTGTTGGTTAGCAGGGCTGGTTTTCCCGGGATTTTTTTCCTGCCCTCTAAACCTGTAAGGGTAGAGAAGCCTCCCAGGAAGGTGTCATTAGCTTTCAGGATGGCATTTCTGGAAGGCAGAATTGTCAGAGTGCTTGCTCTGCGGTGGCCCCTGCTGCAGCACTCACAGAGGTATGTAAATAAAGATAAATAAAGAGCTGCATTTAATACACTGATTCTCTGTTGTCTCCTCCACAGGGAAGCTGATCTGCATATCTCATGTTTCTTTAACATGCAGCAGCATGTCCTCTTCTACACAACATATCGAAGAGACACCTCCACTTTCTGAATAATGAAGCATCTTTGTACTTTGAAAGAGAAAAAAAATCTGATTATAAAAGCACATGCTGCAGGTAATAATGGGTTTAAGAGATTATGTGATTAAGCATGTAAATACAGTTTTACAGGTGGAAAACAGACTAATGTGACTTAACTAGTACATTTAGAGAGAGAGAAGGAGGCTATTAAACCTTCATTTTGTTAAATGTGTAGGTAAGGAGTTTTAAACACAAAGAAGGAGAGAGAAGGATATTGTTCATACAAGAACTTCAGACTCAGTCTTACTACACTGAGCATGCAAACAAAGCTTATATCTAACTAAACATTTCTTTTGAATGAATCATGATAGAAAAGCATTAATTCAGGCTTCCAATTAATTTTCTGAAAGAAATGATAATTATATTTCTGACAATTAGCATTTCTGGTTTGCAAACACATTTTAGCCACTTCATTCTTATGCAGCACAAGAATAAAAGCTGAGAGGAGGAAAATAAGTCAATAAACCAAAAAATCCTCAATGCTGCAAAGTAGAGGATGAAAAGGACAATGGTAACTTCACGCAGAGCCCTGTGGGGCTCATGGGTTTTAAATGGGTGGCAAAGATGTCTACAACAACAGCTATCCATTACATGATGCCTCACGTCCTTCTTTTGCCTGTGGCCATTTCTGTGGAATTTCTGCCAACTGAGGCCATCCCTGAGCTCTCAGCAAGAGGTTTGTGTTACATCTCCCCCTGTGAGGACACAGTGGGACCCCCCTCACGCTGCCAGAGCCCTGAGGCACAGACTGCTGGGGCAACGATCACTGCTTAGATCAGAAATAAAAAGCCAAATCATAAATACATCTTTGGGCACAGCTGATATGGCTTAGGCATCGCTGCACAGCGATATCTGTGTTTTTAAACCCCTCACTTTTTGCCAGCAGGTTGTGCAGGTAACCTTTGGCAGAGCTCAGCTGTGACCAGCTCAGAAACACAAACCCAGCTCTGTGCAAGAAGCCCACAGCACTGCCTTGGCACCAACACCAGCCACGGCCACTGAGAGGTGCTGGGGTCTGACAGACCCAGCACACCACAGCTGTTCCAGGGACCTTATTCCACCCCTTTCTGGCCCTTTTCCCAGCATAAAGGATTCTTGAGCAAGACACTTTGCATCTGACCATTTGATGGCCAGCACAGAGCACGTCCACGGTGTTTCCTTTGCCTTTTATGACAGGGATGTGCTTTCAGTGCTCACAGTGCTCAGCAAAAAGTGATCCCTCTGCACTGAGGCATTTTAAAAACTACCCAAGCTCCAAAGCTGTCAGATGGATCTCTATGCAACCACAACTCTGCAATCATCACCATGCCCTGGTAATTTAGGGTGGAATGGTACCATTGCATAATCCTTCTTGCCTAGTGATTTATCAAGTCCTAATGCAGAATAGCATCAAATTTCAATGCCTGTCCCTAAAATTCTCTCTAATATTTATTCTGCTGTTTTGTCTACCCGCACTTTTTTTTTTAAATAGGAAAGTGTTTAAACAGCTCTTTCACGTATTGATTAGGCTGGAACTCAAAGAAGAAGGGAGGTGATTGATGAATATACCTGTTCATTTAAAGCAGGTCTGAGGCAGCACCGAAATTAGTTGCTGACTTAAGTAATTTAGTCACAAAATTATGCTCATGTAAGTAGCAAATAGAGTATTTCTGCTGTGCAGTCAGAAAGTCAACTTTGGAGGCTCTCAACAAACAAGAAATTCTGTGTGTGACTTTTTTACAGCAACTTAGATCAGTGTCAGACTCGTGGATTTATGCAGGAAACACACAGAGTTAAGGGTTGAAAGCCCACTGCTCTTTTAGCCAGTGATAAATCATCCCATGTGGAATTTGTGAGGCTGTTATTTGTGAAGCTGAATGGGGAACTTACAGTTTTTCCTTTTTAAATACACATCAAGGCTGGAAGGAATTACAGTGCTACACACACAGTGAAACCTGTTCCAAGCACTTTGACACACTGGTAAGACAGAAATTACCTTTGAAAGACTTAAAAAAACCAAAGCCTGTCTTGATTGTGCTTGGTTTTTAATAGAGGTACAGCAGGAATGCTTTCACAGCTTTGGGAACTGCTTCAGCGGGCACAAAAATTCAGATGTCTTAAAAGGACAGAGGTAGGAGTGCTGCCTGACTCCACAGAAAGGAAGGCTGGCCCATGCTCACAGCACTTTTTGCCAAGGGTAGGGAGGCATTGCAGAGGAATGGGAACCCCCACCCAAACTCTGGCAGTTCTGGGCAAGCCCTGAAGATGCTGCTCAGCCTGCAGGACTGGGAAAGTGCTGCCCCAGGAGTCTTCCTGCTCCTGTGCCCTGAGGGCTGCCTGGAGGTGTCCAGCACCAGCCACTGCCAGAGGGGAGACAAGACTGGACGAGGGCTGTGACCCAAAAGAGCAGCTCCCCTGTCCCCACCAGGCAGGATGTGCTACAGGAATCTAACAAACCACTGCAGCCTGCATAATGCTTGTCTGCTTTTGTACCACTTCATGTTTGAGGTCCCTTTCTCCAAATCAGAAGCAAGCGGTCCAGCACACATCCAGAATAAATATTTAAAACACGAGTGAGAAGAAAAGCTCCCTTGTCTTTCTTTGCCAATCTCTTCATCTCCCAGCATCACTAACAGGCCTGCTGTTTACAGAGCCGTGGCAAAGCCTGATTAGGGATGCATCTTTAAAAAAATAATGTGGGGAAAGAAAGGAGCAGATATCCTTGAGATCAGATGATTCCCCAAAATGTTTGATCCCTCAGATCAAATGCAGTGTTTTTCCTCCCACTGTGCCTCTGTGTGTGCATCTGCACCAGATTACTTGCAGGTACCACAGCCCTTAGAATTCCTGATCACAGTCACCCGAGAATCATTGCAGAAAGGAACAAACATTGTCCATTAAAAGACAGCCTTGAGTTGTTTTTTGCCAGTTTTCTTGCTTTAGGCTAATACTTTGGTGTTCATTCAAGCCACTGAAGTCTCTTATCAGGGACAGCACAGCACAGAACTTGAAATGGAAAACAGAGGCAATCTGAGTTTCCTTAGAAAATATTAGAAGACTAACTTTGAAATGTCTTAATTTTAAATTTCTTTCTTTTCACAATTATCTTTCCTTAAAAGCAAAATGATGACAGTAAAGTAACAAAGAGGGGAAAAAAAAAAAAAAAAGAGGTGTGAGAAAAAGAAACTAAAAAAAGCAGGGAAAAAAAAACTGGGATGAAAATATTACTTCCCTAGGGTTTCTATTCTGCTTTTTCCTATATATCATCCTAACTGCAGAACACGAAAATGATCTATTAATCACATTAAGCTTAACCATCCATTAAAAAGTATTTTAATATTACCTGTCTCACAAAACATAAAAATCTCCTGATTAAGCCATATCATTTTCCTGACTCACTCGCCCCTTTTTCATGAAAAGAAGTTTACACCAAAGGAAACCCAGGAATAAATGAGGGTCTGTATCATCATACCCCCCAACTTTGATCACCTGGAGTCACTAAGGATAGGAATGCCATGGTAAGAACTCACACTTCCACCAGAGCACGCTGGGTTTTTTCCTTTCCTCCCATTCCTGTGGGCTCAGCAGAGCCCTCGAGGAGAGCCAGGAGCCTCACGCAGGGCCTGGGGTCCCTTTCTTGTCTGCCTGTCAGCCTCCAAGCTGTCCTTGCCAGGTCAGAGCAGTGGGACACACGTCCCTTATCAATGCTGGGAGATTTTTAGCTGCAAAGCTGACTACAGCAGTGCCACAGAGTAAATGCTCTCCCATCCTTGCTTGATATCCAGCAGAGCTCACGTCCTGCTACAGCTCAGTGTTTGACAGACAACAAGAGGTGGAGAAATCCAAGTGCCTCTCATTGTTTAACAAGCCTCGAGGTGCAAAATCATTGGTCAACCACCCAAAAGAATCTCATCTTTTAAAGTCTCCTTTTGAACCCATTTCGGTTTTCAGGTAACCAAGAAACTCATCTTTATTCGTTGGCAATTTTTTTTAAAGCTGCCTGTAATCTCCCAACTTCCAGACTGAAAATCATTTAAAAACAAATGAGCTTCCCTGCAGATAAAATTCAGAGTCTCTCTGAGCTTTCAAGATAATAAAACTAAAAGGCAATGTTAAGTTGAAAGGGGAGATGAAAAACAGAGGAAAGCAGAAAGTCCCATAAAGTTCAGAATTAAGCCTTAAGGCTAGACGAAATGGACAGAGAGTAAAGTCTCCTTTTCAATATGCTATTTTATGGAAGTGGGGTGAGAGCAGCAGCAGAGCACAGTATCTCTATCTTGTTAGCACTGTTCATATTCTCATGTGTTTTTGTATGTGTGTGTTTGTATTCCAGCTGGGCCTGGTGCCATCACACGTTAGATATTCACAGCTTCAGACTTCACAGCCAAGATTTTCAAAAAGCTCCAGTAGCTTGAGGTGCCTCCAGTGCTGAAACATCCTAAAGCAAGCAGCTTGGAAGCACTCTCAGTAAGTGAGGCTTTTTAAGGCCTCTCAGGCTGGATACTCAAATAGGCTGGTCCCCGTAATCATCGATTTGTGACAAAGCCTGGCAGTGGCACGAGGCACATTTCCATGTATATGAACTGCTGATGCAGTTGGTCGGTGGCTTTGGTTGGACATTTCAATAACATCTGATATCAAACACAGCATAATTGTAAACCTGCCTCTCTCTTCTCCATCCAGTACTTCAGCATTGTAATGAAACTGCTCGGGGAACTGCACGTCGAGTTTGTCTAACACCTAGTATTGAAAAAAATTATCTCATTTTTCTACTGTTTTTACAGATTCTTACAGACTTGAAAAAGTTGTATGCGTGATAATTGAAATTACACTCAGCATATGATTTCTGAGCTTTTATAAAATTTCCCTTTTAACTTGAAGAAGTGCCTTGGAAACAACTGCAGTTCAAACATCCTTAATCGTATTCTCTTCCCATGAACATTCAGCAGTACAGCCTCGTCCTTGTTCAAGCTCACACCACTTTACCTTTCTCTAAAACTGGCCTGCAAATGTCCCTCTCTGTGGCAGTTCAGCTGCACTGGTCCCAGTACCATGGAGGGAGCTGTTCCCCAGCAGCTGTGAGGGACCTGCTCATCCTCTTTCACTCTACAACCTCTGACAGCCTTAGCATGTCTAAGAAAGAGACTTATTCATCAGAAAAGATGACATGCACTGGGTCATCTGTGAAAAAAATAACAGCTATTTTGTTCAAGAAGTGAAAAGTGCCTTTAATAAACAGAGAGGACAGGATGGAGGAAGGCTCTTGGGCAAGCAAATGAAAACAGCTCGCCCAAGAAGAGGTTACATCTCTCAGCACATTCTGTAAAGCTTTGCATATATGCAAATATCCCCCTGTGCTTTTGCATGTCAGCAAAATGTAAAAGACATGATGACACTATGGGGGGAGAGAAAAAATTAGGCCAAAGGAGCTCGTGTACACACAAGTGCTCCAAAGGAGAGGAAGGGGGAAAGCAGCAGCGCAGTGGTTTGTGTGGATGGATTCCAGAGGCCGTGTCCAGGCACTGCAGAGCAGGCAGGCTGTGGGAGCCAGCTGCAGAGCAAGGGGGTACCCACAGAGCTGCTTCTGAAGGAGTATGAGGAGCAGAGGACATTGGCTTCTTGCTACAAAGCAAACCCTCTGAATCCCTGCCTTCTCCCCACACCGGATTGCTATGAGAGCAGAACACAGGTTCTCACGCTTTGCTGTTTCTAAGAGCACAGGAGGTGGCACCGACCCGTGGCAAACAGCTCTTGTGCTCCAGTAACCGAGCACTGCCCGCAGTGTCACACGTCACCAAGGTGTGAGGGCACAAAGGGCACCAGGCCCGTGTGGCAGCTCAGCATTAACATACTGAAACAATTACAATAAGACTGGGGGTTGTTTTTAGCAGAGAGAAGGGAAAAGCCAAAACACTGTTTGACCTTCAACGTAGCAGCCTCTTCTGCATCTACTACAATCCTCAAATATCCTGTCCCTTCTGAGAAGGAGGAGGCAGATCCATATGCAGCAAACAGGCAGATCAAATGAATCATGGTGTAGAGCAGTAATTATCAACGTGGGACTGAGGGGTCTGTGATCCTGTTTGCTACATCAGAGAACAGCGAAGATTCGCCGGAAAGATCCCATTAGTCTCATCCCAGAGCAGAACCTCAAAGCTGCCCTAAAGGCACAGCGTGCCCACAAACAACATTCCTCAGCAAGATCCAGGCACTTTGTCAGGTTTCTCTGTTGTCAAGAAAGATTTCCAAACTGAACTTGTATTTTTCCATTCTAAATGGAATGAATGAAAATAAAAAGTAGAATAGAATTGCCCTCGGTTTGCTGGCCCACACCAGGAGATGTCTGGTTCTCACCCTCACCTCTTTCTGTCCAAAAGAATTCACAGCACAGTGCTCTAGGATGTGTCTCAGCACTGTCTGACTGCACTTGAGTCTCTTAGACATTTGTGACCATATTTAAAAGATCAAAGTAAAGGAGTGGAGTGTGTTTTCAGCTACACTGCCTTCAGTCAATTAAATACATCTTTTCAGAAATATGAAAAATGTAATTATTTGCACTGGATCAGCCAACTCAGTGAGCTAGTCCTAGATTACCTCATCTTTCTCTAGAAATAAAAAAATTACAAATACCCAGCAGAATTCCCAGTCTGGGACCACGTTCCAAGCAGCACTGTGAGAGGGGTCAGAGGAAGCATTATGATAAAGAATTGCCACATCATTTGGGAGAGGAGAACTGCAGGATTTGCCATCTGCAGCCATTTTCAGAAGTGACAGAGACAGCAGCTCCACCTTATCAGCTGGAGGCAGAAAGCACCAGGCCGAGGAAGCACTTTGGGTTTTTTTCTGCTGCTGCTGGAGAATAAGGTGAACCCTAACCAGCACGGGATGAAACTGAGATCAGTTACAAGAAGTGCTGGGAAAGGTCAAAATTCTCCCAACTTTACAGGAAAGTCCTACACCAGTTTTGATCAAGATGGTGAAGCACAGATTGAGTTGAAAGCAAAACCCCCAAACAGCCTGATGCTGTGCTTAGTGGAACCTCACATTATCTAATCTAACTATAAAATATTTAGTAGTTTAAAATTCAGTCGTGTCAGCTGGAGTCTAACTTCTCTTTCCTCTGTGGACTTCAACTGTCTTATTGAAACTTTTTTTGGCATTAAAAAAGCAGAGGGGAAAGAAAAAAAAAAAGAAGGAAGCAGAGTTTAGAGTAGGACTTCTGTACTTCCCATAAAGCTTTGTGCCAATAAATGGGAGGGGGTTGATTGAAAGAATAAAAGGTGAGAATTAAGACAAGCTCACCTCCTCTAACACACACAGCACCTAAACCAAAGCTTGTTCAGTCTGTCAAAATGGATACTATGCACTAATTCATCTCCAAGCATGAACATGACATAGAAGACACAGGCAGAAATAAAATTTTTCATTCTGTAAATTTTGAGATTTACACTTGCTTTCATCTCTTTCTGAGGGGGAAGAAAACCCCAGACAAATCCTCAACCAAAGAACCCCAAAAATAGAGCAAATAATTCCATAATCTAGAATAGGAATCACTGACCTGGGAGGTGGCAGAGGTGAGTTCAAATCCTACTTCTGAATCATTTCAGCCTAAGCTCTGTCACAGATCAGTTATTTAAGAGTACAGCTTAAAAAAAAAAAAAAAAAAAACCAACAAAAAAACCCCCCAACCAAACCATGACCAAAAAAAATCCACAATAAACCAGAAAATTCATAGCAACATGGCCTGGTGGTTCAACCACACACCTACAAGTGTGTTTGACAAATCCTTTACAACAGCCTTTCAAAGATTGCTGTTCTGCCTTGTCAAGATAGCTGTGACATTTTCCAGAAGAAGCTGTCTCTTTTTGAAACCAAAGTTACCTGCGGCTGAGAAATGTAAAGAATGGAATAAGAGAGAACGAGTTTCTTGGCCTTAGCAGGAAAAAATCCCAGGTTACTTGAAAAAAATATATGGAATGCAATGAATCAGCAGCAATGAATTTTAATGAATGTGCCTGAACTCCACAATTTACCTTGTGCCCTCGTGAAAAGAGGGCATGAAAACAAAAAAGCCCAAGGGATTCTGGAATACTGTTCTGATACAAGGGTCACCAGAAGCTACTCCAAGGTCTGCTTACACGCTGCTTAGGTTACAACGCAAATTAAAAATTGCTGTCATCATTAAAATTATTCATAAAAACATTACTTTTTGCCCTGGCTAAAAATATTCATAATAGCACACCAACTGAGCACGAACAAATAAGTGTTAAATTAGGAAGTGGGACATCAGGCTTTTATATCCTCCAACACTCACAAAGGCAGTTTTCCAATTCAACACAAATCTATTGTAGAACTAAATTCATGACCCTTCTGTTGCTGGATTTTTGTTGTTGCTGTTGTATTAAGAAACGTAAATTGTATTTCATTTCCATCAAAGTACCAATCAGTTTTTTGTTTCCCCAAGCATGGGTTGAATTACAGTGCTTTTTGCACTTTGATTTTTCGGTCAGTTCAAAGAGCAGGCAGTGGAAGGGAAAGATGTTGAAATAAGATGGCAAAGTCAAGCATTTTCAGTTATGATGTACAACAGATGTCAAACTCTGCAATGCACATCACACTGCTAATCTAGGTTTGCTAGGATGATTAGAGGAAATCACCATTGGAAGTAAATAGAATAATTTGCTGAAATCTATGTCACCTCATGAAGATGCAGACATCCCCATATTTTTGCAATTGCTTCATTTTGCAGTGAAATAAATACCAATCTTAGTGAGGAAAAAATATATTAAGAACTCAACCTTAAACAATACTTGTGCTCTAGGAAATTGAAAACATCAAAATTCAGCTCTTGTTCCTGTGACACAAAGAAGAATGAGAATCTTTCATCCAAAACAGTAAAGACTAAGAAACCGCTAAAAGATATTTGGGAAGAGAGGAAGATGCCACGTTTGAAACAAAAGCTTCTGTTCTTAAAAGACAACAGATGACAGTTAATTGCCTCATAATGAAGAAAGTATTGAAGTATGAAAACAATCTGCATTTTGGAGAACTGTTCTGTGTCCACAAGTTAAGAGTTCATTACTAATGTTTTATTCATTTCTTTTAACAACACTGCACTAAATTCCTACAATAATTCCTCAGCTTGCATCAGATCTCCTTGAATTTAAGCAGATCCCACCTCCATTCTGGAAGTGTTTGAAGGAGATAACAAAACAAGTGTTTGTGTGGATACAGATGCTTGATAAACCAAGGTAATGAAACAGCCTCTTTCCTGCACCTGAGAAAGGCAGTGAGGGTTCCACTAAAAAAATCCCCCAAATAAACAAGAACAGGCATCAGGAACTTCTCAACCACAGAATCATGAGAAGTCATTGTCTGGTTTTCTCACAGAGAAAAAAAAAATTCAAGCCCCAGTTTCCTGCAGGCATTAACACAGAGAAAGTCAGCCATAAACCACATTTTACAGCATCGTTAAATTGACCAGAAACCACAGGTTTACCATGGCAAGTACTATAGATACTCTTAAAAAGTAAGCACACACACAGACACAGAGTTTGTATTTGGAAAATATAAGACCTGTAATAAAACCCATCCTTGGCTCATTTCTGGAGGTCTCCTTGCCCCTTTCCAGAGGTGACCTTGGAAAGGAAACGCAGCAATTTCTGCTCTCAGCCTGGGATCCACCAAACATCCCTCCCAAGGTCTCAGTTTCCCCTCTCTCACCCCAGCTCCCCATTTGCCCAGCTACATCTGTTCTGTGACTCTTGGACACCTCTGGCATCAACCTCAGTAAAAGAAGCTGCTGATACCCACGGTGAATTCCAAGTGCTGAGCAATGGCCCTTGGAGGCAGTTTTGCCTCTCTCATTACTGCACTTTCTGCCACAGGGTTAGGCACTTCAGAAATTAATCACAATATATGGAATGTCCATGTCCACAGAAAAAGTTCATCACAGTCCTCCCTTACTGAAATGCTTTCAAGTAAATATCTTCAGTTGCTGTGTCCATTGGAAACCTCAGTTCATTCAAAATTCATCACTATAGGCAAATGATTTAAGATGTTCCTCCCCACACACTTCACTAACGGAAGCCTACTTTGGGTGCCTCTTTCAGAAGCATGGAAATACTAACCCAAAGTTTCCTTTAAAATACAATCTAAAAGCCTGGCATGTTATTTATTTATCAGAGGGAGCTGAAATTGTTTCCATATTTCCCTAAAATAAATGTACCATGGAGTATTGAGTTAGTTTAACTAACGTTGCCTTTGGTGTGACCTGCCCGCCAGCTGCACAGCAGTTCAGCTGTTCATAAACAGCCAGGCCACACCTCATCTCCAATAAAAACTGAATTCTAACATCAGCAAGTATTCTTATTGCAGAGGCTGCATGGACCTTCAAAACCCCAATCACTGGGAAATTCTGCTAAACTAGCAGAAAATGCCCAGGCTGCCTCTGAGAAAATGGGAGCTTATTTATATGTAAACCCATGTAACACAGTGTTCATTCTCCAGGCCTGACTCATGCTGATAAGCTGTTAGCCCAAATAAGTGAAAAAAAAATTAAAAAAAAAAAAATAATCTTTTTTTAACATAAAATTAGCTGTTGAACATCCTGCTCGTTCCCTCTGTGCCTGATCTGAGCCCTCCCGTTCAATGATAGGGGAAACAGGAGGAACAGAGAGCAGCACTGGACGCCCACAGGGTCCTCTGCTCCACTCCTGTAACAGAGAGGGTTTGGAGCCCCGAGGATATCACACATCCAGGAAGGGAAGAGGTGAATCAGCCACACCAGCTGGAAAAGAACCTTATGGCTGCTTAGAGGGCTTGTCCATTTCAGCACAACCCATGGGTTACACCTGTATTTCCCCTGGCACAGGAGAAGGGATTCTCCAGAGAGAGGAACTGGAGCGTGCCCCAGGAGCAACCTCCCCTCGGAGTGCATGGACAGCCCTGGACATGGTGAGTGTCTGACTGCCCATCACCCAGGCTGGCCAAGATGGGATCACTGAGGACACTGATCCCTGCTGCTAATTAGTCCCCAATTATCTCTAACACGAGATTGCTCTCCAATAACCTGTCAGGTAATTGTCTTTAGGAACAGCCTTGGAAAACATCATCTGTGACCACTCACAGGTAGTTTCTTTGTTTCAAATCTCCCAGGTTTCCCCCTTTACTACAGTTCCAGGCACTGTTGTCAGTTTGAGATGAACAGCCTATTTTTTTGTTTTAATTGCTGCTGCTGGAGGTGTCACACCTCACCTATAACTGTGCATCTCAGGTGGGATTCATTTCTCCAGTTCACACTCACCATAGTGTTGTGAAAAACTCATCTTCTGTATCTGTGGGAAATCCAAACACTATGATGGATCCCAGGCAAACCCCTGCAAAAACTTCTTGATTTACTTCAAATTCATTTAAGTCATATCTACTGTTCTTGCTTTAAAATATTTTTCTTTTTTTGAAGCTTTTGCTTCTAACACCTCAAAAAAAATTTCAGGTAGAATGTTGGAGGGGAAATATTGAAAGCAGAACTGTATTTTAAATATTTAAATAGCGTGATCATAGGTGGTGTTAAGCGTAAGTTCTCTCCACAAAGTTTTGTACAATGGTATTTTTATACCCTTCTCTGTTAGGACTATAACTGTCCCTCAGAAAAACTAATTAAGCCCAAACAATACAAAACAAAAATCCTGTGTCATGTTCAAGGAACCTGCTGGGACCTATCTGAGCTACTGTAAGATAATTTAATGAGTACTCATTAAATTAACATCTACCCCCACAGCAAGTTCAGCAGTGAGAGATATAAGCAGAAGAGCTTTAAATGGCTTTTCCTGCTCTCGGGGCTCCTGCTGTCTCATTTGGTGCAGGCAGCTCGGATTCTGAGCCTCCGCGCTCCCGGGAAGCCGGGGCTGGCTGCAAAAGAGCTTCCCAAGACTTCATTTTTACTGTAGATTTCCAGCATTAAGAGGAAAAGAAGACTTATTAGCCTGGAGCACAGCTGCCTGAGGAATTCCAGCTGTTTCCCCAAGGGAGGTGTGCACAGAGCTGCACAGCCAGGGTGCCCCACTGCCCTGAACTGGAGGAGGCTCAGGGTAGGGTGGGATCCCTCCTGCAGCACTCACCCTTGGGGTATCCCTTCAGCCACTCACCCCCTCTGCAAGCTTTCACTTGCCTTTGTTAATCCTTGATTTCCCAAATGCAGGATGTTTGTGGAAGGTGGTTATCTAGTGGGGAAAACTCCTTGCTGGCTTGTAAGAGCCCCTGCCCTGTAAAAGGTTTATACCTGACTGAGCCAGGCTGGAGCCAGAGGGATGCAACTGAGACAGGGATGCAGTTTAATCTTACAGTGGGTTTCACGGGCTGCCCACTAAATACAAATAAAATAAAATAAATAAATAAAGATTTTCCTTCTCTAGCAGGCGATTTAGATGCACTGGTAGAGCACTGTGCAGATCAATAGGGATGTATCAATGTTTTATAGCAATACTTAGATGGACACAAAGAAAACTCAGCCAGGTTTCGTGCTGACTCACATGCCCTGGGTGGGTAAAATGGAGAAAACCTCACTTTGAACTCAGAACAGGTTTGTTTTCACAGCATGCCATGCTGTTTGCTGCCTGGATAACGTGCTTGGTTCAAAAGGCATCCAAAGACAACAGGCACTGCTAAAAGGCAAACTGCTTGATACATTTTTAATATTAGGGTACTACAAAACAAGTTACCAGCGTTCAGGATCACCCACTGGCAAACAGTATCAGCACAATGCATGGGGGATATAATGGCATATTAGGAGAGTCCATCGCTATGTTAAGGACACTCACTCTCTTTTACAAACCCATTGCTAACACCTCATCTGGGCTCACCCAGACCAAAGTCTCTGTCAAAGGAGCATCCAAATTTAAATTTATTCACATGCACACAATCCTTCTGAATGATACTGAAATGTTTAAAGAAACTGTATGTGTCAAAGAGCTGCAGGACAAACTGAGTGGTGGTAGTTAGAAAAGCTATCCCCAAATGTCCTACAAGTCCTTGGCTTTTGGAGAGCCTAAAAGGAGAAAAAAACCCAACAGCTGATGAACCTTGTTTAAGCTTTTTTTATACCCAAAACAATTCAAGGGACTGCACTGCTGAGCTGGCAAGGAGTTAGTTCCCAACTGCTAGGCCCTCACTATGGGTCCAGCTGCCAGATTTCTGCATCCAAAGTGCAGCAGCTCCAAACTGTGGGACAGCTTTTCGGGACTGTGCTGCTGTCAGCCTCAGAGGTGGACCCTGCCAGGGAAAAAAGGAAGCGTTCCAGAGAAGCACTCGCTGGGCACGTACCTGCCCTTTGCTACCAAACCTCTCAGAGACAGGATTTCAGCTTTTCCTCCGCCAGATTTTCAGAGGCTGTGCTGGAATCATTTGGGAAATAACGCCCGGGGCAGTCTCGCTAAGAACAAACAGATCCTCTGAGCGCAACCAGGACACGGCAGAACGGCACAGGGAAATCAAGAAACAAAACTCTGCAGTGAAATTGTATAGACATAGCTTATCAAAGTCTCGACAGCACTTTTATTGCTGCTTGCAGTACTAAAGTAGTGACTTCCCAAATGATTCTCTCAAAGAACAGAGATGAAGACATTTCTATCCTATAACGAGAATTTGGGGGTAGAGGGATTTTTTTTCTGGAAATTAAAGGGTATTATATCTCCCCTACAGTGACAGGAGATAAAACATCTGTGGACCTGTGTGGCAGTAGTACAAAAGAAGGTTGTAAACATGAGGTAAGAATAGTCTTTGCTCCCCACAAATGTATTGGTTTGTTTTGTTTTAATGCTGTGTTTGCCCCTGAGTCATTTGTCACATGGGGCCTTTTGGCAGAGCAGGTGAGATAGAACAGTTTTCCATGGACAACCTTGCTTTAAAAATGAAGACGGAAGAGGGTATCAGAATTTAGTATTGGATTTATGATGGTGATCAGTGCAGGAATGATTTCAGGTCTTTCAAGATTTTCCTTCTGCCTAGAGTTGTTTTCTCCTTGGCTTTTTTATTTTATTGTGTTTTTAGCATTTGCCTTGTGCACTCACATGCTCACTCCCTTTCTCTCTCTGCTCTTGCCTGAATCTGTAGCGCATCTTTCTCTCTGGCTGCAGCTGAACTGCAATAATGAAACCTCCCTTTGTTGTTGAAGCCAGCTGCTGGGAGTAACGGGGGAGCACCGAGGGCAGCAAGGAATCAACCAGTGCATAAAGGACTGAGCACACACCTCCTCTCCACATAAACTGAGATGATGCACCAGAAGAAAGCCTGAACTGAGGTTCTGCGTGCAGAGAATCTCATCCAGCTGAAATGAGTGTTAAACTACATCTGAAACTGAGTCAGATTGGGAGGGACTCTATTTACCCTGGTGGCTGGCAGGTTGCTGTCTAGCCAAGCCTCTTACAAGGCTGTGGAAGGAGGGACTCTGGAGCCTGGATTGCTTTGCAATAACACTGCAGCATTTAGGCTTCTGCTGCTGTTAAATCTGCTTTTATGAGTGGGCCATAAAGCTTGATGTGGTGAAGCAGGATTGCACCCAGTGGCCAGGAGTAGTGCCCATCATCCTGGAAGGGAAGAAACAGAAGCCATGCCCACAAACACAGCTTGGGGTGAAAAGCAAGTCAGTCTGTTTAAATAAAGCTCACTGTGACACAGAGATGCTGCCCTGTGACTGACTCCTTTTGGTCAGGAGAGCTGAATTACTGTAGCCCTTGGGAAAAATGGTTTCATTGATTTCTACATGAGTGATTAGTTTTAATGAAGACTCAGATATTTTCTGGCCCAGATTTAGTACAACATGAAAACACCAGCAGGCATCAACTAGCCCAGCTTGTCCTAAATGCTCCTTCAAAACTCAATGGAGTTCTTCAGCTTAAAGGAAATACAGATTACCAGGCTAGATGCCTCTAATCCATGTACACCATTTCCATCTACCTTGTGTCCTGAACCCTGCCTAAACCCAGTCCTAGATCAAGGCAGCATTGATTTCTACTCACCTTGCAGTCCTGGTAGTCCAAGCCCCAGGCTGATGACAGCAAAACCTCACAGTCCCAGGTCAAAATCTGCCCAGACAGACCTGACAGCCCCTGCCATCTCACACTACCAGGCACCACACCAGTCACCAACAGGAGTGTTTGCATTTGGCACCTTCTGTCCTTTACCCAAACGATAACTCCTATCCATTAGCTCTTCTCACTCCAAATCCAAGCATTTTCTACTCCAGTCAATGCCTCTACGGCCCAAACCCCACATCTAACCATATAGCCCCAAGAAGAAGCCAGTCCTACCTGTCCAACACCAAAGCTAAGCTGGTTGCTCGTCTTAATTGGTAGATTTCTATCACAGTCCCACTTCTTTTGATTCTTTATCTCAGTATTTCTCCTCATGCCTCAGGAATTCATAGACACAGAGGAGCTCATTGCCTTCACCAGCTGTGAAGGAACATGAATTACTTCCAAAAAAGAGAAAGGCGTGGGCTGAACAGTAGGAAGCATCCTGTTCTCTAATGGGTATTTCCATTCAGCTGCTGAATCAGGGAACGCTTTCAGATTAGTGCTGCCACTGTTTGGAACACACATCTTAAACGATATTGATTTCTAAGATGATGAGCTAATTTGTGGAATACTTTGCCACTTACAGTGTTTCACATGAAGCTGTCATCATCCTCTTTCTGGTGGCATTTGGAAGGCCACATTCTGGAGAAACAAGCTCTCAGGAACACGTGAGTGCTGGGCCACCTTCCATTGTTCATCTACAGCAGGGAACACTTAGTCATTAATCTTTGTAAGGTTTGTTCCAAGCTGCACAATCAGATGGATCCTCACAGTTACCATCTCTGAGGGACTCACAGCAGCGTGCAGCACACATCAACCTTCAGATGCCTCCACACATCAGAGACCAGGAGAGCCCTGTGCTCTCTTGTCTTGCAAGTGAGGCAGCTGAAGCACAGGCCATGGCTGGTGTCACAGCAATCTGCAGGCACCCTTCACTTCCCTTTGCAGAGCGAAGGAGCCAGTCCTGACACAGGAGATGAAGGGGTTTGTAGTTCTGAGCTATGGGGAAATCCTTTGAAGCCAAGATGCAGAGCATGGAGTTAAACACATTTAAAGTCTTTCTGCACAGCAAACCCATACCTGACAAAGCAAAGGCCCAGGAAGCAAGCGCTGCCTCAATTAAGAATGACGGATCTCGCCAAAAAACGCCTCCAAAGCATGGAATATAAACCTCCCAAATCTGATGTGCATTTCAACAGAAATAGCTGCTGCTGTGAGGGATCCACTGAAGGAAGATACAATTTCAAGGCTACTGGCAGCCTTAGCCACAGCACATCTCTACAAAGCTTGACATGAACAGGGCTGTAATTCCAGTCCTGTCATCTCTGCCAGCCTGAGATGACTGCATTTCCAACCACACAGGGAATTCAAGTCACCCCCAGCATCTGCTTCGTGACTGTCAGGAGCCATCCAGCGAGAGGCCTTGCTGTTTGCAAGTTTCCTTACAATTTAACCTGGCTCAGGGCGAACAGAGATCAGCTCATTTTTTTTAATTAACCACTCTACACACTGATGTGCCCAGGCCAATGCAGTTGCTGATGGCAGCACACATCGGCAGCTCTGATTATTCTAACCTAGATGAACACGTGAAACAGTTTGACAAGAATTGTGCTGTCAGAGGATTTACCCAAGAGGCAGCTGCATGGCTGGGCTCTGGGTTAGATGATAGCTCGAACAGAAAAAACTTGCTCAGAAGAAAACATTTCCAAGTGACCTATAATGCAAACATGATCACTTCTTAGGCAAAAGCATGCAAGAGAGCTCATAAAATACTGCTCTCCTGCTGGGCAGAGCTGAAGCTCCTGGGGTAGCTGCCTTTTTACACATACTGCCTAAAGGCAGCACACAAGTGCACAGTCAGAGGCATGTTCCCAGGACCAATTGATTGGAAATGTGCTAAGACACAACTTCCTCTGAATTGACCAAAAATCCATGTAATACCATGACATTTTTTTCCAGCAGGAAGGGATTACAAGAATCAGAGGCCAGTTTTTATTTATACACACAGAAGCACACAGTGTGAGCGCACATGTACACCCACCACTGTAAAAGAGTCTCTCACAGCCCAAATTGAAAGATTAGTTCAGGCTTTCTTTAATGCGGCACCAACTCCTGACACTTCCTTTGTGAGTGTTATCATACACTCTGGATTTGCTGTGAGCAGGAGCTGCCAAAACCCTTCTGCTCAAACTCTCCACACTACTCCCTTTTGCAATTGCTGCCAATCCCTCTTCCACACAGGACACTGACACCTCACCCCACACCCACAGCAGGAGCTCAATCCAAGAGCCAAAAGGAAAAGGGTTTTCCAGGCAAAGTAACAGATCAAACAGAAACAGAACAAATCCCACAAAGAATTTATCTCTGCACAGAATTTTCTGCTGGCAGCCACCCCCAATTTATAAAAGGAAACATTTTGCTTGGATCAGCTTGGAAAAAGATGATCAGCCTGGTGTCTGGGTTGCGCACTGTGGAGAACTTTCAGGATGCTTAGCTTTCTACAAGGATCTGTTTTCAGAACAGACTTGTTTTATGGCTTCACTGACATTGCATTACAGCGGTGGGGGACAGTGACAAGGCAGCACCAGAGCCTGATCACTCCAGGCAGGAGGAGTCACAGGAATGCTGAAGGAGGAAGAGGATGAAGTGGCCCACGTGCACAAAGGTGGGAGAGAACACAAGGAGCAGGATGGGATGGTACACGCTGAGAACAAGCACCAGCACTGCTAGTGGCACCCTGTGCTCTTCTTCAGGACCTCGTTCAAACACATCTGAATGATACAAACCCCACCATCAACGGTGTATTGCCCCACACCAAATTTTTCAAAGTTAGCAGCACTTTTTGGGAATGAACCAGTTACACTGCACAAACATGTCAGTGACCCAAGGGCAGCTATCAGGGAAAATCAACATTAAAGCAGATGAAATTACATAACTATCGGGTATATGGAGGTAGACTCAAACTCTGGAAAATTCTTTTACTTACAGCCAGTGTAACTCCCAAATAATTGGTCCTACTACTATCCGATTTTAAATATTCAAAAGTTAGATACTTGCCCAAGCTCTTCACTCAACTGGCAGTAAGATTAATTGCTATGCTGTATGCCCTTATAAGTGATAATTCCAGTTATAAATGCCAACCTGCATTCTGCCTCACTAAATTTGACATGCAACAGCGATCACATGAATTTGAAAGCGGTTTGTCTCAGCATCCATCATGATTTGGAGTCCTCAAAAAAAAAATTGTGTTATAAAACTTTTGCTATTTTGCCCTGAAATTTGTGGTAGCTGATACCTGTCTCCCTGCAATAGATATATCAACCAGACTTTCCCTAACATTTTTTTCCTGGCAGGTGCAGTTGTCCAACGAGAACTGTAAAGTGATCTGTGCTTATCTCCTCTGGCTATTGCAAATATCAGGTCCTTCTGAAACAAAGTCCTCTGCAAGATGAAATTAAACATAAACTTGTGGGCTTAATTGCATTACTTTGAATGGAGTATCGATTGTAGCTAATTTTATCACCCATTTTGAGAGGTTTGCTCACTGGCTGGCTGGCTGTCACTTTGATAAATGGGAGCCAGTGGATATCTGAAGAGGGACTGGTATTTATAGCTCAGAAAATATCACCAAAAAGTTTACAATGAGAAATAGCCCCCTCCTCTTTACTAACAATCACGGGAGCAATTAGGTTTGATGAGGCACAGGAACACCTACTGTAAAGCAGATGGTCACTTCAGCATGTCTGGCTACCTCAAATGGCATTTTCCAACAGTCTCTACAGCTCAGGTGAGTTTGGCCCCTGCATGAGCAGCAGCTGCCACTTGAATTTCAACAATACCCCACTGCAAAGGCCCTCAGGACAGTCAAGCCATTTAGTCAGGACAATGACTATCCGAAATTTTAAAGATGGTTCCAGGAACCAAATTAGCAGTCTGGATTTCAACATCAAACACTTGATGATCAAACACTAAACCTGTCTGTCTGTCTGTCAGATTTGGATCATTATTGTTATTCTTTATATTTTCATAACTGCAGGTAAAGTTTCTATGACTACAGAGGATCACAGCCATCAAAAAGGATTTGTTAAAACATTTTACTCTATTATACAATGTGAACAAAAGTGCTGTCATCGTAAGATTAATTTCAGGCACTATATGCATTTAGGGCCACCAAATCCTAGTATTAGGACGAGGTCTTATATTTAATCCAAATCTTTTCTTTTCAGACCATTATATTCAGCTCAATTTGCATGTCAAGTCCACTTAATGAAGTCCAACAGCTATGACTGATAAATGAGGAAGGGGCCACAAGGCACAGAGGTGGGGGCACAGCTGTACCATGAAAGTAACCCCCTGATGATTGATTAGCAGCAACTTTTGTTTTGAAAGGCTTATTCATACACGTAACCATTTCCATTGCAAACATCACAAGGATTATCACTCTTATTACACAAGGATTATACTTATTATGATTCTTTTAGTCACAATAGCAGGATTATCATATCAGAGGAGTCGCAATTTGCCTGCCTGCCCTGACTTTCTGGTTCTAATGAGCCACCTGGGTGACCTCCTTCTCCACAACTGCCCTCACAGCAGCTTTTTAACATACAAAGCCAACAAAAAAGTGACTGCATGGAGCTTCTGCCAAAGGAAAAGGAGCAAAACCAAGTTAAAGGAGCAAAACTACTCACCAGCAATATTCCTACACACTCCCAAACTACCCAGTACCTGGCACATTTCTTGCCACACAGCCACCCCAGAGTGGTGTGTGCAGGCAGAACACCTCTGGCAATAGCAGGCAAGCTGCTGTTGTCGGGTGAGAACAGCAGCAGTGCAGGCAGGGAGCCCTCAGAAAAGCAGGCACAGCCCTTCTACAGCCCACCATGGATCATCCACCGTGACCATGCCGGCAGAAACAGAGACATGACAGCAGAGGACTGAGTTCTAGTGGAAAATATGAAGCAAAGTAGAGGCTAAAAAGGAGAGGAGGGAGAGAAGAGGAAAAAAAAATTAATGATGAGATTTTAAAAAGAGATGGGGAGAAGTGGGGGGAAAAAAGTACTAAATTCAGAATGTTGAACTGAGGGAAAGAAGGTGAAAACTGCAGAGGAAAACTGAACAAAAAATTAATATCAGAAGAATAAAAAAAAGCAAATGAAAAACAGGAGAAGAAATGACTAAAGGAAAGAATTAAGGGGCTTAGTGCAATAGTTTTATTATTCTCTGAAAGCTCTTTTAGTACTAATAACAGGAGAGATTAAGGGTATTTCTTTCAACTATCAAATTTAAGAAATATTTCCTCCTACTATATTTAATTCCAAATCTAATTTCCCCAAACATTAAATCAGAACTAGGGAAGACTTTCATATAAGACTAAAACTGGATGAAGTCTGGAATAAGCATCAAATAGCAGCATCTTGAATAAGGCATCGTGGTTTCTGAGGAGATTTTTGTTTTCTTGCTTATTTGCATTTTAATATCAAACAGACTTTGAATTCTGAAAATAAAGGCAGCATATTCCACCTATGTTGAACTCCTTCCCTTTCCATGTTACATCAAATCTCCCACTGAATTCAGGAAGAAAAAACTGCCACTGAAGGTGTAGAATCAAAACCACTGACCCTGTCACAGCAAGACTAAATCTGCCTTTAAAAACCTTGGTGGGCAGCTGGTCTCTCCCACCTATTTCCCCAAGAGATTTCCTTGCTCTCCAGCTCTTAGCACAGCCATGGAAGGATCCACAGGTGCCTCTCCCACAACCCCAGTATCTCCTGCAGAAGCTGCATTTGGAGCTCCATTAGAAAAATGTAACAGGATGAGGAGTATTGGTCAAACGTTACCATGATGTGGGAAATTCTGACACAAAGAAGTGTTCCCTTCAAACTGAACAAAAATTAAAGGGTCACTTTCAAGACTAACAGTGTGGAAAGTATTTTTCTATTTCAAAATGTAGTCATCATCTAAACATTTGTGAAGGAAATGGAGGCACAGAAAATCCAAACAGTCTTTGGCACTCTCAGGATTTCCAGCACCTCACAGTGGCCAGGGCAGGGCCAACTGCCCAAAATCCTGCTACAGACATTTAGGCTGGAGCAATGCTACAGGTGTCCAACACTGATCTTCAGCTTGGGCCTTTCAAAACCATGTTTTTCACTACCAGTTTCCTCATTGGTATCTTCACCTTTCTGGCCCAGCAATGCAGCAGGAAGTCCAGAGTGCTGGAGCATACCAGTGGAACACACAATAATTTGACCCTTACCCATTTTCTGGGATGGCTCCTCTCCTTTTGGAGAGTCATTTTTGAAGACAAACTCCTCTGAAGCAACAGAAAACATATCCATGGCTGAAGAGCATAGGCCAGTCAATAAAATTAATGGTTTATATATTAAAACAAATTAAATGCCAGAGTCCTGTGCTTATCACGTGAACATGCTCGGATCCATTAATAGAAACTGGTCGATTCCCTGAAGTACATGCTGGGATAATAGAACAAATGCATTTGTACTGACAGCCACTGGTAAATGGCTAATCAATCCCTCAGTGCTGCTTAATTAGCGACTGCAGGAGACCCTTTTAATTGGCATCTGATACTTGATTTGAACAGACAAATAAAGTGCCACTCAGCCCTTTATTGCCAGTGAACCTTTTTTTTCCTATTAACTCCACTGTAGCTCCTGAAGAGCATTCCTGAAGACCAGACCAAATTATCAGCTCCCTGTCACAGACTAGCCTGACACCCTGAAGTATTTTATCATGATTTCAGTGCTGATGTTGCATTGAAACACTGCATATGCTCTGCTGGTTGCTCAATATGGTTTATATTAATACAAGTTGTAGACTGTCACTGTTCAGAGAGCAGGTAGTTACAAGGAATGCATTGGTTACATTATAACTGGAATAATTTATTATTGAGCAAGCAAGTTCAACAAGCACTATAAAAATCAATTTATAATTTTTATGCACTTCATCTGGGCTGAAAAATGGGTTTGTTCTCCACTATTTTCTGACTAGACCTCTTCGACAGAAAAAGGGGGAATAAAGCTTTTAAAATTGCAGTTTGGTCAGCAATGCACTCTGGAAATCGAGATTAAAGATGACAGTTTTCAGATGCATAAGTTATGCTTACTTTGTTTTATGGACCTGAGGCCACCACGGTGCCAGGCAGTCCCTTGGCAGAGAAAATCATCCAAAGGTTAAAGAAAGAAACATAGTCTGACAGAGTCAGCCAAAAACATGGGTGACTTGCATTAGCTGAAAAGCTATTCCACCTCTGTTTACTCCTTCAAATCACTGATTCACAAAAGGTAAGCTGGTGGTTATTAAAAGTTTCAAGAGCAATGGCAGTTTTGGAGGAATTAAACAAGGAGTACTAAAGTCTTCAGTGGCTGTGCCTGCAATTGCTATGCAAGACACAAACCACACACCTTCCCAGTAGCATGAAATCCAATTAATGCAGTCCTGGGAAGACTCAGAGCTCTAGTTCTGATAAAGATTTAAAGGTGCAATGACAGATTGTAAGAGTTAGCCAGGACTCACACCCTTAAAGATCTTGTTAATACTGGCAAGATTTACTTAGCACGTGTCCAGCTGGTCAAGTTAAAGGGAGAGTTCATCATCCCTATGGACAGGAGTGTCTGATTTGCATTGTATCACCAGGTCAGGCAGAGGGAGGGAGGCACAGGCACCTGGCAAAAACCCATTCCAGCAAAGCTTACTCGGAGTATGACACTAGGACATCAACCTCAGAAGGGGATCCCACCATCACACACCTCTGAGCTGTTCAGAGAGCAATAAATCTGTCACCAGATTGCCCTGCTCAAAACCAGACCCAGCTGCTCAGTTCTGGGGTGCTCCTTGTGCTGTGCTGTGTCTACACAATTAACAGTCACACCTGCCAGCATCCAAGCCTCCTGTCACCACCACTTAACACATGGCTTCACATCACACACACATTTATTAAAAGGGCCTCTGAGTTATGCTCAGCAATGATTAGCTTTGATGAAATGCCCCCTGATCACAGTCAGCACTTTGCCTTGTGATTTATTACTAAACCAGTTTATCACATTACAATCACCCTCTAATACTTTACAGTCTGAACTGTTGCACAGTTTAGAATTAAATGTACTCTGATGCTATTTACTTCATTTTTTCGTATTCAACCTCTCGGAATCAAACATCCTGTGAGGCTCTTGCATCAGCATCCCAAAGGTGGAGAGGGGTGAGGAGCACAGTGCAAAGCCAGTCACACAGATGACATTTCCTGCTGGACAGGACCCATTGCTTTTAGCACTGTGCGAGGTCACAGCCCCGTGTTTGACACGTGGCTGCTTCAGCCAGAGGGAAAGGGCGTGAGAAGACACTGCTTGAAAGAACAAGTAGCTCCACAAAAAAAACCCAAACCTGTTTTGCAGGTAAAGGAAGAAGTGTATGTGTTGGAGAAACTTTGAACCCAGGAGCTGGTGGCAGATAAAACACTCACACAAAAGTTCAGGCTGTGCAGGGTCATTTATCACCTGTGACTGTGGCTTGCAGCAAGAAAAGTTCAACCTGTGTAAAGCATCAGCACTACTTTCCTTCTGCACAGGAGGGTGATACCTCTCAGGGAGTTTTTACCGTGGATTTTCAGTGTCCTACCCATCAAACTATTTAATACAAACACCTATTTCGGAGAGGCTTAAAACACAAAAGATACAGAGGAAGATTCCAATCTGAGTTAACCAAGCATCTTCCTCCCCCTTCCTACTATCCATAGGTTTCCTCTTATTCAAATCTACCATGCCTGTAGACTTCAGTGTGGGAGGAAATACAGCTTCTTATGGAAAGGGGAAGGAAGGGATATGATTATAATTTAGACAATTTTCATTTCCTTGTTCACCACCAAAGACAACCAAAAATTTTTTGTCTTAGAACCCTTAACATGGAAAAGGAGATAGGCAACAGCAGCAGTGAATCAAAAACAAGAGAATTCCAAAGAACAGAAAAGTAAGCAGAGCTTAAGGTAAACAACGTATCTTTTAGAAGAAAGGTAGTGATACAAGGTTTTGGAGAAAAACAAGCACAGCTGTATTACATTTTTATTTTCAAGTGGAAATTTCTGCTTCCTATTCCAGCTCAGAAGCTGAACTTTCGTCACAGAAAGCAGAAAAGTTATGGTTTGGAAGTGCTGCTGCCTTGCCCAGGGAAATTACACTTTGGCTGCTCTGTGTTTTCACTTCCTCCTGAGGACCAGGACCCAGGAGAACACAAACATTAATGACACCTCAATTTCTCCTTATGCACAACCAAGAGGACAAAGTTATTCTTAAACGAGTCACCCAGCTCAGGAGCTCCAGCCATAACAGAGATGAGAAAAATGAGTTCACTAAAGGGAAATGCCTATGAAATACCACCAGAGCTATTCTGTAAAGAGCAGTGATTAGCCAAGTCCCTTTAACTCACAGGACGAGACGTTTCTGCTGAGCAGCATCCAGCCAGGCTGGAGCAACACAGCTCTCGCCTCCTTGCTGCTTCATCACCTACACCCAGAGCAAAGGGAATCTCTGTCCATTCAGCAGGGTGTCTCTGGCTCTGACAGGTAAAAGCCTTCCAGCAGAGGCCTCACCATCACAGAGACACATCTGCCAGCTCCAGCCTCCTCACAGAAAGCACAGTTAGAGTTGGGCATTATTTAATGAATCTCACTCCCAAACTTCAGCTCTGTGTGCATCCTTTCCAAATCAGCTCAAGGGCTGTCTCTACAGCTACACCATTTAGATGGCAATGGAGCAACAACACGATCAACACCTGAAGGAAGGCTTGAACAGTCTGAAAATGCAATTACTCCAAAGCTGGGCAGGGAACTGTACGAATTTCTTCCCCATCAGATCAGAGAGAACACTGCTTTCAGACTGTGCAGAGTAATTTCCTCAGCCTAGCTTTCCCCCAGCAGCACACTGATGAAACTTCACAGCTCCTGGGGGAATGACTGCAGTGCAGCTGGAAGATGCACCTCTAGGATGCACAGACACGTGCCCCAGCTTTCATCTGGCTGGCACAGGCTGGGAGCTGGGAAGCTTCAACAGGGCACTTCTGAAACAAACCGCTGGATTCCTCCTGGAGCCACGGACAGTTTCTATTCAGCACCTTGGAGACGGCACCATCACAAGGGCCCTCAAGATCTGAGCTGTTTAGAAGAGAGGCAGCTGCAGGGATGCTGCATCTCTTCAATCTCGCCTCTAAATACCACATTAAACTTCGAAGAGCAACGACAGACCAGCACTGCTCTGACACTGAGACATTTCAGCTTTGAAATGCACTTTGCCCTGACAGCTTTAGCCAGGGAAGGCTGCAGAGGGGGGAAGGATACTGCATACAAAGAGGGATTTGTCTGTCACAGAATTAGGGTCTATATAATTTAAAGTCATGCACACTTACACTGCCTGGCTTTTGTTGTTATACTTTCCAAGGGCTTTTTAAATGGCTCCAAGAAACATTTAAGGGAAGAAAAATAGCCCGATATCTGGACTCTCCAAGATATTTTAGCATTAACAGATTAGAAAATTACCCAGGGAAGGTCAGAAATCATTCCTTAAGTAGTCTCAAAGGTAATGAAATAAAACCCATTGAAAGACAAATAGGAACATGAAGGCCTGAATATCACTATTTCTGCTTTAATCAGATTCCTGAGAGACCTAAATCCACTAATGCTAAATAGCAATAAACAATAATAGCACTTACATGGACCTATTCAACTCTGAGGTGTTATGGGCACTCATTTATGAGTTCATAGGACATCAAAGAGATAGGTACTATTCTTCTGTATCACCAATATTAGCTAAAATTGGAATTTCTGTTCCAGAAGAAATGCTCTTGGAGTGTAGTTTCTCTTCCAAGCCATAATAATTCTTCTAAAAACCTAATTTCATGGGCATTTTTAAACACACTTTGTTTCATTTTAGCTAAAAAATCATGAAAATAATTGATGCCAGTCTCAGGTCTGCTCCACAACTTTGCAGATCTAAAAGCTGATCCTCTTCAGATACTCCAACTCCATTTTTCTTTTTAAATCTAGTTTCACCCAACTGCCACATACTGCAAAGTTGAATTCTGATAAAGCTGCTTTTGCTAGAAGAGAAAAGTGCTGGTCAGAAAGAAACTGCTCCAGCAGGAAGGACCGTGCACAGTTACTCACATAGCACCTCGTTTTCCAAATAAAATACTATCAGATTTTATTCAGGTATTATTACACAACCAAAATTTGACAGTCCAGACCAACTTCACAGATTAACAAGGATGACAAAACCTTTGGCTGTGTAGGGAACACAGGCAGCAGAGCAGCCTGATAATTGTCCACAAACAGAGCTGCCACAGAGGCTGACTTGGAGTCACCCAGCCAAGCTGAAGCCAAGCCATGTAACCCCTACCACGGGGAGTTCTTTTTCTCCAAGCACTTACCCAACAAATGATTGGTTTGCAGTGATCAGCGTTGGGAACCACTCACCTCCACGAGGCCGATTCAAAAGTTATTAAATACACACACATACACACACAAATTAGCCTGTCTTAATTATGTCTTCATCAAATGCAATCACAGTGGCTGGAACTCTCAGCTCGCCACCTTGTGCATCAAAGGAAATGCAATCCTTCAGGCAAAATGTTTACCAAGCTGAATAACCCAGAGCGGTGGGAAACCAGTGTCACATGAAAAATTAAGAGCCGTGGTGTTTCTAAAAGCCTTCCAACAGTGGGGAAAAAAGCAATCAAAATGCATTAGCAGAGGAGGGTATTCACACCTCCCCACAACCCTTTTTTTAAGCTATAAAAGCAAACTCTGCATGAGCAAAGCAGATAAAGCTTGAATGGGCAGGATTAATTAGAAAACAAAATAGTAATGGGAAAAGCTGCTGTGCTTTTTTTTTTCCCCTGCAATTTTCAGTTCAGTAAGTGGCCACTTATAAAACCCAAACAAAGCACTCAAAAAACCCTACCATGGGATGACATCTCCTTGTCTTTCTCTGAGTAATGAACCTATTTTCTTCTTCCTTGAAGATAAGACAACTTTTGACTATGAGAAATATAGGAGAAAGTTTTCTATTATATGTATAGGTCAGCTGGAGTACAGAGGCAGAAAATTGCAATACAGCAGTGATACAAAGTTGTGGAAGATAAGTTTTCAAGATGCTCTGCTACACACTCTTCTCAGATTCTAGCATTTCAAGGGCAGTTTCTGGAACTGCCAAGAGATAAGAAAAGTCTCTGACTGGAGTTCAGTGATTTCACAGATAAAGGAAGGAACAGATCACAGGGATGGGGGAGAAAAGGGAATGGAGGAAGAAAAAATGGAAATAAAACTTTTCTGTTCCAGTGCAGGGGTAAGTGAGGATGAGGAGGGAGAAGCCTGGCCAGGAGGCACCAAGGGCTATTTGTTCAATCTAGCTGGCACTGGACCTGAAACTTCAGATCCTGTAGTTCCCCTGAAGCCAACGGATACTGGGCAAATTTCCAACATTGTGCCCACGTTCTTGGGCCTGCCAGGAGGATTTGAAAGCAAGGTGTCAAATAATGAAGCTGTTTAAGCAACGGATGAGTCAAGGATTTTGCAACACAGAAATCAAGTCTGGGTGACACCAAGGCAGAATAAGAGACAGCTGTGAGCCGAGAGGCTGTGCTGTGGCATCTGTGTAGCACAAACACCATCCCAGTGTGACACCAGAGATGGGGGAGAATTCTTCAACAGCAGCAAGGAAAGCAAGAAAATTAAATTCCCTGTCACTCAGCTGTAAGTGGTCTAATGAAGTGAGAAGCAGATTTCCCCAAGTAAAAGCAAGGCATGCCTCGGTCTGCATAAGGACCATTAGACTGGAATGTGAAAGAAGCTTGTGAGCACAAATGCTGAACTGGAATAATCACCTTTTCTAGGAAAAAAAAAAAAAAAACAAACCAACCAAAACACCTCACCAAAATTTTCTAGCAAAGCATGATTCCTTGCCCAGGAAGGCTGTGCCCCAGCAGCAGCACTGCCCCAGCCCCAGGGCAGCACACTGGGCTCAGCAGAGGTCAGTCTGCAGCCCAGCCTGGGCGGCTCAGCTCTGCAGGAGTGTCCCGGGGAAGGAACCCCTTCTTCCAGGACAGTGCAGAACTACAGCTGTAAACACTCTCTGGTCTTGAATCAAGTTCTCTTTTCCCAATGGAGGGATATTTTTCTGGTGGAGAAACTTCCATAGAACCTCTCCAAATTACTCCCTGCGTTAGGGCAATTAGTGGACGAGCCCAGGGCTGACAGAACTGGATCTCTTCCAGAGTCCTCCAGTCAAGCAAATCCAGCTCTCTACACTTAATTAAACTGCAAGTAAAGCACTAATAGGTTTGTTTCATCACCAGGGTGCCCCACCAGCCCAGAGTTTTGCTTCCAAATGACCTAGCCAGAAACCACAGGCATTCAAGTGATCTGTTATTAGGAGTATTTATCACCAGGCAGGTATTTCAGCCACCAGCTCTCAGAAGTCTGCACGATGGGAAATTGAAATCTGCAGCAACCTGTCAGGGCTTGGGGAGAGGTGTTCATAGCAGGGCTGACCCCAGCCTGCAGGAACCTAATGCCATCACCTCCCTGCCCCCACAGGCTCACCTGGGTCCTTCCCTGGCCCATACAGAGGTCACACACCAGTATATAATATACATTATATCAAATAGAGTATGGAGCTAATTGGAAAATATTTAAATTTACATGTTAGCAACAGGCTTTTTTTCCCTGAAAGACTTCACTGAGCCCTATTTCTGAGTACATTCACTGACTGCTTTCACACAGAGGCAGTTCTGAACTCAGGAACTGCCTGTGGAAGTTTCATTTCCTCCAGTTTGTCTTATTTTCCTTTCACTCAGGCATGCATCTGAATTGGCTCAGGAAGCTACACACGATTCTGGGAAGAGGCACCAAGGACAAGATAGTTTGGGGAATTCATTTGAACACCAAGTAAGGGTGTCTTTTCATTAGTTATCTTTTTGGAACTATTCACACATCAGCAGCTCATGACCTGCGTAGATGAAAATGAGGAGTTTGGTTTCATTTTTCATTTTAATTCAGAGCCCCTACTCTGATCAGTTTACAGTATGGTTTGAGATAAGCCACAAACACTCCAAATTTATTTACAGTGACAGATACTTCCAACGTTGATAGCTCTCTAAGGTACTTTGCATAGCAATTGCCCTTTTGTTAAAAAAAAAAAAAAAAAGAAGAAGCAAAACTAACAAAGGAAGAAGAGTCACTTTGGGCCACTTCCAATGCAGTGAATTACACAAGACTGAATTCAGCTGGAACACATCCCATAAGGATGCATTAATTCCACACACTTCAAACCTAGCAACGTTGAACAGATTTATCAGGAGTAGACAATTCAGAATGTAAGAGTGATTTAAGATGGTGCAAAGGGGCACATATGCTGAGCCTCTCCTTAACTGGCCAATTTTTTTCAGCTGAGCTATCACTGACTGTGGCATATTTCATTACTGTGCAAACCCTCCTTGGAAATAACATTAAAGGAGAATTCCCATTCCCGTGCCTCTGATAAAGAATCTGTTACAAGTTTCTTTAGAGCAAAAGAGGATTTCAAGTACTGGGATTTTTTTTTTTACTGTAGTCCCCCCAGAAATTAAGAGACATATTTTTTACATTTGGAGGTTGAGCAGGGAGCACCAACAAAAGCCTTGGCACCATTTCCACAAAGTTAGTGCTTTACTTGATCTTCCTTCTGAGCTCAGGTAACACCCAAAGGGCTGAAGGCCTCCAGCAAAGCTAGAAACCTGCAGAAGAATCTCCGTTTTGTCATCTACCTAGATAGCTCCAGGGCAACCCTGTTAATGAGGTTAAATGATGAAACATTTTAACCCCAAGCCCTTGCACGGTGGCACTTTGATCATGCCCATCATGGGGGTATTGTTTACATCTAACCTTAGCATTTGCCCTTTCTCAAAACTGAGATAGGTTAGAGAGGATGGAATTGGCTTCCTGTTCACAGCATTTATCGACCCAAAGAGGTCATTATGATAGACTGCAAGTCCACGAGGTCTCTGCACTCCAGCTCTGATTTCCATAAGGTTATAGATTTTGTGATTGCAGCTGCTCCGTGTAGGTGCATTTAGCCAACAATCGCAGCCAGGTACCCAACTGAGCCTGGCTGGAAGCAGAGCCCGGTGAGGAATCCTGCAGTGTCTGCTGAGAGCCATCGCTGAGCACTTTGCCTCTGCAGGAACCCAGAGCACTTGCCCATGTGGACAGAGACGAGGTAACTTCATGCTGGAGACCCTCCAACCTCAGCTACATGGCTCCATCCAGCCCCAAGCCATGCAACAAGACAGTAAAAAGGCCCTGACAGCTCTATTCTGACCAGAGACCGTGGCTAGGTTGGTGCCCAGGACTGACTTTAACATTTCCACCTCTGTTAGCCAGGTTGCAATAAAACAATGCCAGTGTCCACTTTCCCCTCCACGTGATGGCCCATGAATACTGAACTGGCTTGTATTTCAGGACAAAGGATGGGCTTGAATGCCTCAAACGACATTTTTCTCTCTTATAATGAGATCCATGGGTCTAGCAAGAGATATCAGCCCCACCTAACACACTGCCCACCTCTCCCATTGTTACTTAGACAGATAAATGTCCATCCCCAAAAAGGTTAAGGCACTAGCAGGATGAGATACTGGCCTATATCCTGGTTGCTTGTCACAGTATTTTAACTTGTGTCTTGCATGGTATTTTTATTAGCTTGTAAAAAATATTTCAAAACTAGATTGAGTTTTCCTGGGGAAAAAAAATACAAATCACAGAGACCAAAATATTGTCATGGAGCGTTTTTCCTGTGCTGAGAGGAAATTTTAAGGTTTCTGATCACAAGACTTTTTAAAACCCATCAACTGTCCTCAGAGGAAAGACACAAATCTCCACTTTTATTTGCTAACTTGATTGGTGCTTTATTTTTCTTTCAAGATTCTGCTGAGTCTGCTTGGCTCGTGGCCAAGGGATGCATTTTGCCTCTCTATTTGTATCACGTTAAGAATGACCATATTCAAGTTGATGGGGACCAGGCTGGTAGAGAAACAGACTATTAAATAAGCCCATTTCCTTAGCAATAATTCCTTCTTCGCTGGTGCTTCTGAAACTCTGGTTTTCAGCACCACTCCACGCTGACACAAACTTTCTGCCTCTTGACCTTAATCAGATCTGAGCTGTGTCAACGCTGAGTGTCAAATTCAGATGGAGTAAATTGCTCTGAACCTCACCTTTCTTCCAGCCTGCCCTGAAGCTGACAATGCTCCATTTTGCAGGATGTCATTACCCAGAGGAACCCGTGGCATTTAATGTGGATGAACCGTGCCCCAAAGGGCACCTGGACATTTCCAGCCTCGCATTTTTTATGCAACCAGTGACATCCTTAATTAAGGCCAAGTGAAATCTTAATCCTGGATGTGCCTGGTGTTCAAAAAATACCCCATTATCTCCAAGCAGAGGGTGTATCTGATCAGGGTACAAAAGTTTCTGTGCTTAACATAAAACCTCTGGTAGGAACAAAGATGGTATTTCTCTGCTCCTAGAGCAACTAATTAGTGCTCAGAGCTGTGTTCAAATATCTTCCCCTAATGCAGCAGACACCAGCTATTGCTTCACACTGAACTTCTCCTAAGCCTGAGATCTCTAATGTCTGTTTCTGTAACTCAACAGAGTCAAAGATAAATCCCTTCTCAGAAGGAAAAAAAAAAAAAATGCCAAAACACAAAGGGGTTTAATTAAGAAACAACTCCTCATTTATCAGTGTTGTATGAAGGTGTAAAACCACACCAGGAGTTCTTACACAAGAGTGTCAGGAATGAGAGGACCTGCCTTTGACAGGTTTGTGGTTACTCTGTTCTCATCAGAGGTGAGCAGGAGCTGCCAACACCCAGTCAGTCACAGTGGTGAGAGCCAGGAGGAGCCTTACGGGATCCAACACATTTTTTAAGAGAATTCACATGCTTATTTTTCGATTTAAACCTTCTGTGGATCAGATTCAGTTTGGGGTCTGAGGTTTACACACATTTGTCTTGAGAGCCTGAGGTGCTGTTAATCCATTTACACAAGCCTGATCGACTGTTAATTACTGCAGTCTAAACAATTGGGAATAACATGTTCCAGATCCATAGTCACCCTCTTCACATCAGCTAGGCAGTACCTGGCCCAGCACTACCAGCCTAACAGAAGTTTTTTTGTAATCTCAGAGATACTGCACACAAACTCAAACTTGCACACAAATGGTTGCAGTACAAGCCAAGGAACGAGGAAAATTAACAAGGGTGCAACAACACTGCAAATTTCCCATTTGCATCCATTTTGCCACTCTGAAACAGGTGTTCTGCTGGGCTTCCCCACTGGATACGCAACTCACTAATTGCCAGATTTGTCTCAGGACCACTGGCACTAATTAACACTGCAGCCTAATTAATCAGAAATTGAAATTCCACTGAAGAGCTTTTGTGCAGCTATTTCTGCTTAGCACAATGGAGGACATTTTTTGTTGTTTGGTTTGGCTTTTCTGACAGTTTATTCTGCTCTGAATCAGTAGCAAGATTAATAGTCTTGATATGAGTAGAATTGATCACTTTCTATTAAACAGCTTTTTGTCTTTATGTGTTTTTTTAAATTAACATTGTTCTTACCAAACACATACCCATACCCATACCTTGCCTTTTATTTCATTCTCAGAACACAGTGGTTTTTTCATGAGACATTAATCAACATGTTAACTGTTGCTCACCATACATCCTTCCATCTCTAGCCCAAGAGCAGGCTGGGCTTAACTAAGAAATCATCCTGCCACAGATTTTAGAGACTGAAATATCTTCAATTCCCTTCTGGTCAATATTAATTTCAGTCTCATGGGAAAGAAACATAATTTTTTTTTTTTTTTTACCAATGCAATGATTTTTGGAAGATGTGAAAGAATATGAGTACTGATTGCTTTAACTAAAAAGAAGAACTACACTGACATGCATAACAGATGATAAATGCTTTAAATAATCCTCCTTCCATACTGTTACTCCTCTACACCTCTGTGCAGGTTTATCATAATCCTTAGCCCTACAATCTATGATTAAGGTGCTTCATTAGCTATTTGTACTTTGCACTACTTAAAATAATTCAAATGCAACTTTATACAAGCCTCTGCTACAGAGGCTTACAGCAGACATGGCTTTAAGGAATTTCAGCACAGCTTGGTCACACAGCGTTTCACCAGTCCAGGACAACCCCCCAGGCCCCATCCAGCAGGGCCTCAAACCTCTGGGAATGCCCTGCCTGATTTCCTGGAGCAGCAGGAGCAGGAGGTCATTACGTCAGTGGCTAGTTTTGAAAAACACAGCCAGACCAGCTAAAATCTAGGTAAACTCCCAGGTAGAAGCCAGTGAAAGAAACCCTCCAGCTCTGGCTGTTCTGGAAGGTCTGGGTCACTGAATGGTTGAGCAGCTGAGGCAAAGGGAGCTTCAGGTGCTGAAACATCATACCTAATGTGGGATGGAGAGAGTACCATAGGCAGGGCTTAATCCTGACACTTTACTGCATCAAAACAAACAGAAGTTAACCATTATCTTGCTGGCTTCCATGCTGGGTAACATGGCAAGTCCTGATGGGCTGTGAACTTCAGAAAACTTCCACTGACTTTAGAGATTAAAACCTAAACACATCTGAACAGGCAGCAGCTTGTAGAAAGGGAGCTCTCTGTGTGAGCAGCAGGAGGCACAAACAGCAAACCTCCCTGTGCCCAGCTCACCTGCCCTGAGAAACACCGACCCCAGAGAAGCTGCAGCAGCTGAACACCAGCAGCTCCTTCACCAGTCACACCCTAACCCAGATGCTTCTACACTTGTACAAAAATAACACAATGCAGGTCTTGTACCCCTCTGAAAACCAAGGCCTGTCTTCAATCTCCCATTACACATCCATGCATCACTGCATTTGCATTCCAGCATTTCTGTATGGAAGGAAGGGGGGCTTTGCAATCATCCTGCTGATTACACCTACAGCTGGTGAAAATTAGGGACAGCCAGATGGTGTCTCACCGATTGTTCTGCAGCTGGCCACAACGAAGGCAGCTGGGGGAGACAAATGCTCCCACCACACTCATCACAGAGAACAGCACAAAAAAAAAAAAGAAATAGAGCTCCATAGAGCAGAACTCCAGCTCATTATTTGAAAAAAAATAGAAGCTTGAGGAAAATTGTTTTGTGTAATTGCCAGAGGAGAAAGAGGAGAAAAGAAAATATCACCAACCTAGAAATTCGGTTGCATTATCAAACCAGTGCAGCAAAACTTAAACTAATGTGGTTGATTCCCAAGACATGGAAGTGAGGGATGTCCTCTGGCTGCAGATGTGCCAGCCACGTGTGTTCCTTGTGACGCTGCACACTCACATCTGCAAGCTCCACTTCCTCCCGTCCCCTGAACTGCTCAGATTGTGCCCTCCCTACACCACGGAGGACAGACGCAGCTCTGAGGCTCGCAAGCTGAACTACCCACTTCTGAGCAAACACGTGCTGGCTGACAGAGAACCATTCATTAACACAAGCAGTGAGACGATTCCACGGGCTACAGTGGAATTCTGCTCTACTGAAGTGCCTACCTAAAAGCCCAGGGCTTGGATTTCATTTTATGTGCCACACACAGACCTGTCCTTGACTGTTACAGACACCACAGGCTCCAGGGAGCCATCCTCCCACCTGAACGAGCCAAACAAGGAATCTCTATCTCAAGCTTTCCATAATGCTCAAGCACCAGCTGACTATAAGATGGGAACTGTCATTTTGATGATTTCACAGATGATTTGGAAAGGCAATATCTTAAAAGGTCACTGATTTGTCTCTACACCTTTAGCTTCATTGCATCCAAGAGCTCTTCAGCTGCTGAATCCATTCCCAGAGCACTTTCCCTTACATCTCTCCAGCCAGCCATGCCTTTAGCCTTGCAACCCTGAGCTGATATTCCCATAGCCCTGGATAAATTGTGCTTCCAGGCTTTGATTTCTTTTTCCAGAGCTGTGATGGCAGCAGGTACTCTAAAATATCTACAACAGTTGTGAACATCCTATTATTCCCATCTCCCCCCTCACCTGAGCAGAGTCTCTTAAACTGCTCATGAACACTCAGGAGCATTGACACACCTGCTGAACCTTCACTGTGTCAAACAATTGGTTGGGATCCATCATAAAAAGCAGGGGAAAAAAAAAACCCAACATAATTTCAGTCTATGGCAGACTCAAAGCCACCAACATTCTTCCAGCATGACAGCACAACACTGAAGGACACCTCTTGTCTTTGAGAGAAATTGCACAAAATTGCAAATGGAGCATTTGAAATGCTCATTTTCTTGAGAAGGAAAGCCAGAGCAATCTCCAGAGATGTGGTGACAAACTATCAGAGATCTTCCATCACGCCACATGATCAGGCATTTGTTCTCTTCTGACAGTTCCTCTTTTCAATGCACTCAGAGCTTCTGGGTTTGTTGAGTTTTTTTTGGTTTTTTTTTTTTTTGCAGCCAAGTAACTACTCAGCACTACTACAGAGCTCCTGCATTTCATCCCAAAGGCTTCACCATCTAAATGATGAGGAAAGGGAATCCTCTGCATGCAGATGAGGCAGCTGTACCCTGCAGAGCCAGCCAGCATGAGACTGAGGATCTCGTAGTGACCAGAGTTCGTGAAGCTTCACAGACCGGCTGCTCGAGCAGGGGCAGTCTCATTGCTTGTGCATCTCACCCCAGAAAGAGGGAACACACACAGGGAAAGGCAAACGTGGTCATTGGCACTTTGGCTGCACAAGAGGCTTTTCAGTCCACAGCCGGAAGAATCTTACCCCCCCAACTCAGTTATCTTGACATTTAAATCAGAGGTCCTGTAGGTAAGTGCCTAATAAGAACAGTATTTTGACACTGAACAGGACATGAGGAAGAAGATTTTCTACCAACAGCAAAAAAATTATTAGAACCTGATTAGATCATGCTTGTCCATGTCTTCTTCGAAGACAGGTTTCTCCAGCACAGAGAACAACAGAGGGCCATACATTAGTCTCCATTTTTAAAATAAGCTCAAACTTACAACGTGCTGAGTGTTTTCCCTGAATTATTATCCAGGGTATAATTGTGTGGGCTTTAGCTAGATGAGGAAGAAGAGAAATAGGTCAAACTTTTGTGCTTTAAGAGGATCATAATGATTACTTTTGTTTAATTAATATTGCTGAACTACACATCTCTGTAATGAACTTGCATGGACAAAAAGTAACAGCTCATGAGCTTTTCCCCCTAAGCTTCCCATACCTGTAGCTACCAGTAACGATCAAGAAGGAAAAATGGAGACAGGCATAAGTTTCATGCAAGAAACTTAACACACTGTAAACTCAAGCCTTTCTGCAGACGATGATTCACTCATTAAATCTAGAAACATTTCCAGACACTGAAGCAGAACAACGTGTGTGTGTGTGGGTATGGGGTAACCGGAAAGCTCCTGTGATGGATAGTTGGAAATATCAAGATGCTATATTAAGAACATACACTTATGACCAGAGCTGAAAAGAGTTGCAAACTTTCCCAGAAATTTAATGATGATGTTTTGGCTGTATGTGATTGATTTTCCTACAAATCAATAGGATTTCCCTATAAATCACCAGTTTGGTGAGCTGAAGGGGGAACAAACCTATTTCCTAACCAGGTCCCTTAGGACTGGAGCACAGTGCCCACACTCCTTTTCCCCGAGGGGATCCCCGAGGCAGCCAGCAGGTCTGTGTGCAGCTGACAGCTGAACCACACACTGCTGGCCCTTGCAGGCTTTAACAACCCTCAGTGTACACTGGGAAGGTAGGGACACGCATGTATTGTGTACACACAGAAAGGTTTCTCATTTCAAATTGAGGTAGGTAGATAGAGAAACACAATAAGCAAATAAATAAAGCACCAGAAAAGAAACCCAGACTAAATTGGTACTGGGACTGCATGGCTGCTGCTCTGGGCTCTGCTTTCAGCACACCAGCTCCCCTGGGTGCTCTCAGCCCACGCTGTACCGTGCCTTATCCACCAACTCCACACGGACCAGCTCCTCATCTGGTACAAGCTGGCACTGCTCCAATGACTTAATCAGAATTTTGCTAATTAGCACCAGCACACGACTGATGGCTTTCTGCCTGAGAAGATGTGAACGTTTTTCCTGCCTGCTGGCCTGTGAAAGCTTTTGCTAGCATGGGATGATCTTTTCTGATGTGGTAGAAACACAGCTGTGTGCTGCATTTGCATTCCTGGACAGGACTTCAGCGGCTCCCTGCCACCCCAATGAGACAGCCCCTAGCAGGATGCAGTCCTGCAAGACCCGGAGATGTCAACCAGGACACTGTGACCACGCAGGTCAGCTGGAAAAGCGCATTTCTGACACACTGCCAGGGGAAACGAGCCCTGCTCGTCATCGGCGCGGAGCTGTGCTGAGCCAAGCAGTGCCCCCATTCCAGTGAAAACCCAGCATATGTGCAGGGAATGAACAGCTCCCGTTTGGCTCTGGGAGCGAAATGAGCAGGGACAGAGCTGGGGAAGGTGAGTGCCAAGAAACAGTGGAGCAGCTCTAACGAGGGACAGGGGACAGCACAGCCCCGCTCACTCTGGGAGTGTGTGCACACACGGGCATGCACAGGCAGATGTAACTCTCCCACCATCGCAGCAGGATTTACTGTCCACATTTGCGACAAGATGCACCTCTACAGCGCAGCAGGGATGGAATCCAATCGCTCCACACACAGACTCTGCCTCCAAAAGCACAGCACACAAATGCACCACGGTGACAGATGAAGCATTTGTTAGTGAGGCACGGACAGGTTAAGTGATGTGACCAAGGTTACACTGACAGCCAAAGGATGCTGAGCATCTGGTACGGTCCCCTTTATCTTGAACACTGGTAAGCTCGAAATGCATTCCCAGATGGAGAGAGACAATAAAAACAGAGTCAGTACTGCCAGGAAGCCTAGGTTTAACTGGAGTCACTCACATTTGCAGAACTAATGACAGAATCTAGAAAAGCTCATCAATTTTACTAAGTGAGCATTTCATTAGATATAAAGAAGATGGACAATAACGGGCATGAAATTAACAGAATAAAAGCAGTACAGGATCATATAAAATTATAGCCTGATTGGTGTCCAGTAAAAGACAACATTCAGAGAGTGATAAAGGCACTGCCACTAATTAACTAAAGGTGTTTGATCACATCATCTTACTCAGATAGACTCGAGGTTGCAGTTGCAACTGCACTGGTGCTAAGAACTGAGGCAGTGGAAAAGGCAGCACAGTTCTTTCAGCTGACCCGACAGTACAGTGCTCCCACTCTCATCTTCAGCTGCTATTTCTTTCAATGCTGCCAAATGTTAAACAGACCCTAGAAGCAAAGAGCTCAGCAGTTAATGTGCTACAATTTACAGTAGGAGCTTCACCTATGTAAAATACAGCTCTTTGTCACCAGCCTCAGCTGCACGGGTTTCATACAGAAGACGCAGAGGCTACTCTGCCTCCCAAAGTTATAACTCAGCAGAAGAGCTGGAGCAACAAGCGTATTTTATTACGAGAGGCTGCAGGCTTATTTATTTACCCAGCTTGTGCACCAGGCAGGGGCTAAGAAGAAGATGCAGCCTTTCCCCCAGGCTCACACACACGGGCAATTCCGTGTGTGAACAGCTCCCTCCCAGGCAGGGAATGGAGCCTCGCCCCGGAGAACGACGATTCAGCACTGCAGGAAGCCAGGGCAAGCCAAGGAAGGATGCTGTGGGAATACAGGATAGCACCTTGATTCCCAGCCTTTCCCAAACTCCTCTCTTTCACATTCAACTGAGAACCAGCAGCAACCCAGAATTACATTTAATGGCTTGATAAGGCTGTCAGAAAGAAGCCCTGAGCCAACAGGATTTTAATCTCTCCATCGTGGAGCAAGCACAAAGTGAGAGAGCAAATGTGACCTGAAGGGGTGTCTAATGGATGGGGTTTTGTGTTTGCTTTGTGGGGAATCTCCTCAGAGCTTTTGATCCAGATGGAAACCAGCAGGGACAAGAGGGTGTACAAAGGTATCTGTCAGGTACAGCTGCACAGGTACCTGACCTACAGCATTCAGACATTGCATGGGATGCTGAGATTTGTGCCAGGGACCGCTTCAATTCACACTGATGGTCACTGTCCTCAAGGGGCCACTCTTGAATCCAGGAGTGACTAATGTGGAAGGGAATCAGCACGGGCAAGCATTAGGAGCTGCAGGTTGTTGGATTCACCTTAGGATTCCCTCGTGGTGGACTTGTACAATCACACAGGCTGGTTTTATGGCAGCTCTGCAGAACAAACTGTGCTTAAGGAAGATATTTCCTGTGCTTTCTTTCTGAAGCAACTGCTGGAGTTGCAGCAGGGCCTTAGGGAGGTTATGAAGGGGACAGGCTTGAGAGGTTGCCTTTTAAAGATCAGGCCAGGCTCTGGCCTCTTTCCCAACATCAATTGCAGAACTGCCCCAGTGAGCTCTCCCCTGTTGCACAGCCATTCCCCAAATCATCAGCACACATCAGGACAACGTGACTTTGGCAAGGAGCAGGCCTGCCAATTAATGTGCGTCTACAGCAGCCCTTTCACCTCGCTGGGACGTACTGCTTGTGGAGTTAACTGTCCATTTGCAGCTTCCAAATGAAAGTTGTCAGCTGTGTAAATACTGCTAGGCCCACGGGAGTTGAGTTTCCAACCCCTGTTCCAAACAGCAGAGAGGATGGGAAATCTGACAAACTCAATTCTTTGTAGGCTCCCTCTGAAGTGTTTCTGCAAATGATAATCTGGAGCATCCTTCCAGGCTTTACATTTTCCTTCCTTCCTGCGTCTGCAGGCAGCACATGCTCAGCAGCTGTGTCCCCACCTTCTTTCCAGTGCCAGCTCCTGGCACCAGGAAATGCCAGCTCCTGGAAATACACTTCTTTGAACTCCACTACAACTGGGGCAAAATTCGACATGACACACAAAAATCTGAGTGCTTGTTTTTTAAGGCCTGGCTGCAATTTAAATCTCATGAGCTGCAAGATCACCTGGGGGTTCTAAAATTACTTGTGGACAGGTGAGAAAAAGGTTCATTTATTTCCTGGCACTTTCTCCTGGAGAGTTGGGTAGCATCTGCGAAAGGCAGCGATTTCATTTTGATTAACGAGAAAGGTTTGCTGAGCACATATGGAACAAACCCAAAACCACTGCGAGCACAACTGCTGGCTTTACTGCTCCCCAACAGGCAAACACAGCACAGGAGGGCAGGGAACTGGCCTCACAGCCAGACATGGGCATGTCTATGCATTTTCATGAGACTCAGTCCAAAAGGACTCACAGTCCTGAACCCAACTGCCACAGACCTTTTAAGACCACAAGGACAGGCTCAGTCTCTAGAAGAAAGAAGTCACCATTATTACAGAGGACTTTGGCCTGTTTTAATCAGGGTGGTGCCAATTTATGCCAACTGTCATTAACCCAGCACTTCCCCTGCTGTCAGAGGTAGAATCAGGTATGGGCCATAACTTCCATATCGAGCACTGACTTCCACTTAGACACACTGGTAACAGCTGGGCAGATGGGATCAGGCTGGTATTGAGGCTCTGAGTGGCATCCTACCAATGCTTCCCCTTGGGCTATCCACTTTCTCAGATTTTCCAGTTCATTCTTCTTTTGTCTAAAAATTATTGCTTGTACTTCCTTTGAAAAATCCACTTTCTTAAAGTAGTTTTTCTATCTTCTTCCATCTCTGTTTCTTAGTCTCAGCTCACATGCTATTTCTAACTTGCTCCCACACAGCTTCGGCTCCATCCACCTTCCCTAAAATTTTACATTTGAATCATGTCTTCTCTTAATTTCCTGTCTTCTAATGAATTTAAGCCTAATTTTCTTAACCTCTCCACATGGCTCTAAACCATGGAGACCTTTTATCCTACTAGTTACTCTCTCCTGCACCTTTTCTAATTCTCCAATATGCTTTCTGTAGTGAGAACAAACTGCTAAAGGTAAAAGCCTCTTTTCTGGCAAGCAGAAAGAGATTAGAAAGAACAGAAGAATGCTCATGGCAGCCCCATTTCCTCTCTATGAGGACAGACAGACACCTCCTTGAAGCCTGAGTAGACCCCAAAGTATCAGTCCTGCAGCAGGGGCAAAATGGGAGCAGCTGATCTGTAGGGGATTCATTCTGCTTGCTCATTTACTCACACTGCTCAGACTGCAGCTACTTCTTGCCCAGCCAACAGAACAGTGAAAAATCAGATGCCCACTTCAATAAATATTTCACTCAAAGGACTTTCACCACTACTGCACAGTGCAGGTACCTTACAGGCTGCTACAGAACAAGTAAGGAGAAGCAGTTTTACCAATTCACTTCTATCTTGACCTAGAGAGATGGGGTCAAGCACTTCATTCTGTGAGCGTGTCTATCAGCCTCCTCATCTATTTCGTGGCAGTACAATACCACTGCAAATTCACGAGAGAGATCAATCTAAAGACAGCAAAGATCAGCATCTTTACATCCTGGATGTCACCTGTAGAGTGGTCTAAAGGTTTATTCATCCCTAAAATAACTGCCCTGAGCAAAGCCCCGGGAGTCTCCTGGAGCAGTTACTGCGGTGTCACCATTAATGGGTGACAAACAAAGCAGCTCACAGAAACTTCTGAAAGACTCTGTCAGGCTTCTTCAACCTACTAAGTTAAGAGAATACGAAGGAGACAGAGCTTTTTCCTCCTCATCTTCATTAACCCAGGGAAAACACACTGCAGTGACATGCTGCCAGCTGCCATCACATTCTGCCTGTTAGTCCTTGCAGAAGGAGAAGCAGTGTCTCTAGATTAGAAATGCCTCTAACCTCGAGAATCGAGTCTGATGCAAATCTCTGAATTACTTTGACTCTTCTGAATTACCAAAGCACTTAAATTCAGCTCCTAATCCCCCATCTAATTCATAACTTGTAAAACCTGACAGTAGACATGCAATGCTAAATTTTAACCAACCTTAGAATTCAAATCTGGATCAGAGCTTCTACTAGAAAGGTTTAGAGCAGCTAGAAGCTCCATGAAAAACATCTGCAGTACCAGTAATCCATGTTGCTAAACTACTTTTTATTATCATATGATGATTTTACAAATGAAGAAAACACAGTAATTATGTTAAGTCACTAAAAGATTTTTTCCCTTTTCATCCTTGTTTCCAGGTTGTACACAGAGTAAAGACAGTGCCCCAGTTGTAGGAGTTGCTTTCAAGTCCACCCTCCTCCTGCTCATTAGCTCAGCAAGCCAGAGTGAGCAGGCTGCTGAGGCCAGTAGGAGAATTAACCCTGAAAATACAACACCTGCAGGAACATTTGGATTTGCCTTTTTTTTTTTTTTTGGTTCACCCAAACTTTTAAAAACTGTAGTGTTTCTTCTACCAGGCAAAGAGCAGCCCCAGCTGCATTTTCAGCAACTTCCTTTGGTGGAGTGCATTGCCTGGTAGAACACAAGGACATGAAATGAAACATTAGGAATTCCTCCCAGAATAAATAAACCCATTAGATGAGATTTCTACATTTCATTTAGCCTGAAATAAAACAAAGGCTGTGTGTCTTTCCTGAGATTTTTTTTTTTTCACTAAAGGACTGAGACACTCTGGAGGTTTGTCTGGACTTTCTTCCAGGGAAGGATCAGAAACGCACTGAAGCACCAACACACTGAGAAGGGTTTGGGTGAACACAGTTACTTCACATTAAAGAAGAGCAACACGAATTGCCCAAGAATTTTCCAGTGGCCCCTCACAGACCTCGAGTGTCAGGCTGCAATCATTAGTGTATAAACATGGAAAAAAATAGAAATATTTGATCAAGTTTAACTGAGCGAACTTCTGTCAGGGAAAGCACCAGGAGCACCCAGTGTCTGCTCAGTACTGATCTAAAATTGCCTCCGAATCTCCTACAGCTTTCTGCCTGCAGTTTCTCTTGGGTAAGAGTGACTGCAGATAAGAGGCCTGGCTCAGTGTGGGGTGCTAACAGTCCCTGGGAGATTTAATGCTGCATTTCAGTACCAGCCCACGGAGCACGCCGTGAAACTTCCTCGTTAAGCTGCTCTGAGATAAATCAGCGCTAAACTGTAATTGCAATTTGCTTTTCAAGAACACCCATTTCTCAGAAGTCTATAAAAGTTCAAGCTGAACATCAACGAAGCCAAATTTTGCACTTCAGCCCCTTTGTTTTTTTGGATTTGAACTATCGCCGATTACCTTCCTTATATACCTCTGACATTTATGAGATCTATAGCCAATGTGTTTTGTGCCTTTTGGCAGAAGCACAGCATTATTCACACCACAGATACCACTTTCTGTAATAACTCAGTGAGGGGAAGGTGTAAGCAAGGCAGCCTGGCCTATCTACAAAGAAAAATAATGTATTTTCCTCTTCTATGCTACAAAGAAAAGTGTGGTTTTTTCCATTCACATCTAAAAAGGGAGCTTTGGGAGACAAAGGTCTCATTTTAAACTCCATACCCTCTGACGGTATGGAGAAGAATCCGAGAGGCATGAGGGGGAAAAAAAAAAATTAAAAATTATAGTTAGCTCTTCCTGTCCAATTCTGTCATTTGCTATCACAGCCAGACACACCTGCCCCGTGTGTCTGGGATCACATCTCATTAGCCTGGGGTTCACACACGCCTGGGTAATCAGTGCTCTGCAGAGAGCCCACCGAGCACACAGCACAGATTGCCATTTGAAGAAGGGAGCCATTTGGAAGCCCATTTCCCAAACAGATGTGAACACTTTTCTCCCAAGGCTCACAATGCAATGCTGTCCTTGGCATTTCCTTCCTCACCAAACAGATGCCCCCAGGAACAGCCTCTCTGCAGAGCAGACCTGGCCAGATACAGCCTGATCTGCCAACAGGGTCCTGGAGATTCCCTGGTAGAAATTTGGAATCATCTGCCCTTGAGGCCAGTTTCATTAACAGCCAGATCCTGATCTCGCTGTGCCAGCACCAGTGCCTGGGACAGACATCTGGGCCATTTACCCAGCATGAAAACAGGGAGTGCTCTCCTGGTGGAAAATGCAGCTTACAAAAGATAAGTGCAGCTACACGAGTAGCTGAAAAATGAGAGCCGGGTGGTGGATTCCCATTTCGGGAAAGGCTCTCTGGGGAACATTTTAGTGGAAAAACCATATGCTCTTCTTTCATATCGAGTTCTTGCCACTCTGGAGTGTCAGAAAAGGGAGCTGTGCAGTTAGCACAATGTTCCCCTCTCGCACCAATGATGTGGTACCTCAGAAATGTACATATTGCTGCAGTGCACGTCGGGACAAAAAGTGACACTGAGAAAAAAAAAGGCTGGTTAATGGGATTGAGATGGCATTTGGAGAGAATAATTAATCAACACAAGGTAAATTTCACCGCTGGCATTACTGCATCCCTTGGCAGTGGCAATTTTGTCACTTTGGACAACAGAACTTGCTTTTGGCAGTGTCACCTTCCAGTTCTACTGTACATAGAGATTACTTCTGTGAACTTCTTGTTTCCAGAATACAAACTGTATGTTTCATCCTTTTCAGTCCATTGTTTCCCTTCTCCATTTGTGCCTTAGCAAACTTAGTAGGACAAAAGCTTACTGATGCTTTGAGCTTATTCTCAGTGCACAGCCAGTCAGTCCTTTCTGCAGGTACTTGTCATTTAAATGTGTACATCTTGTTTTCAAAGTTTAATTGTGAGAATTTTGAAGCAATAACAGCATGCAAAGTACACGCAAAGAGAATGGACTGTTGCAATACTGCAAATAAATCACAGTCAACCCAGTCAGCTGTGTCAAGAAAAATTTGGTTTCTATCTTCATTAGCTCCACTATCTGCTTATAAAAGAGATCAAACCAATGGATTCTACTTAGAAAGAAAAAAAGGGGTGTGGGGGGAGGGCAGGGAGAGATATTTCTTTTAGCACTGACTTTCTGATTGCTAGAGAAATAAGTGTTGCAGAATTGATCCATGCCATGATGAGTATTTTAATGGGCACCCCCCCTAGGTTGTACTGCAGACAATTTCATCTCTAGGATGTTAAAAGCTAAATTGCATAGTAAGACAGCAGAAGCTGGGAGATCACAGTGGAGTTCCAGATCTGTTTAGGTTTTGTTTACCACAATGGAGCAGCATTTTTCACTTCTGCTCAATATTTGTCATCCATTAAATCTGCTTGGGAGGTTAGTCCAGCAGCTCACACACACTCCATCTGGTTTCACAGAATGCTGCATCCCTTGGTGGCTGGTAAAGCCGAGGAAATCAAACAGTGACTAGATTGTGTGGCTTCAAACAGTGCAGGAACACGTGTAATGCTAAGTTACATCCATTTAAGTCCACCCTCTGTAAAATGGGAATGAGGGGCTTATGATGCAAGAATTGAAATGATGTATTTGCAGCTCCCCTGTAACAACCCAAAGACATCTTTACCTTTCCTGAGGAATTATAATCCCCTCACATACCCATCCCAGGGCCTCTCACTGAGAATTCCCCAGCAGCATTTGGCCCTGTGTTCAGCAAGGCTGCATAAACCAAGCAGGAGGGAACACACTGCCAGGGGGGTAATAAACAGGCCTTCCTGCATTTTAATTATGGAGAAGAGAACAAGGTATTCTGAGAGATGATGGCAGACTGCATTGATGGTTCTTTGATGGAAGCCTGTCTCGGTGAATGGAGTATCTTTCAGTACAGTGGAAATAATGAGCTCCCTAGTGTAGGCTCAGCTATTTTTAAGAAACCATTTTCTTTCTGCTCCACAGTTATCAGCCACCAATCCTTTCAAACAAGGCTCAGGGTGAAAAAAGAACAGCTGGAAATGCATGGCAGTCCAGCCTATCATTATGGACAGTGAAACAAACTGTGCCAAGCAGCATTTAACTGTCTGATTCAGAAATCCCACAATTTGATCAACAAGGCCCTTTACAGTCACAGGCAGCACGGGTTTCACACGCACAGGATTCAGCCCCAGCATCAGCTTCATGACCCTTCAGATGCACCCAACACTTTCCCCTGGACACTGAGCCCCTGCCATGGCCACGGCTCCACCAGGGCACCTTCAGCTGAGGCTTCATGCTTTAGATTTTCCTGCTGGATTCCCAAATCCTGTCACCACAGCTCAGCTCTCAGCCACAGCTCCAGCCTTCCCACAATTTATTTAGGACTTCCCTTCTCTCTCCAGGGACCACTGGGCCCTTCTGGCTCAGATTCCTTTAGAAATACTTTACCAGGCAGCTCTCAATAGATACTGTTTGACCCCAGCCTGTCTTAAACCATGAGGAAATCAAGAGCTTCCTATGATACACAGCTCCCTGTATCCACATTTCCCACAGATGCCAGGTTAAGGAGATAATTTCTGGTTCAAGGGTTGAGTACTTGTTATCCTAAAAATCAGATTTCTCCATCAACAGGCCCAGTGTAACCCAGAGCAAAGGTGATTGTACACTGGAGGAACAAACCAACACCAATACCAGGGCACTGTTTCTTGCAAGTGGCAAAATTATAAGCAGACAGGAGCAGAAATGATTAAGCACTGAAATGAATACTGACCAGAATAAAACAGGCTAAGAAAATGAACATCACACTCTAATTATGAGAAGGAAATAGCTTTCAGTAATAGCATAGCCTTAATTAACCCCTACAAAGAAAATGCAGTGGTAAAATAAGACAAAAGTAAAAACTGGAAATCAGAAGTTAAGTAATATTTTCCTGGAGGTAATAGGTGGGTTTGCCCCCTCTTCCTTTCCATGCCCTTAAATATAATATACTCCCTAAAATTATTCCAAACCTAATTCTCCTCTGGAATGAATCAGCATTGATGCAGTAACTCCAAAAGCAGATGTACAAACCTAATGCTGAAACTTAAATGGGGGGCGGGGGTAAAAGAAAAGGTCTTCTCTACCATCATTACTCTTTCATGCGCTGTCTCTGATTCCTGCAAATTTATTCATTATTTGAAAGCATTTCCCAAATAGTCAGCATGAATAATTTCCAGACTTTGGGCAGTTCACTAAAACGTCCATTTCAGCAGATGCAATTCAAGACAGGCACTTTTGCAGCACATTTCTGCTTCTGCTTCGCCACCGGAAATGTTTCAGCAGGGCTCTAATGAATGACAAGGAGAGAGGCAGTGCACATCCAGCACAAGCTGCTGCATTTTCAGGAAATGGGGAATATTCTTCAGGGAAACCAGACACAAAGATGAATTTCTTATACCCTGCAAGCATCCTTGAATACCATAAGCAAATTATTCATGAGCATAATTGAGAGGGATGTGGTGAATTCAGCTGCATCCTTCAGTCAGAGCTGGAACCCTCTGTCAAAGGCCTGGCCTCAGTACGTGAATGACTGAGTGGAGCTCATTAGCCTGACTTATAATAAAAGGTAAGATTAGATTATGAAGTTCTTAATTAACTATAAATCTCTCTCACAATTCTCTGCTTCTAAAGTACACAAAGTCTACAAAGAGGTGGCCAAATGGCAGAGTAATCCTTTAAGACTGACAGTCATGCTTGGACAACCAGCCTGCACCTGCAGGACCACAGCTCTGCATCCCCTGGGACAGTAACTCCAGGAAAAACCTGGGTGCAGAGCTGCAGCTCTCCCCTGCTCAGCTGCTCCAGCCCAGAAACCAGGAGGATGTAAAATTTACCAGAATAAACCCATGAGTCAAAACTTGACTCAGATTTCCCATGAGTCAAAATGTGCTCGTACTTCAAAAAAAAGGGAGGAGAAGACCATGCACAAGGCTGCCTTCAGCTGCCACTCACCAAAGATGGATGCATTCATTTATTTCAGGGAAAACCTCCTATAGCCCCTGCCCTCAGCAGATTGCCCTATAGATCACAACTTTGAAATTACTACTTGGCCTGAATTTTTTTAACCAAGTCAGCCTGAGGAATCATTCACTGAAAATCATTAAAATTTGGAGAAACTTATAAACCCTACCAGGGGGGTTTGGTCACCTCAGCTCCATGTGCTGGTTTTCACAACTGCAATAACTGTAAGAGGAACATTTCTCCATCTAACCAAGCCAGTGCTGTGGAATCGTGCTCATCCAGCAGCATCTTGGCACAAAAATCTTTCTCAATATTGGAGAGTTCACCAGAATCTCTTTGCTGGTCAATACTTGGTCCAACCTCAGTTTGGATGGGAAGAAACTGGCATTGTACTAAGTCTGTGAGGGCATAACACCCAACACACCCTGTATGTTTTGTAAATACCCCTTCCCGCTCACTTTGTGGTAAGAATTTCACTGCTCACGAGACAGACCAAAGCCCACGCGCAAACCCGGCGTTCACCTGAATTTTTTTTCACTCAGTAAACACCTTTCACCTCCCTGACGACGCGAGTCACTCCAACTGGATGGGTTACAATCCCCACCGTGGGCAGAACGGGATTTAGCTGAGGTACAACACAACTGAAGCCCGTCAGAGAACCGCCACAGGACGCTGAGTGCTCCTGACAGCCGGAGCCCCCGTGGTGTCATTCCCGACGCTCGGCTCCGGCACCGGCCGCATCTGACAGCTGGAGAACAACAACCAAGGAGGGAGCCTGACAAATCAGCCTGGGCTGCCTCAGATTAGACTGGACTGACTCCCTCTCTCCCATCCCGAGGACAACACCAGGAATTTGAGCTGTACGTTCTGAAATGGAGCTGGAAGTAAATATGAAATGGGTTCCCAGGGGCCCGAGCAGTTTATGCACTCAGGCTTAGCACTTCTCTCCAGCTGTCACTTAAGCAGTGCCTGGTGCTGAGTGCAGATAAAAGTTGTTTCTTCAGTATCCAAAGACTCCTTGATTGCTGTTAGGGAGCCTGATGCAGGCTGTGAGGAGGATGGAGAGACAGAGCTGTGAAAACAGAGGAGTGCCTCACTCCCTGCATGTTTTGTTTTAATTTATTTGTTTACCACTATCCAAACCTATGGCAATTAGCAATAAATTTAAATTAGTTTTCCCCAAGTCGAGTCTGTTTTGCCCACGATGGTAACTACCATTTGTCTCGATCACAAGATTTTCTGTCTTATTTTCTCCCTACCATCATCCTGCTGAGGGGGAGTGAGAGAACAGCCTGGCAACCAGCCGAGGGTCAACCCACCACTGGAATATATCAAAATCCACTGCTTAGTCTCATGTATTTCAGATAAGGGGATTGAGATGAAGGCTTTCTGAAACTGGGGAAAATAAGGGAGACAGCAGAGAGTGCACTAGAGAAAATCCCATCTTGAGATGTCATGATGTTTTACAGAGATCAAAAAGCACATTATACCTGCCTTTATGGCGGTCCACAGGGGCAAAAATAAGAACAAAATAACAACATCCTGAGCCCCACCCAGGCCTGTTTGCAACATATGAAGCTCTGTTGCTGCTAATACACATGAGCACCATGAACAGTAAAAGTGAACACATCTGGCATCTCACTGACAGACTTGCAGTAGAGAAATACAGTTCTAACATCTAGTTTGGGGTTAGACTTCCCTGGCATGCAGCTGTCAGGAAGAACAGTCAAGACACACTCGTGTGGAATGAAATTGTTCACAGCTCAGTCTTCAGAGGCATTTCCAAACTTCCCCTTTGTCAAAGCAAACCAGTTCTGTATGTTTTGCAAAGCTTCAGCACTATGGAATGGAAAGTAGAATGAAGAAGAAAAATAAAAGCCAAAATATGAACCCTGTTAAAGAGGGGAAATTGTGCTTTGTGAAACAGAAGGGCTTTTTATGTTAGAAAATGGTTTGAGGTGAAGAGGTACATTAATCTTGCACAAGTAATGGAGGAACCAGTGCTCCTGCTGGTCAGTGGGAACAGCAGAGGGCCCACAGCATCATTGGTAAACAACGTTATTACCTGAGATATGTATATTTTAGGTCCTGATAAATGAAGCTTAATGTTCCATAGGATATGAAAACAAATGAAGGAAGAGCTACATCAAGGTCCAGCAACAAAGTGAGAGTGGAAGAAGCACAGATATTGCTGGGCTAGAGAGAAGAAATGAAGTTCAGAGTAACAAAGTGTGGTTAGCACAGCTGATGCTCAGTAAATTCATTGGCACAGCTGATATACAGTGCATTGTCATAATCTAGATGGAGGATCTGATGAAATCAAATCGGGATCCTGAGCACTGGAGAGCCCCACACAGTGAAAGAGACAGCCAGGCAATGAGACAGTTGCCTCGTGGTCCCCCATTCTGCCCTGCTGAGAGCCAGGGGCATTGCTGCTGTCAATAGAATACCTCACTTTAAGGTATGCACTGTCTGGGGAGCTGCTGGGTTTGCTGGGCGGGATCCCATCTCTGCTTTGATTTCTTCAGCCCTTGGCTGGGCTAAGACACAACATGATGAGAAACCTGCAGTCTGCGAGAGAGACGGAAGCACGAGGCTTCAAAGCACAGCTCCCACCCAGCTCTGCAGGAATGAGGTGTTTCTGTTCAGGCTGATCAGGACATCAGAAATGTTTTCTTCCATTTTTCAAAAGGAAAATTCAGCTTTTTAACTGCAGTGTTTTCAGTCTGCTCTGTGGAGAGGAACAGCTGTGCTCAGACCCTTTGCCTTTCTCTAGCCAAGGATTGCTATCACCCAGAGCTGCAGCATCAAGGAAGCCGTGGAAAGCTTTTGAAAGGTAATACTGCACTTTTAAAGCCTTGAAGCATGCTGAGAAGGAAGCAGGTCACCTCTGCTACATCTATCACGGGTGTGAGCTACGTTCCCTGCAAGGGAGGCAATTCTGTGGGCACAGGCTCCTGTGTCTGTGTGTCTCTTTCTAACACAGCTACAATGCAGACGCCAGAAAAACATTGCTTTGGAGCAGTCACCACATTATAAAATTCACTTTGTTAATAGGAAACCAAGTCCATCCTAGGAGCCTGCAATTGAGCTTGAGGACTTCTCTCCTGTCTGTGCTGGCCCCTCCATGCTGTTCTGTATCACCACACAGCAGCGACTGCTGGCACAGTTTGTTCCTATTGCTGCAGGGGCTTCAGAGCAAAAGAGAACTGAGCCCATTAACTTAATTCTTCTCTCACCCAGACCAACCTGATCCTCCCTCCCACTACACCTGTGGCATCATTCCCCCCAGGCTCAAATCTGCAGGTGTAATTCCTATGGAGCTTTATCAATAGCTGTCAACTTCCTCCTATGAGTTTCTAAGCCTTCCATTGACTTCTAAGGCAACAGGATCCATCACCATTTCTCTCCTGAATATATAAAAAAAATATTGCTCCTGTCACTTTGCAAATGCTTCAACTGGCCCCAGGCTCCACACCTTCACTCTTCCTGAGCTCAATCCTTGAGAAGTTGTTGATTGTGACTACAGATCTCCTGGCACATAGCCAAATCTCTCCTTTACAGTGTTAGAGCCTGCCCAGCTGCCAACCTCCCTTTCCACGTACATATAAATAAATGAGCTGCTGAGAGCGTTTTCAGCCTGTTATCACTCTATTGGGTGTTCCACACAGAGAAAACTGGAGCAGCTACAACTCGCACTCCTTTATTTAATATGTATCAATGCCAGCCAGTATCTAATGGACGTAATGATTGAATACTGACAGGCATATTTCTCCAGCCTAGTTCTCCTTTGGCAATAATGCCTGACCAAGATTGATGACTCTAATACCAAAGCAGGCAGTTTGTTTGTTTCTTCTATAGGCTTCATTTTTCAAATAGCCTCAGACTCCCCTTCCCTCTCTCCCAAAGAAAAAGGGAATGGAAAATTGTGATGACTACTGAGACACCTGTACAAGTGCAGCTGCTGTCTCCTCAGGCCACCAAACCACAAAGGTCAGATCCACTAACGCGCTAACTGGGTTTATTCTGGCATAATTCACATGGTTTGATATCAGGATCAAACCGGTGTGTCACAGTGACACATGCAGCTCCCTGGGTGAGGATTCAGCCACTGGAGCGGAACGAAACCTGAGCAGGTCTGATCGGATCACAACAGGCACATTTCACACGCGCTTATCAAGTGCCCACACAAGATTCCAGGCAGCTCTCGGGGATGAGAGTGTCAGCAGCACAAACAGAACGAACAGAAGAGACTCCACAAGCAAGGCATGGTTTTCCTTTTTACACTGTCTTGAGGAATCAGCAGCAGATGCCAAGGACATCAGAACAGCAAGGAAATGTTGATGTGCAAAGCTAAGCTGGGAGCCATTTTACAGCAGGGAGCAAGGCTGCGGTGGATGTGGCTCAAAAATAAGGCAATTAAAGTTTGTCTTGCCTAAGGACAATCCACTGGGAGGCAAAGTGCACTGCTGCATGCTGCAGATGACACTTACCTAGAAAAAGAACAGAAAATGGAAGAAAGCTCTAAAACAGGAACTCGATGGTATATTCTGCTCTTTAAGGACAAACCCAGGAATAATGTACTTGTAGATCAGCTCTCCTGTGTCTTTATCAAGAATGCTTTGGACTCAGCCTACTGCTTAGTTCTGTTGTTCTATCACTTGGATTCTATATGCTTTTCACAGACGAGTCACCTGTGTTTTGGGGTACATTAAAAACATTAAGGTGCAGGTTTTGCTCCTTACTGGCACAACAGACCCACACAAGGGAGATGCTCAAGGCTTGGACACAGGAATGTGGCAATACATTAGAGAGGCAGAATTTCTTGTAATCCATAAGCAGAAACAGCCTCTCTCTAAAATTTCCTGGGTCCTGTTTCCACGAGATCTTAGAAAGCAGCAGTAGTTGTACTTCACAGCAAAAGGCAAAAAGCCATTGCAGAGATGAGTCCCCAAAGGGATCTTTGCTCATCCTTAGCCTAGAGAACTTCTCACTAGTCTATTACACTGTTCCTAATTTGAGGCAACGTGTGCTATACAGGAAAGGTTAAACAGGACTGATCAGCAGGAAAAACTCCATTTTACACTGAATTAGGTAAGGCTAAACAGGAGCCAGCAGCTGTGTTATACCACAGATCTGTACTACAGTGACCCCATATGCTTCTCACAAATCCTGTCCTGAATGAAGCATCACCACACACTCACACACCTGAAAAAGCTCACAAAGTACCACTGCAGCTGCGTCTTCAAATGCAGACCCCTTCAAGTCCTGACAAGACAGATTTCATTCATTCTTGAGGACCCTGAGCCATGATTCTCAGTCATACATCCCCAATACCATTATCAATGCCTCTCATTCAACCCTCTGATTCTGCTCCATTTCTTTGACTCAGTTTCCCCCTCCAGTTCCACCAATAATTATTGAAAAGTCCTTGAAAAGCCCACAAGCCTGTAATCATAAACTACAGGTTAGGCAAAGGTGATTTAAAAAGTCTGGACTGAGTGCAAGGACATTTGGTAAATGTCAATTAGAGAACACAAGAGCCACAAAAAAAGTCCCAGACTTTTATTGCTCTGAAGCACCTTTTGCTCTCTGTAATACCTCAATCTAACTCATGCTCTTCTCACTTTATTGGAGGTTTTTCTCAGAGCAGAGGTGCCTTTGAGCAAAGGTAGATCAGCCAGGAACAAAGTCTTACTGGAAAAGAATCTGAGAGAGGTTAAATGCTTGGAAAAGGGGCAGCAAAGTAGGAGATGCACCATTAAAATACAAATACACAGAGTACCTTATGCAGACACTGGAAATAAAACCAAAGCAAGTCCTCATTATGGTATTTAGCACTGTAGTTGTCAGGGTGCTCCAGTGAACAGCTCCAGAAACACGATGGACATTCTCATGTGACCTCCACAGCCACACAGGCACATGTGCATTCTTACACACCCATCTTCATACATGGATGAATTCTGGTTTTTAAGGTTTGAAACCAAACTAGCAACCATCTTAAAAACCAAGCTAAAACATTTTTATAACTATGAATTTAAATATCAGATCAAAAACCTCTTGTCCCAGAATCCACAGCATTTGCACCTCAGAGACCACTTGTATCTGTAAGATTCTGGTTTTCTTTTCAGCTTGGGACTTAAAAAAAAAAAAAAAAAAGTCTTTTCTTTCACATTGTGATAAAAGACAGTCATGAAACACCACAGCTTCTAGAGAGTTTTGTATACCATGAACTTGAACTAATTCTTAATTATTCATGTGTATAGCATGTGCCAAGGGCAGAAAAGAGATTAAACAATTTAATAAGCCTATTTTTAATTTATAACCTGGATCAGGCAAAACTTTGCCTGGATGTGCTCCTTCTCCAGGTGCATCCAGGAATTTGTTGCTAGCAAAACAAGTAAATAGCCCAGTGCTGTAAAACACAGATAATCATCATCTACAGTATTTGATAACAATGTAATAGTGAGAACACAGAGACTCACAAGTCACTGAGGATGGGGACTTGGATGATGTTCTACAGTGCCCTGGTCAAAAGCAAATGCATGAAAAGAGACTGAAGAACTGACTTCTGTCAGCTGAGGTAGGAGTGAGGAACTGAAAGGACTCGAGAGCAGCACAGCACTCTCGGGGAGCAAACTGAAAACAGAGATTTAATATTTGAACCATTTAACATTAAGCAGAGGCTGGGCCACTACTGATGTTTTTCAGTTTCTTAGACAGAAATTTCCAAAAGAACAAAAGCAGCCGAGGAATACAGACAAAATAAAGAAATCTTGCTGCTTATCAAGGGTGCACACTCATGCCTTTTTTTTTTTTTCTTGACTTCACAAATGCTTGGCTGAAATTCAAGATGTGCTTTTCTCAGAGCAGTATGAAAGTCTCTAATGTTTCTTGTCCTTCGATATTTGGTTTGCACACACAGCCTGACACAATCCACGCAGTTAATTCACAGGAGCAATTCTGCATCATTACTGCTCCTATTTGCTTCCACAGCAGCAGCACTAAGGTGTTGCTGAGTAACAGAGACCCTGCACAGCCCTACAGTGTCTAAAACTCACCAAATCCCTCACAACCCTGTTAGAGCAAAGAAGTTCAGATTATCATAAACACAATAAAGGGTAAAGAGCCACTATGAAATGCATGTCAAGGGTCATCATGCAGGTACGGTGGTAACTATTGGTATAGATCACAGCTTAAAATCACTTCAAACCACACTTTCTTTGAAAAATAAATATGTACCAGCAGACCTCCAAACTCTGCTCAATACACTAAAATTATCAGTAATTGCCTTAGATCTAACAGATGTCATAGAAATGGGTCTTGAAGATACAGCTCTCATAAAACAAGAATTTTTCCCTTAAAAAGCTGTTTCAAATAATTGAAATCATTTGCAAAATATAGGGGACACAACACAAATTTCAGGATCCCAGATCTCCAGGTCCTGAGAGATGCCTCGCTGTTGGCTTCTCACGTGACAAAATAAACTCTGATACATTCTAGTCCCTGTCCACTCTGGTTCAGCAGGCTTGCCCTCTGCCCACCAGGGCAGGTGCTGCACGTCCCTGGGAACTGTAACTCTTGGAATAACTGGTTTCCTTGAGGTCCTTGGAAGTGCTGTTACTATTCTTGGGATATTTTCTACAAGCCCTTGCTAAATGATCCATATCCTCTGCTGCAGCTAAACAACAATTGATTTTTCTGTTCTTTCTAAGCACTGTCCCGTTGCCAACATATATTTCTCATTTAAGTTCCTGGAGCATTTTGTTGCCTCTCCAGCTTAATCTTGCCTTTCCATAAACTTCCTTTATGAGCCTCCCCATCTGTTTCTGAGATGTGTGTGCATGTTGTGCGTATCTCTCTCTCTCTCTTACCCAGACAGGTGTATGTTTGCTGACTGCACAGCATGTTACATGCAGCCTGTCAGGAAAATGAGATTCTGAACCCACTGCACTGCTGATCCTGCTCCCTGTTTAATACCTGTGACCACAATGAATCATGTTGGACACCCAGGCTTCTCCTTACTGAATCGCAGCCTGCAGCACTCTCCCTGGTGCTGCACAGATTGTTTTGAGATTACAAGCTCTTTGTGTGCTTTAGGAGTCAATTTCTGACCCATTCCTATTGTGGATTTTATGCTGATACTAGAGCAGGTTGTTAACATCACATTCCTTTTCATCTGTTTGCCAAAAACCTGCAATATTGAAATATTGAGCGAGGAATCACTGCACTGCCCAACCCTCCTGCCTGATATTAGCACCTTGGGGAGCTGCATCTGACACAATTAAATAAAGGTCAGGCCTAACTGGGTTTGGCCCTGAATAAAATGGATTCTCTACCTCTTTGAGAAAAAAAACAAAAACTAATAAGTGTCCATAGCACTAACAAAGAGCCTCATATTGACATGTCCCTGTTATCAGGGTTTGAAACCAGCCCTGGTGTGGGCAGCAGCTCAGTAACTGCACAAAGCCTCAGGAGCAAGATCAGGTTGCAAGGGCTGCTTTGTTATTGCAAAAAGCACAGGATGCAAAGCCACAGCTCATTTTAATGTTCTTGGGATGGCTATGGGGACTCAGGTTAGCTGAAGACAGTAGCAGCCAGGTATTTTCTGCTTGAACTACTGGTCCCATAGGCAGGGTTCTGTGCCTGTAACCATCCCATCATGTCCTCACAGCCCTGTGCTTGTCACATTTCCGGCCAGGGTTTAAAAAGAAGGTACATCAAGCTCTTGTTTCACAGAGCCATCACACATGAGCACCCCAACATCACGAAGCAGGATGAGGGATTCATTCCCAGCAGCTTCATTCTGCAGGCATACCAAGGGTTAAAACATATCACCAGATTTTGTGTCTTTTCCTGCCCTTTGGTGATTTTTCATAACAGAGGATGTGTTTCTCTTCTTAGGTCCTCAGCTGGGAATTTCACCTCTCTAAGCTGCTGCTGTTGCAGGGACCTACGACCTCCAGCATGCCTTCAGGCCCTCCTGCTCTTTTCTTACAGCACACCGTAGCTGTAGCTCGTGACTTTTATTTCAAGCCTTAAAGTTGTGCAGGGAAGTATTTTGTGCTTTATCACTGTAGGAAGCCATGGAGGATGGACTCTTTCAGACACTGCATTTACCCCCACCCCCATCTCTTTCCAAACTTGTCTTTCCACAAGTTGAAAGACTCTCTCAGTTGGAGGAAAGAGCTGAAAGGAAAACCCATTTCTGAGTTTGCAGACCAGCCTGTTTTTCTAGGACGTGAGCATTCCTCTCCCAGCAGTTGAAACACCAGGATGACCAGCAAATGTAATTTAATCATCAGGAAAACACACATTACAGCTCAAAAGCACCCATGTCCTCGGAGGTCAGGTGCCCACTCCACCAGATGCAAGCAGAGTGAGGTTAAGGTGTCAGGGAAGGCACTTTCCTACAAGTACCTGTAGAAAGGTACTCCAGCAAGTACTGAAACAGGATCATCAAACACAGCACAGGGTTCAAGTGCTTGAGACCCTATTTAAGCTCAAGTATTCCATGCTTCAAAACAAAGACCTTACCTGCCCTACAAAGGGCAAGATCCAGCCTGTGCCTGGCATTCAAGGCAAGTGTTCTTAAGTGAGCATTTCTGGATCCACTTATGCTCATATTTAATTTTTCTTTTAAGTTTACTGTAAAGTAGAGAAAAAACTTGCAGCCCAAGTGTCTTTACTTTGCCACAAGATACATTTTCCAGAGACCTTCTGCCACTGCCACAGCCCCTGTGCCAGGCCAGCAGCCAGGCCACGTGTCCCCAAGAGATGGGGGATGACAGAAAGATGGGGGAGCATCTCTCACTGACATTGCTCAGATGTAAAAGCCAGGGAGTAAATAGGAAAGGGAGGGAAGGCCATCAAACTAAAAGGTTTGGTTTGCTGTTGTTTTTTTTCCCCCCCTAACAAATTAAATAAAAAGTCTAAAGACTACAGCTTGCATAATTTAACATGCCTGTAAACATGGAACATGCATAATTGATGTTAAACAACATGCTAATCACCTCATAACGTGAATAGAGGGACAACCTACCCTCAGTTTATGTATAAGTAACAGGATGGAAGCCTGCTGAGCTCTGTATAATAGGTTTTTCCCCCCTCTTACATTTGTGTCTCAGCATGATGGTAAACCACAGCTTAGGCAGGAAACCTAATGTATTATTTATGCCAAGCTTTGAACTGAAATGCTTTTCTCTGTGTTATATAAATATATATATTACTCCTTCAAACACAGTGATTGATTCTGTCAGGTCACTGTGAGAACACATTCCCTGCTACAATGGGAAGGGAACGCCAGCAGCAGGTGAGGTGCTGCTCCCTCAGTGCACAACAGACATGGTCCCAGAGCTGTTCCCATTCCTGGAGCTGCCTGGGAACTTCACAGAGCTCTGACGAGTTGTACAAACGCTGCCACCACAGGGGAGCACTGCAAGGGATGCCTGCATGGATGTCCTGTGATCTTTCCCCTCTGTCAACTTCACATCACTGAACCCACTGGGGAGCAAGGGGCCCTGCTGCAGCCAGAACACAGCAGGAGCTGCAGGGAAGCCACAAAGCCAGGAGCTCCAGGATGCTGAGAGCAGGGACAGAGCTCCTGTTGGCTCCAGAAGGAACATGAATGATCTCAGGAGCAAATTTAACAAGGATTTTCTCACATTTTGTTTTCACAAGATGATGCAGCCGGGGGCTGAGTTGAGATAAGAGGTATCGAAAACAGCAATGAATCCACTAGTGCCTTCCATCCAGCTAACACAACACACATGACTTTTGCCTTGTCAGAGGTCTGGCTTTAATTAAAATCAATCTTAAATAATTTATATGGCATTTCATTAGATGCATGCTGAGTTAGACCAGGGCACCATCAGTACAAATAGATGTATCCAGTATGTGAGCTGAGAAGCTGAGGTCACAACAGTGCATTTTGGTTTCTCCTTTTTGGAATCTGTTGTTTAAAGATAGAACACAAAATAATCTTTAACCTTGCCCCAGGCAGACCAGCTCTGTCCCATGCAATATGTTAGCCAGATAATTAAAAGACTACAGATAGCCACAAACAGATGCAAGGCATTTTGTTTTAATGCCAGAGCTGTTTCACCAGTGGCAATTTGGAAATTTGACACGAGTTCCAGCATACCCAAATTGTGCTCTCAGCTGAACAAGAGGTAAATATTTAATGCTGGAGGGAATAAATAAAATTAAAAAAAAAAGAAAAAGAAAAAGAGAGAAACAAAAGGTTGTATGAATTAAGAGATGTGAGTAAAAGCCCTAAGGGAGGCAGCCAGCATAGCCAGGACCAGCTGTACTGGAAAGAAGTGTTTTTTCCATGTCTGCAGGCATCAGCATCCCTTTAGAGTGATGGCCACACTGCTGGAAAAGTTAATTGTGCAAACTCTAACTCCAGGCTCATTCCCACTGCCCACTCTGTTCATATATATTGGGGTATGCCCTTTAACTTGGCTCACTTGGACTTCAACATCTTAAGACATGAAATACTGTGGTTTTACTCATTTGAGGAATTTCAGTGCAGGTGGGTTCCCAGGCTCTTGCAGCAGCCCCTGTGAGGATGTGGCCCCCAGGGAAGGCCCCAGGAGCAGCAGGGGCAGCACGGGGCTCTCCAGGGGCACAGCAAACCCCGGCCATTCCCCAGCCAGGGAAGGAACAGAGCGAGCACACTGAGGGAAGGATGGAAGGCAGAGAGGGAGCTTGGGGCGAGAATTCCATCGCTGGGGATGAAATCCATCTCCCAGCCAGATGGAGCCGGGTTTGTTCACGAGCCTGAGCTGCGATATCCACTCAGTCCACCTGGCTGGTGCTGAGGGGAAGTCCTGCCAGCAGATACCCTGGAAGGACCATTCTGCTCCAGCTTCCATTTCATCATTCCACGTTAACCAGCGTGCTATCCAGCCTGGTGGGGAGGGTATCATGGACAGGAACCACCAAGCTATGAAATGCAGCACTCTCTTCCTGATTAATACTAATGACTAAAAAAACTGGAGTCTCTTGAGCAAACCCTGCCAAATTTCTGCAGTCTCTGGGAAGACTCACTTATATAAAGACTACAACCTTCTTACGACTTGCTGATGCCTTATCGAGGCTGTAAATTGAATTAAAACATCCAGAGCCCTGCAGCACTGCCAGGGGATTAGAGGTCTCAAGATCAACAGGAATGTTTTACTGGACTATTGTTTTTCCTGCAACAGTGGGGGCATCCTGGCCATAACCACGCTGATGCTGGTGGGGGAAGATACAACACTGGACATCCTGCTGCAAAGTGCTGAGAGCCTTTAGGAGATTGTTCTCACAGAGACAGTAACAAGCAGCCAAGTAGGAAAAAAACCCTCAAATCCTTGTTGCAATGAGTTGCTGACAATAATGAACAGGGGGTACCTTGGCTCATATTCATGCATCAAATGAGATGATGGATGGACACTCTGAAGACAAAATATGTACTGAACATCTTTATATGCAGGGAGCATTGCGTATTATTCCAAACAAGTTTTTGTGGTTCAAACACCTGGTATAATTACCAATAATGAAACTCAGTGAAGGCACCCAAAATGCATCCTCAGCGCTGGTGCCACAACTTTGTTAGTCTCATTCCTCTCAAGTGATGCAGGCATCACATCCCAAATTAAACAGAATGAATGAAATGAAAGCAAGTCATCCCCGTTTAACACTTGATGTGAAAATTGCCTCTCGGTTCAGAGGGGAAAATAAAAACAAAGCAAGAACCTTAAGGAGGGTTAAGGTGATGATTATTGCTTTTCCTTCAGCAGAGCCTGGCCGTCTCCACTGTGGGAGCAGCGAAGTTACCCCGTGGAGGAGCCGGTTCCCAGCACACAGAGAGGGTCTGTGCGACAGCACCGGCATCTAGTGGGCATCCGAGAGAGCGCTCCCGCAAACTGCTCCGGCTTCGGGACACACCAGTGCTCTGACCGGGCACCACGTCCTGGGAAAGCAAGCTCAGAGTCCCCCGGGCGGACCCACACGAGAGCATCCCCGGCATCGCCACCCAGTACCGACAACAGCTCCCTCTGCACCTCCCGTCGGTCTGGACAGATTTTCAGGGATAGCATTGCTTCTATCGCACCCTCACCTAGGAAGTCTCAGATATTTCTTCTTGGCAGTCAATAGACTCGTTTTGAATAAGGGTGAAGAGTTCAGGCAGGAAAATCATTGACACACACACCTAGAGGTTTTTGTCTAATTAAAGCTGCCACAGTGCACCAACCTTAGAGATCCCCTACTAGTACTGCTGCCCTCTTCAAAAGAAAGCTTCCCAATAAAGCCAGAGCAAGGAACTTTTAGTGACACCAATCCATCACTAAATTCTCTTCTGGGAGAAAACAGTAAAACCACCAAAGGTTGCAATTACTCCTGAATTGCAGTGTTTAGGTCTGCATCCAGATGCCATTCTGTTTGTTCATCACCAATCATCACCCATCAGCTCTTCTCCCTCCCTGTTCCTAAGGCAATATTGTCACCAGGCCCTGCCTTTAGGCTCCTGAGCATTCTTCCAGGGGATGCTTAGCAGTGGAGCTGCCTCCCGTCTTAGCTGAGGGAAGCATTAGCAAAGTAATGAATTTTTACTACAGTTTTATATTTTGTCCTTCTTTCATAATCCCTCTCGGTGGCAGAGCCTGGATGAGGGCTGGGAGTGTCCTATGGAAGCTACAACACTTCTCAGCCTCTGATCTGCTGCATCAAGCTCCTCTTTTAAAGTTGAGCCTCTGCTGTCAAGACATCTGCCTAATTTTGAGTTGTGGGATTTTTCTTCCACATTCCCATTCATCTCATTGTTCTAGCAGTCTTTCTTTCAGTTTTATATCCTCAGCAAAATTTCCCTTTATCACAGTTTGCCCCTCCTCCAGAGATATTAACCCACTTCATTTGCTGCCTGCTGGGTAAAAAGATAAAAGGGCTCCACTTGTGTCAATTTAAACTCTCTCTTAATAAAGGGAACCAGAGCATTTATGCAGCAACATTTACCTCATTATGTGGTGTTGTAGCCAGGTATGTGCTCCGAGTTTAAAGCAAGCAGCTACAATCCATTCTCTGTTTCTAGGAGAGGGAGTGCAATCAATTCCTAACGAGACTCCAAAGTCTCCATTCCCAGCAGAGGACAGAGCTACATTTACAAGTGGAACAGCACAAGAAAAGGTGGAGCCTTAATTCCAAAGCAGACATGCACAACACAAATTAAACAGCCAAGATTAACTGTGCCACATTGGGATCACCAAGTTTGCTATGATGAATATGTTATACACAATCCTCATCAGATCCTGGGGGATTTAAAGATGCAGGAAGGTCAGACACGCTGTCATTGCTCTCAGAGATTCCATTCTCCACTGTTCACAGAGAAGAGCAGAACACTCCATCCTCTGAGTTCTACCTTTCGCCCAATAATTGACTCTCATTACCTAAAATGATGTGCTGATGCCTTTAAAAAATACTTTACTTGAAGTTTCACCTTTTTTAGTTTAAATCAATGACGCAGTCAGAGGAGGCATTTTTCTTCTCTTTCCTCTGTGGAAGAGCTCTTCTGTCTCCTACTACTTCTGCTCTCATCAGATAAACCTGGTGCTGGAAATCCCATAGACATTGCCTTTACTCTCACTTCGACTTAAAGAAGCTAAAACAGCTACAAGCATTAGTTTAGCTTTGTGGAGTACAGGCAGTCGTTTAGGCACAGAGCAAAAAGTGTTTCTAAGCTTATCACAACCTCAACTAATCTGAAGTTATCATCCCCAAAACCAGCAACAACAAACCTGAAGAACGAGCATTCAGCTTGCAGTATTTTTTAAATGGGTAGGTGGCAGTGATTGAAAGTCAGGAGTTGGATCTCTAGCATGAGAATAGTCAGGGAAAACCCTGACTATGCTTTAAACTATTCTCACATGAGATGATGCCAGAAGTCTCACTTGGTGCCACTAGATGTCATTCTTGGACTTTCAGTTGAAACAATTGTTTGGGTTTTATTTTTTCCTCTAGTTGTTATGCCAGTTGCCACAAAGAATGAAGACCTTGCCATGATTTTACATCTTAATTTAATATGATAGTTCCACAAGAATATATTGGGCTTAATGTTTATGGGAGAAGACACATGCCAAATTCCTCCAGTATGAGACAGGAACTGGTCTGCTCATAATTCAGCTCAGTATATGATCTTCTTAAAAGGAACACAGGCTTCAAGAACTTCTTGTTTAAATATTGATCTTATCCTCAGCATTGTTTAATCCCTCTAGAAACATTAGAGGAAAGCAGTGCTTTATTGTGGGGAGGCTCTATTTATTTGCAGGGTTTTTTTGGTCATCTTCTATTTGCCAAAGCTGGAGGTGTAAATGAAATTATGTTTCTGAAAGTCTTGTTACGTAAGGAAACTCTGATGGAGACAATGTGCACCACTAACCACATTTTAAAATCCTTAATGTTTTCACTTGTGAAAAGGGAACGAACTGAGGGGTGGAACTGAGAGGCATTAAGCAGCAGGGTAAAAGAGAAGCAGAGTGCAGAGGGAACAGAGCACAGCAAGCAGACCAGGACACAACACCAGGATCAAAGGGAATTTGAGAAAAAAAACTTTTCAGATTGCCAGCACCAGGGCTCCTCAGGAAAGGCACCTACACATGGCCATAGTGAACACCGTGACAGAACTGGTTGGCATTCAGAAACAAGAAGTGTTCTGGGGTCAGATCCAGAGCATGATGCTCCACAAGCTTAAGACTCCTGACATCATTATTCCAAGGTCAGGGCTATAGACAGCCCCGTAACACACAGGGGTTTATATTTTTTGCTGTGAAGGTTACTTAGATGCTTGAGTAAATCCATCTGACCCTTTTTCAAGGTTGATTAATCAAAACATTGGATAAACATTCCCTCGCTAGCAGCAAGCACACTCAGCCAGGCAGGGCTGTGCCCTCCGAGCTGATCCCAGCCAGGAAAGGTCACTGCTGCACAAGGCACAGCCTCCCCTCGGTGCAGGCAGCAGCCCTGGCACGACCAGATCTCAGTGAAGCACAGATCTCGACCCCGGCAGGATTAACCCAGCGCCTCACCTCGCAATTTACCTGCACTCAGTTCTTTCAGGGAGGGGGCACAGGGCTGTCCCGAATGCCAGCTCCTCCAGCTGGGTCTGCTCCTCTGGGGCCCTTTTGCCTTTCTGCAGCCAGGCAGGAGTTCTCTGATCACAGCCCTCCCTGTTTCTCCCTGAAGAAAGTGCAATAACCAAGATGCAAGGATAGGCTGCCTTCCTCCCACTGACGAGCAGAGGGAGGGGGGTTCCCACTGCCAGAGGGTGCCTGGTGGCAGCAGAAGAGCAGATGTGCTCCTGTCACCTGAAACCCATCACATTTGTGCTGGCCATCACAACACCCCTCTCCTGTTCCACTTCCCAGAGAATCTCTCATGTTTAAGCACGTGGAAGTGATGATCTAAAGACCAATACTCTCACTAAGAAAGGAAAAATACTGAAAGCATAAAAATTCTAATCTAGTCAGGAAAGAGGAAAAAAGAGCAACTCACACAAGCAAAGCAACCTGATTGCAACAGACTCACAAGAGAAAGCTGAGCACAATCTTGACACAGGGAAACAACCACAGGGTAATAAAACAGATCTAAAAATGCAATTTGTTTGGAAAGAGAGCAGGTTTTTTACTGCAGGAAAACCATGTGTAACACTAAATTTGAAATAATCCATCCAGCATCCGTGAAAGATCCCATTTTAGCACTTATTCTCCTGAGGCACGTTCAGAAGTGAACAACTCATGGAAGGGTTATTTCATTTATTGCAAGCTACAGCCATCAGCCATGGGGAGCCTGGTGGCCAGTGATCAGCAGCACCACCCAGAAGTTCAAGATGCCCCTGAACAAAGATATTTCTCTGAACATGAAGTCACCAAACTTAAAACCAGCACATTCTGTAGCTGAAGGAGCATCCTCATGACGGACACCCAGCTATAATTACAGCTCAGCAGCTGCTTGCTCTCAGTCTTGACTCAGTCTTTTTTATCATATGAAGCTGCTTCCTATATAAGCAATCAACTTGACAAACAACCCAGATGTTCTCTCCCCCTCCTGCACTGCAGCAGCTACATAAACTGTGAACTCCTTCAGCCTCAGCATTCCTCCTCCTGACCAAGAAATAGGACATCTGCAGTTGGAATTTGGGACACAGCATTCCATACCTCTCTTGGAGGCTGCCAGCACGTCCCAGTTCTGTTTTGGTGCTGCGAATACGAGGGGCAGAGCAGCCTCACTGCCTGATTAAGGCAGCCTTGATTTATGCAGACAGTCGACTGGAGCTACAATAAATAGATTTGTAACAACACAACTGTGTTACAAGGGGTAGCTGGGGATGAGTTCAGGACAGGTGTTCTGCAGAATTTATAATCCACATCTGTATCATGAAGCAGCAGGCAGCTTATTTAAAATGACAAGGCTGTGGAGAGTCTGAACAGTCCTTCTTTCCTTTTTAATTTTTTTTTAAATACAGGGAGGCTTGGGGGTGGGAAACCCAGCCAGCATTTGCACCGAGCCAGTGGTCCCACTGCACTTCTAACATGCTTAACATAGGGGAAAACATCTTAAGGGACTAAGTGGTAATGGGCCATGAAGCATATGGCAGTGTTGTGGCATCTCAAGAGCCATATGCACAGGCCTACAAACTGTCGGGATGTGATACACTACAGATAATATCCATGATAAATTATTCACTTAACCAAAAATTGTACATCAACCCTCAACAGCTGGTAAAAGCTGGATCCTTGCCCAGTACATTAAGGAAGTTTGCTTCCTCAAAGCTCTACTGTTCTTTAGGGGATTTGAATTATGCATGTTACCATGAAAGCTAATGCTGTACATATGCATTCAAAGTTATTATTAACCTCATCAGGCAGAGAAGGAGTGGAGCAGGCAGCTGTTTTTCTAGCTCATGTGCTTAGGATGCAGTGATGTTTTAAAGGACTTGCTGAGAGCAAGGATATAGGAGAGTTTATTTTCCCCTTATAGTAGCTTGACAGTAGCCAGTTCAGCCTGAAGGGTCTCTGGGGTTAGTCACTGACAGAGCCAAGCCTCCTCTTCAATATCTTTATACTAGAAGAACTAAAAAGTAACATTTTTTGGTGACCCACGTTATAGCTGTGCTGTGCCTTCCATTTAAGGATCTTAAAATGCTTCCCAAACACGTGGGGGACAAGGCTGAGCCAGGTCACCAACAGCAGAGCTGTTACTTTTAGTGACAGCACCAAAATCTACTGCAACCCCCAGAGCTCCCTGCTTGAAGTGTTAACCACTGTAGGGTTTGATCCCATATGGACTGACCAAGCTGTCTTTGCTGGCAATTACACCAGCAAGGACAGACCTGAATCTTAAAACTTCAGCACACAAAAATCAGCTTTTTCTCTGCAATGCAATATCCAGGATTTTCCCCAGCCACCAGCTCATCAGTCCCTCCTTTCTCAGCCTCCCCCAGCCCCTGGGACCACTTTCCCCCATCTGCTTTAGGGAATTGTCTCCTGGTGACAATACTGTATGTTTTCCCTCAAGCATCCAAATTCACCAGGCTCCCACCTTCAATGTTTACATTTCCTTATACAAATTCTGAGTTGAATTTGTTATTACAGATGCAAAGACAAATCAAGAAGCCTCAAAAACCTCTGCTTGTCCCAATCCCAAATCCATTGGAGAAGCCTGACTTGCCATTAAGAAGACTTTGATTTTTTTCTATGCAGCTTTAAGGCTGCATCTTCAAATGCTGCCTGCAGGACTGACATTTTCCTCTTGATCCCAAACAGCAGGAGCAAGGCTGTGGCATGAACTGCAGATGGAGAGCCTGGGACAGTAAAGGTAGCACCATTATCTCCTGCTTGGCATACACATGCTCTTGGCATTCATTTTCTGAAGCACCCCCACTCCTTCATTTCTCTCCCTTTCAAATATTTTGCTCTGCCAAGAGATTCAAAGCCAGGCTCTCTGGATAAATGGCCAGCTGGTGCTATAGCACAGAGTGCCACGGGCTGGAAATGGGTTTGCAGAACAGTTTGGGGGCAGTTTACATCCCCATGCCAAATCAGAATGGGGAGGCAGACCAGACATGCTGCTGGGACCTGCAGTTAGATTTTGCAGCATTAACTGAGCTATTTTAGCAGCTGCTAGATAGAGCAATAATCTTTGAACGTGACTTCTTGGTCTCTTCTTCCAGAAAGACAAGCTAATTAAAAAGGGGTTACAGAGAGATTATGTGGACCAAGGGGAGATTTCTGAAAGGCATAAAGAGCAGCTCAGCAGCCAGATCCCCCCGAAAGTCAATGTGAATTAGGCAACTAACTCCCACTTGTCCTTTGAAAAGCTCTGCTTGCAGCTTTTAAAGCTTGTCCTCTGGATAAAAATAAATAAATAAATGCATGCAAATTTCTTCTGGCAAAGCTATGCATCACCTAAGACAAATTTCTGATCCTTTAGAGGATCAGTGCACACACACCATGCAGCAATTTTTGGTAGTTCTGCTATCCCATCCCTCAAATGATCAATTGTTTAATCACAACCCATGGGCCCTGGCTCCATGCTTAGCCAAAGGTGTTTGGTAAATAAGGCCAGCACACCCCTGGTGCTGTGCTGCACACAAGAGCAGCACTCACTGGCTGTGGAGACACAGAAATTAAATCAGTGTCCCCACGTCTTCTGGAGACACAGAAGGAAGGAAAAAGCACCAAAGTGAGCACAAGGCTCGCTCTCCTCCCCAAAGAGCCCCAGCAGCACCTGTTGGCAGCAGCAGCTCTTTGCTGCAGGCTCTTCTCCAGGGCACCCTGGGAGGAATCAGCGAGCTGCTGCCAGAGCCAACATCTCAGCTTGAATGTCAGTGTCATTTACACAGCAAATGTCACTTAAAGCTAACACCAGAAGGAGCTTGTCGGGGTAATTCACCAAGAAGCGGCAGCAGCAGCTTAGCAGCTCTTTCCCCACATACACATACATAAAAATATATTTATCTAAAATTGGATTTAGACTGCGAAGGGCTTTCCAGTGATGACACCAGAGTGGCGAGTTTGATTTTACAGCACCAAAATGAACATGGTACAATCGTGTGCCACAAGCCTGACATGTTTTAGACACCATTCCTGAAGATGCAGGCAGTTTACAGTCAGTGTTGGCTCAGTCTCTGGCAGCTCTGCTCAGATAAGGGGCCAGCTCTGTCAGTGGTTCTCAGACTGGATAAACTTGTCCATAGCTGGACTGAGGATTGTTAGCACGCTCTGCACTAATCATTGACAACCCAACACAAGTGACAGCCAGTCGCTGCTAGCCTGGATTTTAGCTGGGAGTTGGAAACAGGACAGTTTCTCTCCAGCAGATTTCTGCTGCCTCAGCCAAGCGTATCTTAAATCAGCTGCTACCCTGATGCCACCACAGCAAACACAGTCAATCTTCTTGCAGAGATTCAAGCAGACACTTACACCAGTGCTTCTGATAAGGGGAGGGAAGCCCAGCAGACAGATTTCATCTTCCCAGGCCTGCAGTCCGCAGAGGAGCTGCAGAGAGCACTGCCACAGCCCATTTCCCCTCCAGGCTGAGGGAAGGGAAGCTGGCACTGTGCCTGGGGAAGCCATTTCAGATGGTTACAGGGCTGACTGCGACCACAGAGTAGGAGATAAAGGTATTTACAGCATTTCCCACAGACAGAACCTCACACTCAGAATTACCACATCTCCTGAGCCACTAAAATCACGTGTTGTTTTTTAGGATATGCCCTGTTCCTCTCAAACTCGTTCATGCAAGTTACCTGGGACCTGCAGAGCAAGCACAAGGGCAGGCTTGGGAAGCAAAGAGAGAATTGTTCATCATCAGACAATAAGGTTTGGTGCACGTTTAGTTGCTCTAACACAATCCACGTGCCTGACACGTGCAAACAAAACATCCACCTGTTGAATGGAATTACCTGCGGTGATGTGCAATACATTTTTATAATGTAAAACACAGATTGGAGTCTTCATTTCCTCCTTCCTTGACAGAATGCAGCTGCACAGAATAGAGACATAACGTGGGAGCCTCATGAATCCAGAGCTAAGCTGCGGGAGACCAGGAGCAAATAAATATTTCACAAAGTGTTAGCACAAGACACGACAGCATAAATAAGTGTGAGGATAATGGCTCCAAATGCAATTTGGCTTAAGTCATCTGTGCCTTCAGAAATAGAAAGATGATTTATTTCAAGCCTGAACGACCTGAGAGGGAAGCAGTGGGGGTTTTCCTGGGTTATTTATTTATTTTTAATCATTATCTTTGACCTTTCTGCAGGCAGCAAAGGGAGCAGGGGCCGTGGGTCGCTGGTACAATATGTAGGTTAGCACTGGAAATACTTCTCAGGGGTCTGAGAGATACATGAAGTTAGTTGAGGTGATCAGAGCAGCCCCAAAGCCCCTTTTGCTGGAACCTGTTAACTGAGTGCCTGTGCTGTGAGCCCCCACTGTGGCCACAGCTGATGAAAGCTTTTACATTTAACAGCTCTCAATGGGCATTTCTTCCTTCAATTCATCCAGTTGCTTTTTGAGACACAGAAACTCAACGCCTCCCACCCCTGTGGCAGTGTCAGCCCACTGTGTGAGGAAGGATGTCCTTTTAAATTTGGGTCTGCCCTCTAATCCTGCCGTTTGATGCCCCTTAAATCATATCCTAAAAGAGTAAATGCATGGTCACTCCCTATTCAGTTTTCTTGTCTCACTCAGGATTTTACAGCCCTTGGTGATAATTCTCTTCGGTTATTTCTTTCCTAGGAGGAGAATCTTGGCCCTTTTCTAGGTCTACTGAGTGCTACTTGAGACAGAGCAGGGCCCAAACCCAACACACTTGCCCTGCAGCAGATGTCCCACAGATTCAAACAGTGGCAGAACAAGGCTGGACGTGTCATAGCCTAAAACAAACCAAACTGCTGGAGTGAGGAACACAACACTTCAAGCAAAAATTTGCTGAAACGGTGCCCTAGATCTGACTCACTCCAAGATCCAACCCCAGGTCAGAGGGCTTGGCAATTACAGCAGAGAAAAAGCATCTTAAAATGTATTTTTTATCTCAGGGCTTTCCCTGTTGTTTTTTTTAATATCACCACAGCTCATACAGAATTAAGCAACATAAAAATAATGGTAAATCTTTGGCCGTTCTAAAGCCTTCATCAAGCATTAACCCTTAATCTGAAATCCTAGAAAATAGTAATGAAACAACCATGAAACTCTGGAATTGACAAAATTTAAATGAGCACAAACTTTGACCCACAAAACACTCTCAGGTCTGCTCATGAAGCAGAACATTTCAGGGTATCACTCCCAGATAAGCGTGCTGGGGTTTCCAGCTACACGCACAAACTCCCAGGCACCACAAGGACCGGTTTGTGTGTTCCACGTTGCTGCTGGCTGAGTTTTCCACAAACTCTTTGGAGCCTGATGGTGCTTTCAGCCCTTCCCAGCTGCAGAGGAGCCGCTCCCATTTCCCACTGAAGTAGCTGGAATTTACCCACTGGGATTTCACGCTGCAAGGGGTGTGAGGGGGCTGGCAGGCTGCCACCCTGTGTCACACTGAGCTGGTGGCACCGAGCCAGGGCAAAGCTGCGCTGGCACCTCCGGCTCTCCCAGCTCCAGCTGATAAGAGCTCAGTGGGGGAAAAGGTAAAAGCCACGTCATGCTCTGGGTGAGAGGGAAGGGTTATGCACAGGCTGGTGAGGGAAGAGTTTCCATTTAGCCAGCTGGAAGAATAGTGGCACGTCAGTCAACACAGCCACCTTATCTCTGGCCCTAATTCCCACCACGGGCTGGAGCTTGCTCTTGGAGGAAGGGCCCCCTGGGGAATGCTGTACTTGGCACAGCAGCTGCCCTGGCAGCTCCTTTCAGATGCTCTCTAACGTTGGAGTAGGAGGCAGATTTGAGGAAGGAGTGCACGGATAATTATTTCCTCCTCTGAAATCCCTGCTGGATTTGGCAATCCTGCAGCAAACGCCTCAGTGAGAGCCAACCAGAGGCTATCCCTTCTTTGGTCTTCCTGCTCTGAGTGACTGGCAATAACACATCCAAACCCTAAACAACCCCTGGGTGAAAAAAAAAAACCAAAAAGAAACAGCACCTGCACTCCTAGAAGCACAGTATCTGTTTTGAGAGAGTGGCTCCCAGCCACAAGGGCAGCCTGCACTGCTGTCCCACACGGACACAAGGCAGCAGCAGGCAGCTGACCATCTGCAGAAGGGCTGAAATGCTCTTTAATAGCAACCCAGGCACTGAGTGGCTGCTCTGTGCCCACAGATGCATCCCTGCACGCCCAGGAGCTCTGGCAGCACGTGGCAGGGCCATGGAAACACCCACCAGGACACGGGGACATCAGCCAGGAGGCAGTAACACTCCCTGAGCACTGCTGCTTCTCAGCAGCCACCCCGGGGCGAGCCGGACCCGCACGCAGCATCTCCAGGTAGGGCAGGAAATGCTCTGAGACAAAGGAGAAGGCTTTCCCTGCCACTGCTCACCCTCCTCTTGTGAGCAGAACAAGCAGCTGCCTCCAGGCCTGAACCCAGCAGCTGTACACCAGCCCAGCCTCGCCGATTCCCGCGCGCTGAAGCCGACAACGCTCCGGTGGAGGACCGGCTCCTCGGCGCTCCAGCAGCCCGACTGAATCCCAGCCACTGGACTTTGGGGCTGGACGCAGTAACACCACAAACAGCCCTCTGCTGCCCAGGCAGTGGAGTCAGGCCAAGGCTGGATGCTCCTGACAATCCTGCCCTGCAGCTGCCACGGAGCCTGGCTCCAGCTCAGGAATCTGAGAGCACAGCAAGGGTTAGAAATGTGACTCAGTAAAAATGATGGCCATGTTCTCAGCTGGTATAACCTGGCCTTACTCCACTGACTTCTGTGGAGCAACAGCTATTCAGACCAGCTGACAATCTAATCCAATTGCCCTGCTTTGGCCTGAGAGAAGGTACATGGCTCCCAACCACAGGGTGCACCCACATCGGTCGAGGCCATGAACACACATGTAGGAAAAAAGCAAACTCTCTCCAAAAGAAATAGTCAAATCTTTAGTGAGAATACTGTCCGACTCATTGTCTGATTCAGTTCAATTAAAAAGATGCTATAAAAGCCTCATACTTGCCAAGGATTGTACTTAAAGCACTTCTCCATCTCTGCTTGTTCCCCCTTCCCCAAAATAAATCTTATCTCATGTACATGTGTCCTACTTGCAAATGCTCACACGGCACAAAGCAGGTCCGTAAACAGAACTTAATTACACCCAGGTAAGCAGAGAAAGAGCTCCACCCAGGGAAGTATCTCATCCAAGCTTAATTAGCCCCACTACCTGACTACCTAGTCTTTTTAAATGGAACACCCTACCAATCTGGTTAACAGGACAATTGAAAAAAAAAAAAAAAGAAACTACAAAAAACCCCACTAGATCGAATAACATTCAATATCCAAAATTAGCTGCATTACAAATATTGTTTTATCCCATGTCATGATTTATTGGTCTCCTCCCCCTGAGAGCTTCTATTGACCTCAGATTCACCTCAATGAATCTTGATTTTTGAATGAAAACAGCAGTCAATAATATTTACTTCCTATTGACTTCATCCTCAACAGCACAAGGAGAAGACTGAACTATTCATGACCCCCCTGTCTCAGTTCTAATCACAGTGGTGAGATCCAAGGCACCATCTCTGCAGGTCAGAGAGAGAAGTAACACCCAGAAATGACCCCAGTATGAGGTGATGGACAACTCACATATCCAGCGAGTTTATTTATGCAGAGAGGCAATGGATTTCCTGAAATCTCATGACCACTTCTGTGTGACAAGAACTTTAGTTTGGAAAAAAAATGATCCTGCTCCTGGCTAGTCACGTCTGTAAAATCTATCATCAGGCAGCAGCAGCTTTAAACCACGAGATGAAGACTTGTCATGAGCATCTGGCAGTCAAATTTGCACAGCGGGACTGATTCAATTGCATTCCAAGGTTACTGCTGCTGTTTATTTACACCTTTCCTGATGATCCAGTGATTTTAAATGGAAAAGCTTCCATGTGCTACTCCTCACCCCATGGGCCTTCCATCATCAGTTTGGCAGTCAGGTGTCTCTCAGATGGTCAAAGTCACAGGCTGGCTCAGCTGTGACTGTCAACGGGAAACTCAAGCTCTTCCCATCACACCTAATGAACAGACAGAGCCTTTCCAGTGCCAAGTTTATTCTCTGCCTGTAGGATTATCTGCAACCAGACTTGTTAGCCTTGACTCACACACAGTGGATCCTAAGGAATGCATCAGGCTCTCTTGGAAACTCAGCCCTTGTATTTATCAACAATTTCCTGATCTATTAGTCCTGATTTGAATCTTAACTTTATCAGACTGTCTCCTTCAAATTCAGCTTGTTCTTTGCCTGACAAATCCAGCCATTGCACTGATGATGAGTCCTGTGTGCAGCACCCTCCCATATTCCCAGCACAGATGTTATGTGTCCTGCCACGGCGTTTCAAGCAAGGCCTTGGCAAGGTGAGTCCATCTACATTCTCTACCCAACTCCTAAATCATGGCTCCTGCTCTCAGCCTCCCCAGTTCTGCTGCCATTTCACAAAACAGAGCTCCCAGACCACAGCACGTCCTCGCTCAGGTTGCCTCTAAACCACCTGCTTGCATTTCCTCTTGTGACTCATCTGCCTCTGTAGAACTTTGTGTCTAGACACATTATCAGTCTCTCTTCACAACAACGAGCACTAAACTGAGCTTACCATCCCTCATTCTCGGTGTCATGGGCTGCAGGCAAAGCAAATGTGGCTGTCAGGGGATGTGGGCAAGTCCCACGTGTCCAGCAAAGCCAGTTGTGACAACAGAAACCAACCTGCATCCAGCAGGCACCAGCTAAAATAGGCCAGTTGCCTACAATTTTTTTTCCCTTGGTACATTCAGGCTCTGGGAAGCAGTTCCAGGTTACCCCTCATTAGGCAGATGTTCTTTAAATGATTTATGCTTCTATCAAGCTTGATATCCCCACAGAAGATTGTTAGTGAAAAGCTCTGTGTAATCATTTATAGTGGGATTTATGATGTTTAACTTAGTAACTCTCTGCAGGCTCTCTAACAGGATGGAGGTGGGCTGTGGGCAGTAAAAGGTCAGTCCCAAAGGAAGCCAAACACGATGCTAAGAGGAAACTAGAATAGGGCTCTGAAGGGCTTTGTTCACATTAGAGGGGAAGCAGCACAGACTTTAATCATCCTTGCCAAAGGCATGCACATGTGAGGAACAGAGGAACCAGGCAAGATTCTGCCTCAAATCTTCAAGGTTGGTGGTAAATGTGGTTTTAGACTGGTTATTGGCTTAATCTTGCCCTCATTTCCTCCTTTGTTTGTATTAAGTTGCCTCAATGATGGTCCTGTGTCAAGCAAGTGTATTGATTTTGCAGTCAGTCATGCAAATGTTTTTGTTTGGTTGGGGCTTTTTAATGTTGTCAATTTATTTTCAGGCCAAAAACCATACCCAATCTAAAAAAAATCCACCAAAATGTGGGATAAATAGTGAGTAACTAGTTACACCAGACTTTGGTCCCCTCTTGCAGCACTAGCACACTCAGAGGTGGGAAGAGCTGTTAATGTCATCTCAGGGACATCTGCAAAACACCAGGACATTCTAAGGAACTAAATTTCAAGTTTTAGTCATCTTTGTACTTCCCTGTTTCTTCCAGAACTGGGAGGTAAAATGCTAGAATACACCCAAAAGAAAACACAAGAAGAGCCTGATAACTCCAGAAGCAGGAATTACTGACAGGCTCCTGGGACCCCCCTGAACTTTTCTGCTTTGCAGTGCAGCCCCCTCAGTGCTCGGATAATTCAGCTGTTTGGATTTTACCTACCCTGGCTAACCTGAACCACCTGGAAGTGCCTGCTCCTGCAGCCCAGGAGTCTCACAGTTGTTATTATTCTGGGGCACTTTAACCACCCTTTCTCCACGTGTCTGACCTAAGGTAACCCAGCCAGAGCCAACACACCAGTGTTGGCCCAGCAGCCAATGCCCACATCACTGGGCAAGCTGGGAATCTGTGCTGAAGAAAACTGAATTATAGCTCATCTAAGCAAAGAGCATTATCCCAAAGCACCTGGGGAGGGAACAATCAGCCTGACATTCTGCTCCCCAGCTCTGCCGTGAGGGCAGGTCATTAACAGCGCTCACACTGCAAACCTGCCTTTCCCACAAACTCTGCAGATACCCTGAGAAAAGCCTCGCTGCTTCCTTCCCACCCGCGTGTCCCCCAGGCCAGCTCTGCTGGAAAATCCCATCCTCCCTCCCACACAGCACAGAGCAGGGCTTTGACGGTTCCTGGAAGAAAACGTTTTAACCACACAGTCGCACCTGCGGCGCCTGGCCCCGCGTGTCACAGGATTCGGAATTAGGCAGCACAGCTATTGTAGAAATGAGTTACAGCAAAAGCTCCTTCATCTCAGTCATCACAAGGGCTATACCCCACTCCTGTTTTGGTACCAGATGGCTCAAGGTCTATTTTTCAACAAGTGCTGTCTGCTACACTTGCAGCAAGTCCTTTGAGTTACAAGCCAAATCTCTTCCTTTAATATCTTTTTCATCCTTTCCCCCCTCCCCTCTCTGAGCTCACAAGTACATCTTTTCTTAAGAAACAGAAAAAAAATCTATTATTCTTCAAAGGCCCAGTTGTGTCCTTCATTTACTGAAGTAGTCAAAGAATATTATGGGTCATTTTGTCACCATGGAAACCACAAATAGACCTTCAGGGTTTTGGAGAGGTGATATTATTTTGGAGAGGCCGTGCAGGGCTCTCTGACAGAAAATAATAGGGATGGCAAATCAAGGAGACCTTTTATACAGACTGTGTGAAATGCAAAGGGTATCAAACATCATTTCTCTGCCACCGAAGACTACTCCAGGCAGCAGTTTAATATGGTATCCTCTGACAGCTGAGCCCAAATGGAAAATTAATGAGGCAGCATGATATATGAGTCTTTTTAAATCTCATAACCAGCCTCCTTTATAGAATAAAAATGGCCAAATCAGTTTAATATTAGTGGAGAGGTTCTCTGTGTGTCTTTCTTCTGAGCCTTGTCAGTGCAGTGCTGAAGAGACAGTTTTGGTTTATTGACTGTGTAAGTCTAGCTGTTTTCCAGTTTTGGACTGTCTAAATCAAAATAATTCTGAGCTTTATTGGTTTATCAACATACAGTAAAGATATGAAAGCCTAAGGGACACCTGGGATCTCAGAGGGGCCTCATCCTGCCATTCAGGAGCCCTGACTGCCCCGTGTTGGTGGCCTGGGATAGCAGCCCCCTCTCTGCCTCCTGCTGCAGGGCTTTCTCAATCCCACCCACCAAATGTGTCATTTCTGTCATGAAAAGAGGGACTTGTGCACAGTGACAGTGCTGGCTACTATGAGAAAAGAGCAGAAAACAGGAGAATACCCTGAACTGAATGTAACCCAGCCCAACTCAGTCCGTGCCCAAGCAGCTCCCTCCTCTCCCAGCACTACTCTGCCAAAATCCTTTGGGTGGTGCATTTGACAAACCTTGTTCTTTTGCAAGCAAAACTCTTAGCTGCATAAATAACTAAACCCACACAATTCTCGGGCCAGAAGACCCTTTCTGTAGGCGTTCTGGCAACCACGTTCTCACAACTGAGAGACCAACTCCCCAGCTAAAGACCTACAGAAGTGAGAGCAGAAGCAATTACAAAGTTTACACAAAACAATGTTGTATCCTGCCGGGTGGTGGATGAATCCTAAACCTACTGGGTATCCTGACGCTTCCAAGGTTGCTGCTACTCTGAATTAGAACAAAACCTTAAAATCTCAAGTCATTCCACAGAACAGAAATTTCAAAATGCTTCTGTTTAGAAACAAGCAACCATTTCACCAAAACACTGAAAAAACAGTTCAAACAAAACAAAGGAGTCAAAACAAACACTCCTTTCCAAAGTTTTCTGTCAAAACATCTTTGAAATAGACACCTTCATGCAAAACATTTCAGCTGCAGAAGAAAAAGAGCTTCCTTTAGAAAACTGCTTTATAAAAGATACTAATTCTGCCAACTTCCCCCACAGAACAGTTTCAAGCAGATCCATGGCATACAATCATCCACTGTGGTTCAGAAGTTGTGCCTTCCCCATCACCCCTCAGGTGGAACAGTGTAATTATCTGGGCACCTTCAGCATCCAGGCCTCCAATAAAACACAGCACTCTAAAGACTGGAACGTCACAACACGAAAGCAGAGGGATCAACAGAAGTCAGACAAATAACACTTCGCTAAAAGTAAAACCTCAAGAAAAAAACCAATGAGCATTCAGCACAGAACAACAGAAGGAAACTGCTGTAGATTTCATTGCCTTGTTCAAACACCCCCAAGCCCTCTGAAACACCACACTGGCTATGGTTCAGAACACACTGATGGCACTCTGCCTCTCGTACAGCAACTTACCCAGCTCTGGTCGGGTGAGCATCTCCTGTGAGGGAGCACGCTCCAAGCTGGCTTAGAGAAGCAGCAAGAACTTGAAGTCACAGCCCTTCACTCCGCTCAACTCCAACACAGACATTTAGCTGCTTTCCTGATTCCTACCCCAATAAAATCCATAAGCAGAGGGCCCAGGCAGGCACATGCCAGGGCAGCACCATCAAACAGAGGGAAGAGGCAGGAACCCCTAATGAGCTGTTGGGCCAGTCAAGGAGGAATTGGATGAAGCTGTGTGAAAAGGGGTGGGGAATGGTGCATTAAGGCAAGCCTCAGTAGTTTCAAAAATGCCCAGTTTGATATGTTTAAGAAGGATGATGAGGGGGAAACAGGGATATAAAATTTTAAAAATAACCTTTCATGATTTCCCTCATTCCCCAACGCTTTTGAAACAGTGAATTTTTACCTTTCAACAATGCTAAAAGCTCACACTGCAGCTAGTGTTTGATGCACCACAGATGACCCAGCTCCTCGAGCACTTTGTGGAACCTCCTGCACCTGTGCCAGGCAGAGCTGATTTCCACCTTCACAAATGCAGTTTTCCAACAGCATTAAGAATGTGGGTGCTGTAAGGTTACCACAGGGGATGTGGAACTAGAAACACACAACAAGAAGCAGAGAGAAATGCTAGTGTGAAAGTAGGACTGCAGCTGCACTAACATCCCAGGTGTCAGAAACATGGGGATGCCTGGGAGATGAATTCTGGTGTCTTTCCTGTGAGTTACATGAAGATCCCGATGTTTCATTTCTCTAATGAACAGCATGATTGGATCAATAAATGTATTTATTGGCCTAATAACATCTCCATTCCTATTTCATCAAGACTTCACTCAGAGGGTGGGAAGACAAGAAGGCCATTTAATATTTCATGTGAACAAGGTTCATTGCCCAAAGCAAACAGTAAATGTGGAACGTGCTTGTTTCCTTTATCATCTGATGCTGGGTTGGTTTTGCCCAAGCTGTAAATGGCAGTGCTGTTCCAAGCCCTCCTGCTCTCAGCACCAGTGGATGCTCTGCAGGGGCTGCAGACAGGCTGAGCTGAGATTTTGCCTGCTTTAGCAATCCCCACCCAAGCAGCGCCACATCCCTGGAGCAGGACTCTGGCTGGCTTGAAATACTGCCCAGTGTCAGCAGGAATACAGCAGCCCAGTGTTTAAGTTCTTCCTCCACTAAGTATTTGAAGACCTTTCCTTCCCTAGGCTCCCTAAATGCTTTATAAACATTTATAAACAGGCAGAGTGAAAAATCAATGCAGAGATACTGTGGGGAGGAAGAGATAGCAAGGAAAGGAAAGACAAACTCAATGAAAAATGAAATAGTGCCCATATATTTGCTACCATCAGCCTTGCTGTTCCAGGGCTTTTCCTCACTCCTCCCTATCCCAGGCTTTCTGTGAAGAAGGCAAAAAGCAGGCATTTTGTTCTGATCAACTGTAACAAACAATGTGGTTTTAATAATGGGAGTGTTTTCTCTCCCTCCTTCAGCTAAGATTAAGTTTGGAAACTCAGAGATGGTTTGAGAGTTCTGCAAATAATTCCAGGCTGGACCTCTGAGCTGCAGTGGTCACTGCTCATGGCCTCCCTGGAGCCCCGGGGTGGACACTGGGATCTCACACCCCATCTCAGAGCCCATGGGGAGAGGATGAGCACAGATGTGGGGGGATGAGCAGTGCCAGGGTCTGTGGGGGAAATCAGTAGGCCTGTACAGACATAAAACTGAGATGAGATCCATCAGACCCCGCTGCAGCCTCGTTCTGCTGCCTGCATTGCTCAGTTGAATTCAGAGACTTTTTTTAAAATTAGTAAATTTAATTACTCAGCCATACAAGCTCAGAACCTCTGCCCAACACAGAACAGGCATGGTCTTGCCCTGACATGCTGCTGGGAACTTCTCTTTTGCCTTCATCAGGATCAGCAGCAGACCCTGAACCAAGAACATTTGCTGGGAAGAGGCTCGGTGCACCTTGCCCAGGTGCTGTGTTTTATGTAGCCTAATGCAAACACTGTTATCTCCCTCACTCCGGCACACTACTAATAACAAGTTTATACAGTTCATCTTAAACAAATATTGGGAAAGTCAGTCCTTACAAGGTCTGCTAAATTGCAGAGACGTCTGTGCAATTGCAATTGATGACACAGTGTTGAATTATACAAAGGAAGGGGTCAATGCCAGTCAGGCTATTTCTCAGAGCAGATTGCGTGGAGGTCTCATTTAACACTGCCAGCTCTGAACATGTGCACTGTATAAAGCAGAGCTTTTATGGTTCTATCACAGGTCCCTAATTTGGCTCTAGGAGCCATCTGCTGATTTAATAGGGGATCTGGATTGTTAGGTTGGGTTTGGTTTTTGGTTATTTTTCATTTGTTTAAACACCTAAAGCTTAGGCATTTAACAGAGAAAAATATTGCAATAAGTTAATCCTCTGTGCAGTAAAAAAGGAGAAAATGAATGTGTTCAGCTTTGTTTAATTTTGTCTCCTAAGCAACCAACATATTGGATATTGTGGGTACCAAACCTTAAGTGTGTGAAAGTCATTAAATCAGCCCTTCCAAGACTGGTTCAACCATATTATTATGAAATTTTAGATGAATTACACTGTCAAGACTGCTAAGTATCACCTTGTGCTTTTATCAGCCACTAATTAAGACTGAAACAGAATGTTAATGCGCATCTTACTCTGGCTAAACAAACAGAGATAATAGACACAAAGCTACCTATATTTAGATAATAGGCCCAACACCCACTATACACACATTCTCCCTCTATTTTCCGGGCAAATCTACATGACCATTAAAAGCCCTCTGTTGCCAGAAAGAGGAACCTTGAAAGGGTGTTTCACCTCCTAAGCACCATGGCGCTGGTGACATTTCCATTTCTCTTCCAAGGTAACAATCTCAAGACCCTGCTTCAAGAGGAGCACAGTGAGAGATGCAGGCTCAGCCGCTCACCCAGCCCCAGAGCCCCATCTCTCCACGCTGATGATTTGCTGGGAATTTGTTAAAAAACCTGAGCTGGCACAAACCAACGCAGGACCCAGTTTGAACAAAGTGCCAGAAGGATTACACAGGATCATTCCAACAGCTCGGGCTTTACAAACACCAGGGATAACCCCCATGAGGTGCTCCCCAAACCCATCCTCCATCCCTCAGGTGCAAGGGCATCAGCTTTCCAGCAGCAGGGCAGAGTGAAAGCTTCATCTGATGCAGAATTAATGCAGTGCCACTGAAATCAGCCCACCCTCACCAGGGCTCCAGTTCAGTCACATTCCCTCATTTATAAAGAGTCTCGGACAAACATTTTATGTAAAGGTCTCAGATTTCTCATTTCAGGGGCTGTGAATCTCACAGGCAATCCAGAGAGCACAGAAACCGGTCAAAGGTAATTTCCCTTTAACTGGGTTGCACCTCAGTTCCCTGGGGAATTCAGGGCAAGGAATGAGCCAGCAGCTGAGCACTTCCCCACGACATTTCGGATGAAATCAAGGACAGTTTCAGCACTCACATGTTGAAGCAAGATTATGAATGACCACTGGGTGTGACAATTTACTTCACCACCAGAATCTCTTCAAGATTTACTTCAGTAAACAGGCTTTGCCCTTTACTCATGCAGTCGTTCACAGGTCAAATGTTCATCTGTGTTACTTCCCTGATTCAAGGTAATGGGTAGGAGCACAAATAAACAAACAAATCTCCCCCCNTAGCAGTAAAGATGACAGAGAAAACAATTTACCAACCAATTTACTGAAAAACTATGGTACATCTCCTGCTACTGCATAATGGAAAATGCTTTGAAAATGGGTTTCCAGATTTCTCATTTGTGGTGAGCTGTGAGCACATGTGGATTTAATATCATGGATAGAATTGGTAATTAGACATGAAGAGGTCTGCCTTGAGTTCATAATATCTTGTGATCCATTGTGATTCCTTCTCATTCTCAGTCCATGGTTCAGACAGACCTGAAGCACTTCTAAAGCCAAGGGGGAAGAGGATCCATCTTATCCAGCATGCGAATACATCTCAGTTCAAGGAAGAGGGATTAAATTAGTGATGAATTACACCCTGAATGAAAGCAAGCCTTTTTATATTCATTCAAACATAGCCTCTCCCACTGCAGTCAGCTGGGGCAGCCACAGCCTTAATAATCATTAGTTATCCCATAAACCATCATTTAGTGGAGCCAGTGGACCAGCAGCAGATCCCTGACTCACAGAATATGACTGGAATCCTGAAGCCAAAGACTTATTGCTGCTTCCATGTGTGATGGGAAAGCTTACCCCCTTAGTGCCCAGATGGACACAGATCTGAGACAAGCCCACCCAGAAAAGCCTGGAGTGCTTTTCGTTGTGGTGGTGTGGATTGCAAAGAACATGAGCTGGACCTGTCCCCAAGAAGAAAAAAGGTGAGCACAGGGGCAAGATAACAACAGGGCTGCAATTCCCGTAATTAGCAGAAAGCCAGGAAGAGGTGGGAAATTAGAGGAGAACCAAGCCTTAGCCTGAGAGTTGGGCCTGTAGGTGTGCAGGGACAGACCAGAGAAAGCCTGATGCAAAACCTGGCACCGCAATCCGGCACTCTGAGTGACCTCTTGGAGGAGATAACTCAAGAGTCTCTCTGTTTTTGTTCTCTTTAAATACATGTACAGTCTGCTCCAGCTGCTTGGCTCTGGTGCGAGCTCATGGTGCCAAGCCAGACATACTTGGCTTTGATACGAAGTTGGCTCAGCCTTCAAATAAACCACTGCTGTATTGTCATTAGGAAACAGGAGCTCCTGAGTGATTCCAGGGAGAGGTCTCGGAGCTGCAGTCGGTGCTGGGGCACAGCCCGGCTCGGCCCTGGGGCTGAATGTGACCGGGAGCAGCAGCCGCTGGCTGGAAGCAGCAGCCTGCCGGGGAGAAATCCCCCATTCCCAACATCTGGTGTTTATTCCTTAGCCTCACATGATCGGTGACAAACGGAGAGCAAGCGGCGTTTGGACAATCTGCATCTCAAACGTGACAGCCCATTGGAATTCGGGTCTGTTCTCATTTATGACGGGGTTTTTTTAGGGTAACGCTGCCCCAGCCTCGGGTTGGTAACGCTAAATCTGAGGTGGTTGATGAGTTATGCAGGAGCTCTGCTAATTCATTCACTCAGTCAAACCTGTGTCCTCCTCCAAGGCCAGGATAAGCAGCCTGGCTGAGCAGAGGGATGGGAAGGAGGCCTGCCCTACTGCCACCATTAATGTTAGGGAAGCCCAAGCACAGGACTTGGGTATTTGCATTGTGGCCATGGTCCTCTCCCTTTCTTGGCAGGATCACACTTTAAACACTGCTGCCACAACATCTCCCTTCTGCTTGGCATGTGCCAGATCTGAAATCTGCTGTCAGCACCAGCCAGCTGCAAGAACCCACCAGGCCTGGGGTCACAAGGAAAGCAAGTCCCTCCTGCCATCCCAGTGTGGTCATTCTCTGTTCTCTGCTTCTGCAACACTCACCCCAGGGCACGGCCCCGGTGGGAGATGAGAAACTTGTGAGGTTTGACTGCAGGAGCACTGCTGGGGCAGGGCACACAGGAAAGCAGCAGCAGAGCAGGATCGAGTCAGAAATACTTGCCAGAAGCCAACAGTGATCTTGCTTTCATCTGCTGACAGAAACTCTGACAACTGTGTGTAATCTGCCTGATTTTCTCTAGCCCAAATAGTCTTTAAAATAGAAGCAGTCTAGCTTTTACAGGAGTTGGCACTGGAGAACAGAAATTTGACTAGACAAAACAGTGACCATGGAAGAAGACTCCTCACCCTCATTCTTCCCATCTCTCCAGCACAGCAGAACCAGAAAAACAAACACATCCAGCAGACCGTTCCCCTGAAGATGGGAAATGAAAGAAGGGAGACAGAGACTTTGTTCTATTTTTAAACACTTGAGAACGGCTCCAGAACTACTGAGAATGGCATTGAAAGCACTCAGAGAGGAAAAAAATCACCAAGTACACATCCAAACTTCGACTGACTCCACCAGGGGCTTTACTCTTGACCAGACAAGGCAGGGATGTTTTCTTTCCCTCTCCATGGGCTGGCTCATGTCCCCAGGAGGCACAACTGAGGAAGGAGCTGAGACCTGAGGGGAGGCTGCTGCACTGCCCTGCCTGGCATCTACTCCTCCCCATCCCCTCACCTCTGTGCCCCACACGGCAGCACAGCTCTGTCTGCTCCAGCTGCTGTCCCCTTCTCCTTCACTTTGCCTCCAAGCCCTGTGGACACTGGCATTCCTGCTGCAGATTCCCAGCAAGCTGCAGGGCAGAGAAGAAGAGGGGGAAGAGGTGTGTGACCAGCAGAAGCCTCGAAAGGGTGGACTTCCATTGTTCTGGACTGCAGAGGATGTGCTTGCTGGAAGCCAAGGGCAAAATTCTCAGTGATGTGAAAGGATTCAGCATTTTTACTCACTTCCCTCAACTCCCAACATTATCACAACAGTCTGGCAAAATTTAGGAGAAACTTATTTAAGATGTGAGAGGAGGCTTTTCTGATCATATTCTGGGATTTATGCAGGGTTGGAAGCTAAAATTTACAGCTGAGTTATGGATTTCATCAACGAATTTTCTATTGAAATAAAAAATGAAAAATCAAGTAACTATCCAGATGCTAATAGAAAGCAGGTGTTGGGCTTTAAACATGAGAGCATTTACTGGTTTAGCTACATTAATATTATGGTTAAGACATACTGTCCTGATTACAGCTTTAATTTAATAAAAGTCAGTGGTGCAGAGCATCATATCCTTTATTTACACACGGCATCCTTCCTCTGCAGAAGGAAACCAGAGAAAACAAAGGGACTTTGACCACGTGAAATTCACCTCAGATTAAAGAAAGCTCTGCAAAATTTAAGGTTTTAATAAACAGCATCATGTGCTGCTGAACTAATGGCAACACTGCACTGAGTGGTTTAATTTCAATAAATACCAAGGTTCTGATTCAGTAATCCTGCACTGCCCCTTCCCCATCTGAGCTGACTGTTCATTTTGCCCTCTTCCTTATGTAATTATTGTACAATTTAGTTTGGAAGGACTTTGAGGCTTTCTGGTCCTGCCCAAAGCAATGCTGACTTCAGTGACAGCCTGAGTTGCTCGGGACAGGGTTTCTTCACCAGGAACAAACTGCTCAGCTCAGGGGCTTCCAGCCACTGGGAGTGACTGTCAGCATCTGCATTCCCCTTCTCCATTCATTTTTTCCCCTTCTATTTCAGGAGGAACAGGGCCAGAATCATGTTCAAAGAAAAGCCTGGTGCTTGTGGAACACAGTGCACTGCCCAGTTAGGTCAAGAGGAAAAGGCAAAGGCCATAAAATTAAACAAAAAGGGAAAATTTTCTGCAAAATTAGGGGGAAAGGTGTCATGAAATCCTGATGCAGTGGATTTAAAAAAAGAAAAAAGCCTCAAGAAATCTTAGAAGCTCAGGGCAACCTTAAAATAGAGGAAGAAACTGAGAACACAAGAATAACTTTGAAAAGAAAAGCAGCCAAGCAGTGCCAAGGTGTGAGTTCACTCCACAGTACCTCTCTCAGTGTGTAACAAGCCCCCAAACAAAGCTGCCACTTGGGAGCAGGCCCTGGATCCCCCTGGATCCCCCCACAGATCACCAGAGCTGGTTCCAGATGGGCCCCACAGGGCCAGCCCTGCTAGGAAGGGAGGGAAGGTTGATAGCCATTCCTGCCAGCCTCTGGAAAGCAGTGTTTGCACAGCCCCTAAGAACAATAGCAATAACATTCCATTGTCTCTAGGTTTTAGAGCCACTAAGACTAATGAGTTCATTTATAGCCCTGATGGAAGTAATTAAATCTGAAAATCAAAGCACAACATTCTTGTTTAGTGCTCTTTGAAACCAATATTCTAATGGAATGCTATCAGCAGCTAATTGAAGCACTAATCTTGCCCAGGGTTGGGCCCATTGCCCAGATGGCTCATACATCATTTTCTAGTCTGGCAAGCAACATACTGCACTGGCTGGATGAAGCTGAGATTAGATGTAGCTATAGGATACGATGGAAGCACAAGAATTTTTCCAATCAATATTTTGATAAAATTGGCATTTAATGTCAATCAGCCAATAAACTTCTTGCTGAAGCACAAGGACGCATCTTTGGCTTTATAAATAAAAAAATCTGCTGCCTTATGCAAATAGAAGCTCCTACCAAGCGGGTAGTGATAACAACACAGAAACATTAGCAAGATAAATGCCCAGTGAGTGCCATGAGGACAACAGGGAAGCTAAAGAGCTTAATCTTCCTCCTAGAGCTGAATCACTTAACAAATAAAAGTCACCATTTCCTGCTGTAACATGTCCTTTCTGCAAGTTTTTGCATATTGTATGCTCTGTCAGGGAGAGGAGGGCAGGAGGGTGCAGCAGTGGGTAAGGGATGTCTGAGGAGGCTGGAGGATTCTTGTCACTCAATGAGCTCGGGGTGCAACATTCTGCCATTCTCAGAACTGGAAGTTAAAAGTATCAGGAACCACGTTACCAAATCTCACACCCAAGCAATACGACTTTCTATGCTTTCCTGGCAGCTGTTAATCCCTTTTTGAAATTCAGTAGTAGGACAGACGCTGGCATTTGTTTCAGTTATTCTGCAGCTTTGGCCTCTATTACCCGCTTTTCCTACGTGTTCCTTTTCTCACTTGTGTGGTGTTTACCCAGCCAGAGCCTTCCCTGGTGTCAATCAGCAGAACTCAGAGGAGCAGAGCCAGCTTAGGGCAGCTTGGAACGGGCTCCTGAGCGCTGGGAGCAGGCAGGCAGTGAAGCAAGGGGACTGGAGGAACATCCTTAAGGAGTCCAGTGATCTGTGGCTGCACTCTCTGAAAACACCGAGTGAACTCCAGCCCTGAGCCATGAATTAAGGACAATTCTCAGCACGTTCTTCCCTGTCAGGCACTGCCTGAGCCCTGGAGTTTGTGGGCAGCACAAACGCTGTTCTGCTTCGGTGCCTGAGCCTGCTGCTCACGCAAGCTTTTGAACTTGTACAATTTTCTGTGCCAGCACTCAGTCCTCTCTATAAAGCATGACTTATCTCAAGAATATCTTAGTTTATTGATATTTTCCCTGCAGGCTGGTTAGATATGGTGTTTTGAAAATAATTTTTTTTTTAAATACCAGATGAGATATGGCTTAATGCCAGTAAAAGTCCAAATGCAGCCTTATCTGGAGACCTAGCAGGAGGCAGCATGATACAAAGCTCTGACTTGAGAAGACAAGAATCTCCCTTGAGAGGTGGTAAAAGTGAGAGAACTAAACATCCATGTTCATCTGTAACTTCTTTTTTTATTATGTAGATCAAATATTTGGTATTTCTAGCCCTTTACCTTTAATACTCTTTTTTTTTGGTTTTACTTTGCAATTTAAGTTTAACACTCACTGTTAAGCAGGAGTGTTTTCCCAAGGTGTCTAAGTTAAAAGTGTAATTATTCAAAACTCCCTCCAGGACAGGGAAAGAGAGAGGCGACTTCCAAGGACTGCTCAGCCCATCTGAGATCTGAATTGCTGCTCTCTCCACCTCCCTTTGTCCCTCCACTGAGCCTAGGAATAGCCTAGGACAGGACTTTCCCAACTTACACATCACTGATTATCTGTTCATTCCAGGTGAACTGGAAAATAAAGGTTAAATATGATTCCTGACCCTTAAAAGCTCCAGAACAAGTAGGTGAAAGAGTGAAGGCATGCTCATCCTGCTTCTTCAAGAGCCTACTAAAAAAGAATATTTCTAGTGGAGTCAGGTTCCTGGGAAGCCCTCTTCAACAGGCATTAAAGCAACCCAAAAATCAAGCATCTGAAGACGTCAGAGATCCATTGGCTTTTAATGGCAAAGCATGTAATTGTCTCTCCTCCATTCCAAAATGCTGTTACCAGGCCACATTTCCTATTAGTTTCTTGTTACCATCTCCATTTAAGTTCTTAATTAGGCAGAATCATTCCACCCATGCACAGAGAAAAAAAAAAAAAACCACAGGCGATTTTTTTTTTTTAACTAATAATTAAAAGGCTCAGCGAGCCATCCTTTGGCACAGCTCAATACAAAAAATATTAAAGCATGTCTTGAAATGTGCCCATGAGCTGCCACATGAGGTGTGAGAGGTCCTGTGGCAGGAGCCAGGGCAGGAGCAAGCAGGGGAAGGGATGGGGCTGCCGAGGTGGGATGTTAAGTGATGTTCAGCAGCTCGGTGATAGCTGCTAAGAATAATGAACCTGACCTTGTCAAAGGCCGTCATTATTGATAATAACAAAGTTCAACAGCATTATTATAGGATTTTACAACTGCTAACCTTTATTGCTGGAGGGCTAATTGTGACCTTTCTTGTGTCTCCTTCACACCTAATTAGGTTTCTGTTGTAAAGAGATAAAAGAGTGTTTGTATCAGTGGGGCATCTTTTTCTGCAGCTGAATGAATTCATGAAAGACTGAGACTGTTAAGTGAGAGAGAGAGAGAGAGAGAGAGAGGAGGAAATACAGAAAAAGGCAGGAGGCATTAATAGACTTTAGAATAAAATCCTGACAGATTCAAATTGATTCTGCTGCCTGAGAAAATTGAGTGCGGAGGGAATTAGATTTATGCACTGTTAAATGTAACTGCCTGGCAGTATCCATACAGAAAGCTGTTAAAATGGTAATCTTTAGAGATGTATGAAAATTGTGTGTGAATAGACCAATGAACCATCACTCAGAGCATGTCTCTTCTAGCCGAGTAACACAGGACAGTATTATTATTATTAATAATGTATTACAAACACTATGCATTATGTATGTAATTTAATCACAGTATCTAAATGTATAAACAACAGCACAGGCACGTGGTAACTTTTTCGTGCTTGTGGTTATATATTCCCTTTTTCTCCATGGGCACCCCCTGAGGATGCTGCTGGCAGCTGGTACAGCTTGTGAGCAGCTGAGCCAGGGGACCTGGTACCCCTGGAGAGCCCAGCTGGGGGTGAGGGGCTGTGCAGGGTGTCCAGGGGTGCTGGTCCTGCAGCCTGGACTCAGCACAAGAGAGCAGCAAAAGGCCTGGAAAGGGGCTCCTTTCAGACAGGGAGGCTGGGCCAGTGTGGGCACACAGCCCAAGTATCTCTGATGTGGTTTTTTTGTTGTTGTTTTACCTTCTCAGCTTGGCTGGTGAACCTTCTAAAGGCCAATTTCCAGCAAGAGGCCCAGAGCACACCAGTGTGGGTTACTGGGAGTTTTGAGTTGCCATCAAGGAAGGCAGGAACAAGTTTCTAATAAACATATCCATGGCTCAGATTGAGGGGAAAAATCAAGCTAGAAATAACCTCTTGATTCCCTCATTTGAATTCAGATCTGTGGTTCTTATGTCAAGATTATTCCCTGGCATCAAAGACACTGAGAGCGAGACAATGTTATCACTGATGACAGGGACAGTCACTGATTGATCTTTCATGATCTGATTTAGATTAGATGCTGTCATAGGCTCTTTTTATGACTCTAATGGTTGTAAGTTTGCTCTACCCACATCTGGAAGTGCACTTGCTGCAGTAATTGAGCCATTGCAGAAGAGAGTGAGTTGCTCTTTGGTTCTTGCTTCATCCCATCAAGCAGAGGGGGCTGTGAAAAGCTGAAAATCCAGAAATACTTCCAGCTGAGCCACAGAGTTACTTCCTCTGGATCTCTCTGGTGCCAAGTTTGAGCTCCTCACATCCTCACACACTTGCTTCTATTAAAAAAATGCTGTTTCTACACAGAACATGATTTCACTGAAGTTTTGCAAAGCAGCATCGCCATTTCCCAGGCCCAACCCAACAAACCATCAGCCAGCACCCAGTGCAGGGCCTTGCCAGAATGGCCAGGGGGCAGGAGGAGCCTGTGTAAATTCCTGTCTCATCTCTGAAACTCACAAGTGCAAGGAATGGAATAGAAGTAACACAAATTAAAACACTAAACCTGCAGAGAAAAGCCACTCCTGCCCAGCCCTAACCCTAACCCGCAGATGGAGTATGCCCTGCAGTCAGGCTGTTTATATCCTCCTCTGGGAGATAAGATACCTTATCTACTGCATCTGGTTCCATTCCAGAAACTCCACAGTCAACAGGCTCCATCAGGCTTCCTGAGGCTGCTAGGAGAGAATCAGGGGCAGAGCACCAACCCTCTGCCAGATAAGGAAAGAGCTTAATAAGCAAACAGAGGAAGAATTTTGTTTTCAAACATCTTGGAGGGAGCTAGTAAATGCATATTATGAACATAGAAAAATATCAAAAACTCTTAATGCTTCCTTATGTCAAAAGTATCCAAAATACTTTCCTGGTAAAAAAGCTGGATGAGCAGACAAATGTCTGTCTTTTAAGGGCTACAGACTTGACTAAAGATACATTTTCATGCTTATTTGTGGAAAAGCTTTCAGAAGAGTACAGAAATTAGGGTCCCAAGTACCCAGAATTACTGGGATTTTCTGCATGGGGATTTTTTCATTCTTGTTACAGACAGACATAAGATACAACTGTCCTGGGTACACCCTGGGGGAGCAGAGGCATCCTGGAAGAGGCACAGCTGGATGAAAACAAGCCACAGAGGGGAGCTTTTGGGTTTAGTGCTTCATTTTCATTGAGCAGATGTTTTCTGGGCATCACAGACCCCTGCTTTAATTTGCCTTGTTAATAATACGGAGCAGAAAACCTTTTTTAACACAATAATTAACAAGCATTTAAAGCAATTTTTTTTGGTAGCATGCTTCATTCTGGTGAATACTGTAGGTTGACTCTCAGAAGTGGAGGAACAATTGGGGTATGGTTGAAGCACCTGCTCTGAGGCATTTCCAAGGCACAAGACCCCAGGCAGACACTTGGGCTGCCTATGAATGTATGGGGAATAAACTCCCCTTCTCTTCCTTGCATGTTCCTCCTGGATTTTGGGGTCAGGAATTGTGCAGTGCCTGCTCATGACTCCACCTCAAATCGACAGGAAAAGCAAGGGCTCTGGGAATGTACTAAAACTTCTTAAATAGACATATGCAATAATGTGTTGACAAAAACATATGAGGAGAATATTCCTGGGTATATTGCTCTGCAGAGATGAGTATGCTGGCAAGAGCAAGTGTTTTATTTACCAGGCCAGCTCATTTTCAGACTAGCTTTCTATAACAAAAGAGTTTAATAATAATGTTGAAGGCAAGAAAGATGCCTATAAATAGGACCAAGACCTGTCTGTGGAACTTTTTCATGAAACTTTAATGGCAAGAGAAATAGCACTTGGCAAATTCTTTATTGCCTTCCTGCCTGCACTAACTTAATGTGAAAGTAGGTAGCAGAATGAAGAAAAGATTTCTTTTATGTGTTCACAACTCTGTTTCCTTAAGGCTTGTCTACCCAAAAGGCTGGGTACTGGTCCTGTGTTACTGCTCTTGGTCCATGCCTGGATTTGGGGACAGCAACAGCCCTGCTTCCCAACACTGGCAGCTACCTGCTGTTCCCACCCTGATCCAAGCACCTCTGCCTGCCCCTAGATCAGGGATAATCGGACACTCAAGCCAAGCAAAAGGCAGTATTTTCTTCAGAGAAAAAAAACCCCAAGCAACTCAGGTCAGAGCTTTCTCCCCCCACAGTGACCCACCAAGGGTCTGCCTCTGGATGAGGTTCCCAGCTAGTGGGGTTCATGAAGGATGCAGCTTCCCTATGGGATAGAAGGCTCAAGCCCAAGCCATGCACTATTTCTATATTTAGAAAAACCTTGGACACACACACAGGGCCTCTCAAAATGAATGACCCATTCACTCCCCTTCATCCGTTCAGGTGACCTTTGCTGTGTCTATTAACTACCAAATCTCCAGCCTATCGAAAATGCAATCCATCTTCCATGACATTAAAGATTTTATCTCTGGGCCTCAGCACACACTGCTACGTGAAAAGGAAAGGGATTTCATTCTGGGCACTTCAAATGTTACATACAGAACATTTGACATTTCAGGCAAAAAATGTTTTTTACAAGGGAAAGGTAGTTCTGCAATTATTTTCCATTTTAATAATTTCGTTGATGTATATTATCCATCTATTATCAAACACTGCTGACAGGTATCTCTGTTTTAATGACTTATGACTAATACTTATTTTAAGTGGGCTACTCTAAATTGCAAAGGCCTTTGTCTCTCCTTCCTCTTCAACTCCTTCCTCTTTAAATCTTTGCAGTGCCTGTAATAAAAGAGCAGCATGCCCAGCCTGAGATTCCTCAGAAAGAATCCAGAACTGTTTCTTTTCCTGACTGCTGTGCATGTTTATATGGACATCCGAGAAAGATTAGAAATACCTCTACCTTTTAGTTATTTGGCTTCCTAGAACTACACAGGAATATTTCTAGTTGGTGCCACTGCTCATCTGTCAAGCACCTCAGTGACTTTATAGTGTGTGTGTCTCTAGTCCCACAACTCCTGTCCTCCCAGAGGTTTTATTTTCCTTTAGATGCACTCCTACAGAAGGCAGTAGAAAATGTCACATATCCCAAAGTGCTGGACTCCACAGTCCTGTAAAACACTGAAATTTGCAAAGGGAGCCTAAGGGAATTCAGCACCCAAATCCTACTGATGGTTTGGGGGAGCAGTACTCTCAGCCTAAAGGAAGATTGCAGTGTTGATAAATTCCCAAATATTTCATAGCAGAGCCAATAATTATATCATGTCACTTAATAGCTAGCAAGGGGAAGGGCTGGGCAAAGCATGTTTGCAGCTGGAATTTGAAATGCAATGGAAAGCCCTTTGCAGAGGGGCTGGGTGGCTGCTCCAGGCAGGAGAAAAGGGAGTTTATGGTGTCTGGAGTTTGCCTACAACAGAGGAATCGGGAAAGGCCAGGGAGGGAATGTGTATCCACCTGACTTACAGAGAAGAGACTTGCAGCAGTGAATGTAAATCCTGACGATGACAGCTCAGACGAGAATTCCTCCTGCCTCTCCCTCATTCACGATCTTATTTCATCATCAGTATTTCAGGCTGCCACTGCACCAACAGTGCTTAAAAACCAGCTCATGCTCCAAGGAAAATCACTTCTCCAGCAGGCACACACAGAGACGCTTGGATCTCACGCCGTCGGAGCAGAGGCAGGCGATGGTGATGGTTTCCTTCGTCCAAGAGGTGTTGGAATCTTGTGGCCAGAGAAACAAACCCCATGGGTGCCTCCCTGGGGCATTTTCCATAGCTTTTCCTCTCAAAGACGGTTTCATTTTACAAGTGCAAAATCACACACATGGCAGTTCTGATGACCTCAGTGTAGGACTAAGCCACCAGTAGCTGTTTCCTTCTGCCAGAAAAAGAAATCCAGCAACGCCGCCCATTTCAGCAACACCGTTTATGCTACAACTCACCCCATTTCGTACAGCTGGAGCAAAGCCTCACTCGCAGCCCTGTTACTCGAAGTCTCTGTCAGGTCCTGACCTTCCAACTCCATCATTTCTCGCTGGCAGGGTCAGTGGGTATCTCCCAAGACAGGTTTGTGGCTGTGGGAGTCCCAGAGCCGTGTCCAGCCCGGCCACCCGCCTGCTCCCTGCCTTGACAGAAATGCCTGGCTGGAAATCATCAGCCGCTGCTCCACACCAGAGCCCGGCCGTGTTTACCTAATCTGCAGACCAGGCACATCCACTCAGGGAGAAAAAAAGAAAATCACAGGCAATTTGTCAGAGCATTAGCTGATAATTCAGACAGAAATGTTAGATCTTGAGGCACGGCTCGGGGCTGCAGGGGAAATGTTATTGACTCTGACAGATCCCTGATGACAGATCCACTCCCTCTCCCAGGGGCAAGGCTACATTTAGATACACTTAAATTTTCATTGGAATTCCAGCAAGTGGACAACAGGGAAAGAAAGGGAGAGGTTAGTGGAGGAAGAGGGAGCTTGCATGGTTTGGCTTTTCACCCCACCCCTGTAATTGTGGCCTAATTATTTCCTTTTAAACTCATTGACTTCACCATGGTAATTATTACTCAAGCTTAGAAATAAATATTCATTCTGCTCAAAGACAGCCATTCCTGCCTGCTTAATGCTACTTACTCCATGTAAGAGCTCAGAGTCCAGATTTAGACAACAGTGGATTCTTTTCAGACTTGATGAAATGTTCCACAGCTATTTCCCACCACCTCTGGCCTCTCAGCCAGTGGCATCTATTCATTGTCTCTCAGGCAGAGATTTTAAACACCTCCAGGTTATATTTTTTCTTCTATGTATTCATAGCATCCAGCCCAAAGCTGTCCTGAGCCTCCAATGACAGCTGTTAAGTAGCAAATAATAGTAATAATTGGAGCATTTCTAATTGGGCTGTAGTTTTTAAATCTGAGTGCCTGAGGAGGTGCATTATCCTTGAGCATGGCTCTGCCCCTAATTCACTCAGGTTGCCTTGAAAATGCCACACTTCCAGTCGTATTTAAGCACGGAAAGAAATATCTTCCTTTTTGGACAGGCTGAAAACAAATTTCAGTAGAGCTTAGGTCTGAGACCTCTTCACGGGAAGAAAAAAGCACATTTCATTTGAATTGTTTTCATCCGAATTGAGCAAAATCCACACAATTTTTTTTTTCCTACGTGGTTTGGCCCCCGTTTGTCAAAACTGAGCCTCGTTAATATTGAAACACGCAAACTTTAGCATAAACTTGTGCTGCCCAGTGGTTCTGACAGCACTGAAAGCACATCCAGCATTTCATTAGCCTACATTACCTTTCAGGCTGTATATTCCTTTCACGCCCTCCCAGGTATTTCCACTTGGGAATGCTGTGCATGAATTCAGCTCAAAGCTGCTTGACTTTTGGCATGTGACCAGACCCAGCTGCTCTGGTGGCTCTTTGTGTGTTTAAAATGGCACAAAGGCTCTGCTGAAGCAGGCACAAGTGCTCCCAGAGCATCGTGTACCCGATGAATCAGGGCCACAGCGAGCAAGAGGGAAACAGGAACCCATTTAATCCTGGACACGTGCAATAATTTAAAGAAGCCCCTCTTTCATCCCAGCCAGCACACGGGGTGCAGCTGTTAACTTTCAACACACTGAGGGCTAAAGACAATGAAAAATCCAGCCCTGGCAGAGGTTAAACCAGTGCATCATTTGCCAGGGAGCTGTGAGCCATTAACCTTTCCACTGGCACTCGCAACCAAGAGTTGGGAGATAAACACGTTGGGGAGGAAACAAATTGGTTCATTCGAACGCTATTAATGTGCCTGCCCTTGGAGGCCACGTTTATGCTTTTGGAAAATTACACATTCATGCATAATGAAGTGAGATATAGCTCACCGATTGCCAACAGGGTGCAAAGCCCACAATAAAGATTTATAGCAGGTGCCTAATTCTCTAAACATTTGCAAATTAAGTATTTACGGGCATAATGCTGGCTATTTTATTGCCAGTTTAAGTTACCATCATTTGAGCTTTTTATTTTGCACTGAAACTGAGCTGAGCATTTAATATCCATGATGTGTAATTTATTCAAGTATAATTTGGTGATGTTATGGTGGGAATTAAGGCAATACCCACAGACCCTAATTATGACACAACTACGCATAAACATAGGAAGAAAACCCCTGTCCTGAAGAACATGTTCTTAGCTGACAAAAACAGATAAAGATTGTAATAGACACTGCAGAGCAGAGAAATGTTGTAAAGGGAGAGTGAATGACTTGCCCAATGACACATGAAAAGCCTGTTACAGATGGAGAAAATCCAGACCTCCTTCCCTACACACCTGGGGCATAAAACTAGATTTTTCTACCTGCTCACAGAGGATGGGCAACTTTCCCAGCCTGAAGAGCCTGAGCCTCAGTGTTACTGAACACGGCCACAAAGCACACCCCAGCTACTGAAATAACTTGTTTCCTTGGGGAGCTGCCACAGCTAACAAGTGAGCTAATACAAAGATTTCCAGTAATACCGAATAGACAGAGCATGCACATGGGGTGAAAGCGTGGCTAACAGAGAATACACCACCTAAATATTCCTGCTGCAGCTCTTTCCCAAGGAACATTCAAGGGAAGTGCTGGAATTCACTCTGAGTGAGTTTCATAAGAGCGATTTTGCGCAGCAGCAAAGGAAGCATTTCCCACATGCTGTGCCACGCACGGATCAATGGCTGTACCTGGGGAGCACCAGCTCACCCCCAAAGAGGAGCTGACAGTGCTCAATCAAACCCCAGCTCGCCGTGTTTAACATTCCCCCTGTCCCGCCACAGCTGCTGCAGCCTGGCTGGACCACGGGAATGGGTTTGTTTTGCAGGGTATCCAGTTCCCCCCACAGCTCCATCCACAGCCAAAGGAGACCAATGGATGGTTGCTTGAGTTTCAGCCATGGAATGGCTTCAAAACTCAGTGTAAATGACCCTCAGGAGGAGCACGGGATGAAGTGATTCACAGTGGTGTTCTCCTCGCAGGTGGAGGGAGCACATCTGTTTTTCTCAAAGGGAAGGAGCAGGGTCTCTCTCCCTGCTCAAGTGGCTGGTGGCATATCCAACCTGCCCCTCTGGCTCCACTGGTCAGCCCTCCAGCTGGAAGAGAAGTAACTTCCCTGCCTCTTCTCATCATGTGTTGAGGAGCTAACAGTTCAGAAAGAGAGCAAGAGAGAAGATTACTCATTCATTAAAAACGTGGCTTTGAACCAGGCCTAAAGTGTTATTCCAGGACTCTCATAATGAAACACTTAAGGGCCACTCACAGCTTTCTCACTCTGCTGAGCAGCACACCGATGCAAACCCAGAGATTCTGTGTGAAGCCACTTCCTCAGGCAACGTGGGGAGGACCTTACCTGATGTGAGCGTTCCTCCCACCAACTCCCACGCCAGGACACACTGCCAGCAGCATCCTAACCAAGTTAACTTAAGAGACGTGACTTATACAAGCAGATCATGAGATATGAAATCTCTCTTGGCCTCATCACCTCTTAGACCAAATCAAAATAGAAACTGCCTTTTGACATTGTCCAGACACGTGTGAAAGGAGCAGACTGGTCTTTGCGGCACATAAATACAGCTCCTGTGAAACAAGATAGAAAAATCTGACACTTTGCCTGTCACAAGGTTTTTAAACAGGAAGATCAACAAATCCAGATGCATTCATGCCAGACCCTGGGAGCCACTAAACATATTCAATATTTCTGGTTGGATGGAAAGTGGATAAAATTACATCATTATGGGAAAACTGTTAATGCACAGTGGTTCAAGGAAGAGGAAAGGAGAGGAGGGAAAAAAAGCAAATAGGACTGGAACAACTACTAAGTACTCAAGCTGTTTTCCAGCCAACATGTATTAAGAATGTATTTTCAAGTGCAGCAAAGGATGCTGTCAATAACAGTAAGCAAGCCCTGGTGCCAAGTGCTGCATACACATTTAGAACAATTGGCACTTGTAGAGGTTAAAATGGAGATTCTTCATCCATGAGATGCTATTTTGGTCTCTTCCTAAGGTGCCGAATGCAACACAGGTAGCTACAATGACAGATTCAGAAGAGCTGTTAACACGAGAGCAGTGTTTGAAAGCACCTATTTTCCCAGGAGAAGCTAAGTGGGGAAGCACACACAGGCCTGTAATTGTTTTCCTTAAACCAACAGTTCTTTCCACTCACTCTCACAAATTCCCCTCTCCTGGGAAAGCCAGAAATAGAAAGGCAGGCAGAATTTTCAGCTTTTGAGCTGAGTTTGGTGACAAAGCAAACAGGTCAAGGCTGTGTGACTTTGAAAATCCCATCCATTATCTGGGGCTGAAGCAATGACAGGAAAACGAGAGGAGAGATGGAAGACACAAAGTGCCATTCCACTCGTCCGAGATCAAAACATATCTCCATCCACTAGCAGAAAGCTGCTGGACTATTAACAGGCCTCTTGGATCTTCCCATATTTAAATTATTCCTGATTTGAAACTGTTCTTATGATACTCCTTCAGAGTGTCTGCTTTCCCTTCTGAAGGCATAATTCTCATCCCCCTCTCACTTTACACACACGTAAGCTTGGGATGGTTAAAGAGCTTGAGTTTTAACCATGGCATGTTAAAAAGACATGGGGTATTCTCTTATCTCCTCATTTTTTTTCCATTATTAATCCAGATTTTCATGGAACTTCTGCATGAATTTATGAAATCATCTCACTAAACAACAACACATTGATGGGGGGGAGGGGGAAATGAAAATTAGAAGCATTAAGTTAAATGTGGGGTTTGCATCAATAGAAGAGTTCTTCCAGCACATCCAAATCAGGTCTGAAAAAGTGAAGGATCCATATCAGATCCACCACACACTGGTGATGGTGTTTATCTGTGCTTTCAAGATGTCTCATTCATCTTTGTGATATCTGAGGATTTTCACAAAGGGAGAGCACACTGAAATCAAAAGCTTGGTTTTGTCATTATTTCAAACCACTTTTACTTGTTTTACTTTCAGGACAGATACGAGCCAAGCTAGCCCCCTGTACCAAACAATTTTGCATGTTTTCAGGTTTAAAAAGCTTCATTTGTCAGACAGGGTGCTCGATGCTTGTGACACCCAACCCTGGTGAGAGATCCTGTCGGGCAGCCTCTGAGATGGGGGCCCCATGACAGCCCTCTCTGCTGGGCTTGCTGGCTTTATTATCATCAAAGAAAAGCATTTGCTGTCAAACTGTGAAGAAGCAAAACCATGATTGGCTTCACTTGCACTTACAATCACCTGACACCCTGGCTGTGGCTGCTTGGTGTTTGCCCAACCAGCACACTTCAGCCTAGGATAAGGGTGTCATTTTCACTGTTATTTTTACTCTTTAGTTTAAAAGCAGCTGAGGGAGGAAACAAAGTGCTGGTGTGTGCTTCCTCCCACGGGCACAGGTCACCAAAGGCCTCAGCCACTGGCTGCAGTGCCAGGCAGACCCCAAACACAGCCTGTGAGGACACAGCACAGCCCTGCAGAGCCGTGACAGGCGCAAGCGGGGCCCTCCTCCTCTCCACCGTGCACACTCCTTCCCCTCCAGCCGAAAAACCACGGGGGAAACCTGTCTGAGCCTGACCCCAAAGCAGCCCCACAGCTCGGGAGGCAGCCGGATGTGCTGGTGTGACACAGACGCAGTTGTCAGCCCGAGCGCGGCTCGCGGCGGCACAGTTACATCTCTTAATTATTACCAGCCTGGCTCCCCGAATGTGCACATTTTTTCACAGTTACTAAATAAGTTAATCACTTCATGAACAAGGAAATCTGCAGATGCCTTTGAGGCTTTGTTAACATAGTGCCTAAGCCAGCTTTACACTCTCTTCTAATCCTCTTTAAGACCGTATGAGGCAGTGAAGTAGCCTATAATCAGTTTTTAAGGTTATAGACAATATCCCCACTCAAGCTGGTTGCCTAGAGCAACAGTGCAGGAACTGAATACTAGCAATGAGATTGGATTACTTGCCTTGTTTATTCATCCATATATATTTATCCTCTGCTCTGCCTACAGCAGAAGCAGGGATTTTTGTAGCCTGTGCCTTACACGTCTGGATGCAGAGCAGAATTTATGTAAAAAAATGCAGACAGGCTTCAAGAATTAATCTCCTTCCATTTCTGATTCTCTCCTTTCCCTCTCCACCTCAATACCTGAAGGTTCAAAACACTCCCAGAACTAAGATTGCCTGAAATCTCTCAGCAGCAATAACAGCCTCCCACTGCTCCTCATACACATGGAGGCAGAAAACCTTCTTCCAAAAGTGCTGGCATCACCAGCAGCATTTCAGCCTCCCGAGCTGCCTCCTGAGCTGGTGCCTGCTCACCAGCAGGAGCTGCTACTGCACCTTCAGTGGGGACCTGTGCCAGCCTGACCCACAGGAAGCCCCAGATAATGTTAGCACAAGGCAAACTGCTCTGCATTTGAAATCCACTCACAAGAAGTCAGCCCATGTTCCTGTTTCACTCAGTTACCAGCATTCTAATTTCATCCTTTTTTTCTTGAAAAGTTGGATTTTCCCTGCAGCCAAAGCCACTTCCCTTTTGTACTTTAAGCTTAGGCATAGCTTTAACCAGAGTCATTGTGATTTTGGTATCCCATCAGCCTCTTTGAAAATCCCCAAACGCACAGAGAAACCATGTCCTAGTGCTGCCATGCTTCTGCTCAAAAGTCTTTTTGGAGTTCACAGCTTCTCTATCAAATCTAACCCTTCTCTTCTATGCCAAAATACCTGCTTGGAGCTCTCTCTAACCACAGACTGTACAGAAACTTCCAGATCAGTCATTTACAGTAAAACTGAAAGGACCTTCTTCACCTCTCACATTCCCTGGAGCTTGGCTGTGTTCGGTGGCCAGAGCTGACCTCTCTGTGCAGCAGGTATCATTTAGCAGAGTCGCCTCTCAGAGAAGAAATAATTCACCCAGTTTCCTCCCACAATCAGAGCATCACATCCTCGTGCAGCCCTGGTGCATGAGAGCTGGTTTTTATTGCACTCACTGAGGAGCTGGTATCAACAGCTCTGGGGGAAAGAGGGGCTGTGGGAAGGCACAATGAAGGACCAAGTTTCAGGGGAACTGCCACACACTTCTTCACATTATCCGCAATATTTCACTTTGTAACTCACTTCTTCAGCAGTAAAATGTTGAATTCATTCAAGCAAACAGAGGTTTGACACAAAATTGCTGAGAAACTGATTTGTAAAGAGATGCAACTGAAAGGCAGATTAACTTGGGGGACGGTTGTTGCTGTTAGCAAAGAGCGTGAGGGGCTGTGAGGTTGCTCCTGGGAAGGAAATCTAATAAAAGAGTTAAAGACACTGCATTTCAGGACAAGACTTAAAATCAAAGGCCTCATTTTGGGCAGGATGAAATGTATCCCTGATATCAGCTCAGCTGGTTAAAGCATGGTGCTGATAATGCCAAGGTCATGGGTTCGTATGAGCCGTTCACTGAAGAGTTGGACTCAGTGATCACTGTGGGTCCCTTCCAACTCAGAATATTCCGTGATTCTGTGATAATATTTTCAAAAACAAACTTTTTGGCCTCTCATTTTGACGTGGGTTTTTTTCCTCACGCTAAAATTCACCTAAATTAAGAGGACAAGCAGGAGATAAATAACCCCAAATCAAAATAGACTGCTTCATTTTTGACCTGACATTTCACGTTGACCTGAAATGGAAGTTTTGTGGTTTAAATTTCACTGAAAAAACTGGAAACAAAAAACACCGGTCTCAAACTGACATAAACCATTTCCCCCTGCCCATCCCACCTTGGAACCTGCCTCTGGTTCCTGCACTAAAAGATCAGCAGTTCTCACACACTATTGCATGGTTTCTTGCTCCACTCCCCCAGCTGGCGATGTACAGCCCAGGCTGGGTGTGACACTCTACCAGGTGTCTGTAAAATCTCTCCCGTGGTGGGATTTGGTGCCACACGCTGTCTCTGCTTTTCCCAAATCCTCAGAAAAAGAGCATGCAAATATGGGAATCCTACTGCTGCCCCAGGCTCGTGTGCCCCCTCTCCATGGGCTTCCCTGCAGATGGCACTGCGGGAGCATCTGAGACCCCCAGAGCCGACAGGAGCCTCTGCATCCTCCACTCCCTGCCTCATCCCCTGCACTCGCATCATTTCCTTGGCCTACTTTCTATTTAGGTTTTTTTTTCCTCCCAGAGAAATTATTTATCATAGGGATTGCCAGCGCCTAATAAACATCCCTCCAAGAATAAATTTGTTTATCTAAGGTATTTTATTATGCTGCCTCAGATAAAAGAGAGGGGGGAAAAAATCCTCCCCAGAATATTTTGACTGTGCAAACAGTGGAAGAGCAGTGTCCTTGAGCACAATTTTCAAAGGGGAGGTTTGTCAGAAGCCATTTCAGCTGTTAAGGAATGAGTTATCTTTCAAATGAACAAAAAGAGGTGGCGGCACAGGCCCTGGCAACTGATCCAGTGCGACAGAGACAGATTTGAGAACCTCAAAGCATTTTGTTCCAGGGGCTGCACTGGCTGTCCTCCTGTTTCACCTTCTGTTTTCATCCACACCGGGTGGCAGGGGAAGAAGACGGAAGCATTTTAAATTCAGATTGCACAGGTTCGAGCCGCAACACAAGACAGCGGGTCACGGAAAATCAGGACTTCTGTCACTCAATCCCACGGTGGTTTCTGCCTCTGCCTCATCCCCCTCCCTCTGCTGGAGCAGGAGCCTGTGTCTCTGTGCTGATGAGCAGCACACGAGCCAGCAGATCCGCTACACCAGGCAGGCTTCCCACGCCACAAAGTCATCGAGTAACACCAGCTGGGTCCCTGGCAAGAGCAGCCCTGGGCTGTGCAAGGAGATAATGCAGTGAAAGGAATGCTTATTAGAAGCAGGAAGCCTGACAGTAGGATTTCTCATCCCAAATACAAGGTTTGCAGCAGTATAAATAATGCATGTCAATTGCCAGCATCCTGAAAATTAGTTAAAGTAGGTTAGGGGGGGGAAAAATAGAAGGGAAAAAAAAAATACTCACACTGCAATGCTCTCCATTCAAAAGGAGTTAGCTGCTTGTAAGGGGCCAGTATGGAAAGAGGGGGCAGTAATTAAAACCTCATCTTTTTTTGCAAGAGAATCTGTTAGCAAGAGATAGAATATTTTGCAAGTTGTTGGACCCAACCCTTCAGCTTCTTACCCAAAATGCAGGGTGTTTCCCCCCTGCAACATGTATGGCAAATCCTCTACCTTGGGCTGGAGCTCTGTCTGGCTCTCCCTCCAAGAAAGCACCTGGAAATCCACAGTTCCAGCACTGGCTCAGGGACGGGGCAGTGTTAGCCTGTTTCTCTGAGGATCCACCCTGCTTTGAGAGCTCAAACTCCTCACAAGTCACACTCAGGGAGCAGGAGGAGGTGTTCCGAAGCTCTGCAAAATCTTCACTGAATTGGTGCTTTCAGCCTTCTGAATTCTGAAGATTTTTGCCAGAACCCTCAGCACCCGAAGGAGGGAGAGTCCCTGGCTGCTCCTCTCACCCACAGCAGCCCCAGCTGGGGACTCCTGCCCAGTCCAGCACTGCTCAGCAGAGCCCACAAAGCCAGCAGCCACAGGGAACTGCCCGTGCTGGGCTGGCCCAGGGGAAGCAGGACCTGGCGGGAGCAGGGCTGGCAGCAGGCCACCCACCATGGAAATGCAAAGGACAGGCATGAAATGCAGCAAATCCTCACTCTCTGTAGTGTTTTCAATGAATTTCATCTTCGTTTTGGCTGACAGGATTTGCCAGTGAAGTGCTGAATGCCCCCAGCGTTGCTGTTAGGAGCATCCTTTCTGCCTGGTGCTGCTCGAGTTTAACCCACCTGCAGCCTCAGCAGAAACAATGAAGCCTTTTGCATTTTCCTCATCTTCCTCCAAGAGCGACCCGAGCACCGCAGATACCTCAGCACACGGGAGGCCAGCAGCTCCCTCTGACTTGTCAAGAGCAATTTCATTACCAGCAGCAATTCAAGCAATGAGTTGTCCCCTTCAGATCTATCCAAATTCCAGATCCCACCGAACTCCCCCCTCCCTCAGCTGCAATCTTCTCCCTAATCTAATAATAATCCCACCAGCAATAAAACACAGCCATGCTGGTAGAATGCTTCCATGCTAAAATGCCTCTGTGCACATCAGTGATGACCTCTGTGAAACTGCTATGCTTAAATAAATGTCCTTAAAAAAATAAATCTGAAAACCCTGCATCTTTTTCCATTTCATTTTGATCACCATGGCTGACTTCCAGCCCCTCTGTCTAAGTGCAGGGGCCTTTGGAAAATACCAGATATCATGAAAAAATGGTCCCCAAGGAAAGCTAAGCACTAAGCCAGTGATTGCCTCAAATAATCACCATATGCATGAAAACATTCATCTTTCTGCACATGGCACCAAACCCTTCACTCCTGCTGGACCACACATTTGTCTTCACACAAGTTTTCCAGGAATGAGCTTCCTTCCAAACACGCAGGATAGCGCTGCCTGCTCCTCCAGGCAAGGGCATGTCTTCATCACAGTGCCTGGTAGATCTGTCAGCATCACAGGAATTAAAAGCTCCGACTCCATCACAGCTGGGCTCTCCAGAGACTAAAACTCCTTACAGCATGGGAAGCAATTTGACTCAGAAAATACAGAAACATCCCCATCTGGCTTCCTGTCTATCCTGACCCAAACTTTGGATGCCATTCAAAAACACATCAGGGATCCAGAAAACTGCTGGAGTTGCCTCTTTCACATTGAAACAAAGTGTCCATTCAAAACAAGGTATTTTCCATTTTTCCGTGTTACTTTTAGAGGATAAAGTCGCATGATAAAACAAATGGGAATCAGGAAGTTGTTTGGGTTTTTTTAAATGAGGAACCTATGATTTTCCTCTGCAAAGGCTAAAGGATGCAGCACAAGAAAGGACAGAAGATGCCACCCATGGCAGAGTACCTTTCTCCTGAGCTGAGTTGTGACCACTCTCTGTTTTTCCCTAGGAAGGGCTATAGGCGTTCACTAGGTCCCTGCACTTTCTGCAGTCAAATTAAAAGTATTTTGGGTGGGAAGCTCTTTTCAGCTGGGTCACAATGCTCTTTGCAATCAACCCATTCAAGCTGTACTTTGCATAAAAAAAACCCTCCAGATTTTGCTGCACATTTCCAACCAGAAGGGTGTGAATAACTTACAGAGCCAGGGGATGCACTTGATTCCAGGGACAGGTGAGGGTTACAAACCACCTTTTATATTTTTTCAAAGGATAGCTAGACCCTGGTGCTAACATAAGATAAATATTAATGCATATGATCAACAGAACTGCCCAATCCATCAGCCACCCCAAGCACACCAGCGTGAAACATCAGAGGGCTGCTACAAACCAGCAGCAAAAATATTAACCAGAGCACCGAAAAACCTAAATATGTGGCTAAAAAGAAGCCTGTTTTAGCTTTTCAATGGAATCAAGCCCCATAAGACAAGGCAAAGGCATGTTTTAGGTGCTTCCTGGGCAGGAAAGCACCTGGATTACATCTCAGGAGGCTGCATTCAGTTCCTGGCTGTGTCAAGCCTCCCAAACAACTGTGAGCAATTGCATGTCTGTGCTCCCCCTCTGTAAAAGAGCAATAATAATTCCTCCCACCTCCTTTGCCCATTTCTATTAAGACTGAGCTGTGCATGGCAAAGAGCATCTCTCACAATGGGTAGCAGATCCAGCAGCTGGAATAATTCACCTTCCCCACTTGTCTGCTGAGATGCTTTTAAGATAAAACTGAATGACAATAGTGTAACTGAGTTCATTTTCCACTTAAAGAGAAGTCTCATCACAATACTGCAAAGCTGTGTAATGAATGCGCTTCCTGTGCTATTTTATAAAAACAGTGTTCAGGGAAATGCATGTCACGATAAATATACATGTTAAAATGCCATTTATGTGTTACTTTGTGACAAGTTCAAAAGCAGAGATTCTAGCATTGGGACCAGATACATTTCATAGCACAGACTTATATTTAATGGAGTTGTAATCCCAAGAAAATTTTGTGGGATTTGGAACAGAATATGGATAACCTTCCACAGGTAGAGAAGAACATAAACCAGCTTAGTCTGACTGTGCTCACCATTGCCAAACAGGCACTGGGGCATGAGCAGGCTCTTAAGTTTTTCTCCTGTTTGCTTAGGGAGCCTGGTTTGAATTTTTAATTTCCAGTGATCAAGTGCAGATTTTTTTGCTTAAGCAGAACAAATAAAACAGTAATATGAAAATTGCTCGGTTAGTGGAGCCTCCCAGCCAGCAGAGGTGTAGGATTGCTCCTCGCCTGCTGCAGACCAGTTGCCTTACGTGCCCCTACAGTGCTGTGTATTGAGTACAGTAATTACAGCACTTCCTTCCCATCTGGGATTCGGTCCAAAGGCATTTTACCAAGTAACAATGCTTTCTCTATTCACCCTCTTCAGAACAGAATAGCATTGTTTAGTTTAAGTGGGCTTCCAGCCAGAAGAAGGTCAATCATAACAAAGTACTGACATTAAGATAAAGGCTAAAGCTATGCTTTATGAAAAGTATCCAACCCTTGACAGTTGGCACTTGAGTGACAAGTCTGCACTGGGGGTGTTCCATGTACTTAGCTTTTGTAATTTGGGTAGTGTTCGATTTCACATTTGTGTTTATTTATTGCAAACCACTGAATCACCCTCCAGGTTTTCTCAATTTTCTCTTAAGGAAAATACAATGTTCTATTGCAATTAAGTAAACAAAGTTGGTTTTAACATACCCTTTAAAAAAACATTGATTTTTGAGCCTGACAGTGGCTCAGCTTGTTTACAGTTCGCGGTCTCAGGCATTTTCCCTGTGGTTCTCTGCATGGTAATTTTGCAGTAGAAAAGAGCTGACATTGTCTGGTCTCCTTTTTTGGTGTTGTCTGCAAGGAAAGCTATCTCTAATAAAGCTGTAAGGGTGAGAATATCTTCCCAGCTATCACACCCCTGCAGATTAATGCAGCTTCTTTTATTTCTACTTTTCTTCTTTAAAACAGCCCCCCTTGACATTTGATCTGAACTACCCCTGGTGTTTCCCCTCTGTGCTTCGATACATGCTGCTCTCCTACCAGTTCTCCAACAAGTTTCTGGTATCTGGATAGTATCCTCCAGAGCACTTGTTTGAAGTTTTGCTGTGTCTTATCTTTCAGTCTCTCCATAACTGAGCAGTTTTTGCTCCTTCAGTGTATGATTAACCCTCTTGGCTAATTTTCCATCCACTCTAATGCAATGGGTTTCAAATTGAGATCCGAGAGAGGACAGTAACAAGTTTAACACCCTAGACCAGAGCTGGGGAGATTAATTTTCTCTACAGTTTCTTGTTTAACCTTATGTGTGTCTCTTGACAGCACCATAGCTTCCACTCCCATCTATAAAAGAGGACAATCCTTTCATTGATTCTAAGTTTTTTTTTAAAGGTGGTAGGGGTTACACACAGCCCAGCACAGTGGAACCCCAGGTGAACCGGGGTTTCCAGCTGCCAGTGTGGTAAAAACAACCCAGAGCACTTGCAGAGCATCCTTCAGTGATGCTGTGTAGTGGTTTTGCTCTCTGATAAACACTCCTGCAGACACACGGAGCCTGTGACAAGTGAAAAGGTTCACAAAGAACAACTGCTTACCACGCTGTCACCACTCCCCTATTGCCAAAGGGGCTTCTATTAAAAACGAGAATATATTTTTGAAAGATGAGGTTTTGTCATCCACAACGTACTGGCCAAATACTTAATACATGCCTGTGTCAAAAATTCCTCCACTGCCTCTCATATAATCCGCATTTAAGTACTCTCTGTACACTACACTGTCTAATCTTTTTCCCTCTGCAGCCAGTAAAGGAAGAATTAACACCTCAATATTACAGTCAAAGGCACAGTTCAGACCTAGACTGCTAAAAAGTTTAGGGGGCAACTCCTGCTGATGTCAACTGCCTTGCACAAGAGCTGCAGCTAAGCAAGAAATTGGTAACAGCTCCCAGGAGTTCCTGGACTGTCACTTCATGGACATCCCTCCTGCCCCTAGGCAGTTCTCTCTTGAAATATTCCAGGGTCTAGTCCTCCAGCCAAAGGTGCTAAGGAGAGGGAGGTACTGCTTCTTGTTATGACAAGACAGGAGAAACTAAGCTTCCAGGCACTGAGTCTGTTCAGACCTGTCAGATAAAGACATTTCTGCCAGCTTATCAGAGCTGGGTAAGTGCTGTCAGCTGATTTAATGCAGGACAGTCTGTTTCCCCACAAACCTTACAGCTCTTATATCCTTAAACCACTGTAATTCATCTTTAACAATTTATTCCTCCCCCTTCCTGGAAACCTAGAAATACATTAAAATATTAATTTAAAATATGCATGTTGAGGAATGGGGGGGAAGAGAGGAGAGGAGGGCGAGCGCGTGTGCGCTGGGGACATCAGACAGCGCTGCTGGGAGGATTGCACTTCTGTGCCTTGCACTGGGGTCTCATCAGCCAAACCATCACCAACAGCCCCTGCACCCCCCTGTCCTGCTGGCATTCACTGAGCTCTGCTCACCTCCAAGCAGACACAAATCCTCATCACAGAAGCCACACTCGTACCAACCCAAAGCCCTCCTGACAGCGTGTGCTAAACACAGCCCAGAGAAACCCAACCATCCTTCATCTGTGTGCACAGATCCTTCCAGGGGCTGGGCAGGAGAGCGTTAACAGGACTGCATGTGATGCCTGGGATAACTGCAGCTTGTGGCACAATGTGTGTTGTCTGCTGGCTCCAGTCTCCGAGCTAGTTAAACTGGTTTCATTTGTCAGAACTAAAATTAACTCACACAGATTCTCAACGTTATCTTAATTTGCTAAATTCTACAGTTCAACCTAGATTATCCAAACTTCAATTATCCAAAACTCCTTGGTATTCAAAACAGGGTCAAGTCTCTTGACATCCATTAAGTACATTGAAAATTCCCTCAGTTATCAGAGACCTCATTTATATGAACATATTCCATATCCCCAATGGTTTTTATATAATTGAGGCTGAATGTCAGGAAGGTTTTGATTTCAGGATATTTTGACTGATAATTGAAACTTCCAGAGATAGCAATTATTTCTCTATATTATTTTTGGCTGCCTTTTTTTTCCCCTGTCCTGAGAAATCTATTTTATTAAACATTCAGATTCTGACTCAAAATTCCTTTTGACACCCCACCAAGCACTTCCAGACCTTCAACGCCACCTGAATGCATCACACTGCTCTCTGCAGGAGATCCTGGAGGCCCTGAGTGAGCTAGGAGTGAAGCACAGAGAAAGATGGTGCCTTGAGGGGCTCCTGGAGTGCTCCTCCAGTGGGCAAGAGATGGGAGCTGGGGTGGGCTCAGATCAATCACAGAATTTACAGTCACACTTGGCTTAGCCTAATGAGCTGACTGCACCTCGAAATGGAAATTTTAGCACAGCAAAAGGGACACAGTTAAGGTCTCAAATGCAGGTTTGAGAATTGAACCTCAGCCCCTGCAATATCAGGTCAGTGCCCAGCCAAAGACCACCCTCCTGCATGCTTAACTGGGATGCTGCCCTATGTGAGCAGAGGATAACACCGGACTCCTGCATCACATTCTCTGCAAGGTGTTCCACAGATACCAAAATAATTTTTCTGTAGCTAAATGCAGACAGAGAGCAGCTCCGTTTTCAACCAGTGAGAAAAATTTTGCTGAGTATATAGAAAAATGTGTCCAAGGCAAAATTAATATGAAGTTCAAATACTTACAAAACGTGAGGCTTACATAAATACTGCACACCAGCTAGTATTACAATTTGCATTCCATACTTATTTAATTAAAATATGCCACATTGCTATCAGTACAGGTAAAGCAAAGTGTACATTGTGCACAAAACTCAAATCCTTTCAGCTGTTTAAGCACTTCTCCATTGCAAACAATTTGCATAATGCATGAACTGGAGATATTGATGTGGCGAGCACGTCCCTGGCAGGACTCACCTATGAACAGGAATGGTGGGGCCACAAGCAGTGAGCAGAGCATGTCCCTCCCCAAACTACCCCTGCTCCTCACGTGTGGTGCCACCAGGCCTGGAACAGCTCTGCAGAGCTATGGGTGAGTGACAGTGCTGGAGAAAGGTTATGGGCAGGTTTGAGGAGCACCAGCGCTTCACCGCTTCCTCAGCGACACCCCTAGGAAGGGATGGGTGCTATGGAGCTCCCAGAAGGAGAATGGGGGCTCCCTCTCAAACAGGCTCATGATTCTGCAGGCAGATGTCTTCCTCCATAACTTACCAAACAGTGTTTTTAGGACTCCAAAGCTCTAAACACAGCAGCTGTGCAAATGTGAGTGACCAGAGAGGCAGTCTGACATGTAACACAGGATCATTCCAAAGATATCCCACAGGGGACGATGCCATCCTGTAACCACCCAAGGGACTGGGCTGCACCTCTGGCCATCACACACAGAGCTTGAGCCAGCCCACCAAGGCCACACCACAGGAGAAGAGGCTGAGGAGGATCGTGGCACTGCATGGGAGCTATAATGAAACACCTGAATACAATTTATGAACTGTTTATATAAGGGAGTGTAATCAAAAGCACTAATGGATGATTAATGGCTGCACTAATCAAATTTAGTTAAAGCTCCCAGACAGGTCACAAGGCAGAAGATTCAAGAGGTTGCTCATCAATATTCCTTTCCTCCTACCTGCAACACCTGCTCCTGATGCTTAGAGCACACACACTGCCTTCTCTGTAAACATCAATAATATTTCTTAATTGGTTATTACTCCTTCCACAATGGAACTTCTAGGAATGAGCCTGAGCCTTTGGTGAGTGAAAGATTGCCCTGACCACGGGGATGGAACAGTGCTCTGGAACTGCTGAACTGCTTTTTTTATTGCATGCTGTGTGCATGAGAAACATGTTCCACAGCAAACTGAACTACAGCTCCAAGTACTAATTCATACACTTAAACATCACCTCTGTGTAATATTTAACCCGCTGCTGCTGTCAGCAGGAGCAGCAGTGTTCGATACAAGGGCTGCTAAGGGAAGGTGTTGGTTTATCTGCATGAAATGAGGTGATTGCACAGTGTGACATAATTTGTCACCACCCCTCCCACCCTCATGCTCAGGATTTTTGCTTATCCTGTATCCAGGTTAAGAAGGTATGGCACGAGCAGAGCAGCAATGCTGTGCAGTCCATGAACAGTCTGGACTCTCTCTGGGCTCACAGCAATGTCAGCTGATGTGAAGTCAGTAAGCAATGACAACCACAAAAATGTCCTTGTTAGCAGTGTCCTGGAAGACGAATATTCTTTTTGCTTACAAAACATTTGGTTAAAAATGGGTCCTTGTCTAAGCAAAGAGCCTCAGCATAGTAAATTTGTTTGCACTGTGGGAGGACAGCTCATCCTTCAGGACAAAAAAAGAGAGAACAAAGTGTAGGGATGAGAAAGGAGGCAATAAAAGTGGCAAATTAACAGCAACAACAACAAAAAGACAAGGAAGGTTGAAAAAGATCTCATGAGGGCCCAGGTCCAGGAAGTTTTGGGAAGGAGAAAGAAGGACTGACTGTGCTCTTGTAAGAAACAATCTGATCCCTCCTGAAGGCTGGATCAAATAGCACCAGAAGAGACAAAACGCAGGGTGTCCTGCTTTCTGAGTTTAAGATAGAAAGCTGACTTTGGGCATCATCTGAAGATTTGTCTAATTACTGTCTTTTTATGCTTTAAATAAAACCAAGATACACTGGAAGGTACATGAAAAGGTTCTTAGAGTTACACTGGCAAATTTAGTTCAGAAGTATTTCAGGAGAAAGTGTGTGTTTTGACGTTATCCTGAGAAGTAAAGCTGGATCTCTGGGAAGAGGAAATACCAGAAATTAATTACTTGTGAAGTTCTAGCAATAGGGAACCCAGACATCTCCCTTCACCTTGTACCCAAAGTCGCAACTTGCCAAAAAGCAAGGGAAGCTTCCAAAATGTGTACATTTCAGACAACACAAGACAACCCCTACTCAGAGGGGGAAAAGGCCTTCTGGATTATTTTCAAGACTTGGTATCAGGAGGGGAATCCCAGTGTGTCCCTGTGAACTGGAAAACACCCTTGCACTCAGTAGCACAGACTGGAGAAAGCATTACAGAAGCAGCCCCAGATCTGTTTGGATAGCAGAGACGCAGCCGGGCGGCGGGGGAGGAGGGGATCCTTCCCTGTCCCTTGGGTCAGCCTGCAGCACGCTGGCCTGATAAAGCTGAAATATCTGTCTCCAATTGCCTGCTTTCACAGGCTTTATCAGGCCAGGCATTTCCCGGCGCTGTGCAGCTGCCCCAGCAGGAAGGGAGCAGCTCCCCTCCCGGCCCCGGTGCATGCCTGCAGTAACCACATTAACCACAAAGCATGTTTTTATCTTGTTAAGCCGCTAAGCTCTGAAGTGTTCCGTTTAGTATGGTAATAACAAGGCTGAGTGATAAAGCTTTTAGTGGGTAGCGAAATAGCAGCCAAGATCTCCCGTGAAGGGGACATGCAGTTTGTTTTCTTTACACGGATTCTTCTGGACATGCCAGCACAGAAATAAATCAAATTCCATACGCTAGATAACACCCTGGCTGTGAGAGAGACCAACAAAAGCTGGGAACTCAGCAATAAAGAGATGCTGTTCAGTAACTCAGGCCAAGAAGCTGACCTGTCAAACCTGATAAGGAATATCACCTAGATATTAACCAACCAATAAAATGAACCACACTATTTAGGTACTCGGATGTTTTTAAATAAAGCCAATATAATGCCAGTATCTGCAGAAATAGGTTATTTTTTTTTTCCTGTTTCGGTTCTGCATGAGTAGTTCCTTAATGAAAACAGGAGCAGTAATCACCCTCCCAATGTTCTGACCCCACCCACAAAACAGTCATTCTATCCACCCAAAATACCCTCGTCATTCAAATTAGGACAGGCTAAGACCCTCTCACTAGTGATTTAAACCTGGAATGAGGGTCATTCAGAGCTTGAAGAACCACAGCGGTGTCTCTGCCCTTGGGCTATCCAGGTCACTCCTCTGACCCTCCTGCCTCCCAAAGAGCCACCTCCACTTTTCTTTTATCTCCAGCAGTGCTGGAGCAGGTTGTTCTTCAGAGTTCAGATCTTTCCTACTGCTCTCATCAATGCAAACTGCTTTTCATGTTTTGAGCTCAGGCCTCACTGATTGGAAAGTCCCATTATAGATCAAAGGGGATGTTCATTTGCAACCCAATTTAAAGTAATGGAAAGTTATTCAAGCATCTACAGATGAAAGAATCCAGCCTTTAATCAGTTCGATTGCTATCTCACTCCTCCACTTTCAACTAGCCTTCTTCAACCCACGGCAACTACTTGCAGACAAGTGCAGACCAGTGGTTCATTTCTCACCACTGCACATTTGTGCTGTGTCTGTTTATGACCACGTCCTGCACTCTCAGAGCAGTTTCTAACAAAGTTAAAAAGGACAATTTTCAGTGGTTTTTTTGTTCTGTTCACTTGCAACAGAACCTAAGCTCCAGTGGTGGAGCAAGGCTTGGGGATGTCAGCACTGCCCACCACACTGGACCAAGAATTTGGCTGCTTTGCAAATCAACAGGATGAAAACACTCAGAAGGGTCAAGTGCCTTCCTCTTGTTGGTCAAGTGCCATAGGATCTTCGGCTGAAAGCAAAGGGTGGGAGGCAAAGAACAAAAATAGCAGAAAATAAACTGGGATTTCATTTTTTTTTTTAAGCAGAATGGGAGACCACGACCCCCTTCAGAAACCCATTCCTGCTGCCACCCTTGGAGCTGCCTGGGAGAGCAGCAGCTGGTGCTGATCTCGCTAAGCTTGAATTACCACAGTCTGCTGGGCAGCTTAGGCTGGATCTCAGCTCGGAGCCCGGCTGGACTGTCGGTGCTCCCGGGGGACTGCCCCTCTGCAAACAGCTCCGTATGGCACGGCGGGTGCCTCGGCTGCAGATCAAACCCTGCACAGCCCCCTCAGACACCAGGAGAGACTTTAATCTCCGAGAAAACGGGCTGAGCACTCGGAGCGACCGCGAGGAGCCTGCAAAGGGAGCCTTCAGCCACCACCCAGACACAGACATCCAAACACAGACGTGGGTTTCCGTGGAGAAGCAGGCAGGCTCCATCCTGCTGCAAGCCAGCTGGGTGAGGAAATGAATCCCCTCCACCTTTAATAAGCATAAAGAGTCAGACTGATTGCCAGTCTCCCCACTTCCTCATTCCCCGTGAAAAACTGAAATTAGAAATATTAGGAAAACCACTGACCAAAACACTGCAGCAATCCCCTGCTGCAGCAGCTCTAAGCCACTTCTTTCACGTGCCAGGAGTTCAGCAAACCCCTCCCTGCAAACCACCCCGTGGAGGCTTCTGCAGCTGCACCAATGAGCAGATTTTCAGGTGCCTCAGCTCCTTCTTCACGCTCACTACTGCTCTGTTCGAACACCACCTCACAAGCTGGGCCAGTTACCTGCTCACCCAAGACTCTCCAGCACCCTGGCTCCACACTCACGGACTCTGGTGCAGAGGGAAACACCTGGTGACCAAATTCTGGACCCTGGTCTCTTCCCTGATTCCCTGCTCCTGACATTTCTAGTAGTTCTATCAATCAACTTTGCATATGTCTTCTTCATTTCACTTCCTACATGTATTTTTGCTTCTATTCCCTTTCTATTTTTCTGTATCCTGTTATCTCCACATCACATATTTATTCTTACTGACCTTGCCCCTTGCCCCCTTTCTTCTCAACGTTGTTCTGAGCATATGCTGCCCTGCCTGAGGCTGGATTTTAAAGAGCTGTGAGTTACAGCTCACCCGTGTTACCCACTAACAGGAACCCCTGCTGAAGCTGCAGAGGAGTTTATTGGTATCACCTAGAGAGTAGCTGACAGCAGGTGACAGACTGCAGAAGGCACTGGGCACGTCTCCAGCACAGTTCCATTCCAGGCCCTGTGGACACCTGCCCACTTAGGCTGGGAGAGCTCACAGAGCAAGGGAACGCTCATCAGCTGGCAGAAAGCAGCCACAAGCACTCCTCTCTCCCTTCCCTCTTCATTAATGACACCTGGAAGCTTTTTACGAATGAGCAAAGGGGCTGAGCCAATGGCCAGGAACAACCTCTCCATTACTTGCCATGGGTTTGGATAAAAACTGTCCTGAAATAACAACCAGAGTGTGAATGAAACCCCAGGGTATGTTACAAATTCTTGGACAAATGGTAACTTTGCAAACAGACTCTACAAGGACGCTTTGGTGCCTGCAACTTACGAGGCAGGTATTCATTTCCATGGGCCTTAATCTCCTGTTTAAGCTCACCAGAGTGCCCATCCCACCAATGTCTGCTGGGCATTGCTCTCACAGGGGAAACCTTGCCCAAGCCAAGCACTCAGCTAAACCTCGGGGGACTGCAGGGCACTGTGCAGTCAAGAACAGAGACAGCAGGAGAGAGCGAAGGGAAGAGAGGAGCAGAAATTAAGATCTTGGGCTTTAAGATTTGACTAACTGAATGAGACAAGGTTATTAAAAAAGTGGGAATGGTAAGCAGGGGAGGCAAGCAATTTTCCCCAACCTGCCCCATCCTGCCATTAACATTTAAGCTAAAATGATGAATTACTGAAATAGCCGTGGTCAAGGCCTCTGTATCCTCCCCCGCAGTAAGTACTGTGATGCACTGTCATGTGCAAACAGCTCCTTCATGAGACACCAAAAGGCTCTTGATAATGGATATTATACTTCTGCAATGATCACAGTGGAAAGCACCCAAAATTACCAGCTTTCCTTGCAGAATAATTTGTTATTTTAATGCTGTCAACCTGCAGAAATAGATTTATTGTTATTAATAATAGTGATTTGCCACATTTTGCTAGTTAAATTACAGTGCTGTATAGTTAGTTCCACAATAAAGGACTGGAAGTGTGCCAGGAGATTGCTCATAGCTCACAGTAACAGCAGTTGGCACTGTTCCCATTAAGGCATTAAAATTTGAGTCAGAAACATAACAGATGCAAAACAAAACATGAGGTCGCTTGCGGGGATTATATAAAAACAATTAAAACAAATTAATTACCAGTTATGTTAGTGTTTCTCGGCGTACACGTAGAATGATTACAAATCCATGCAGAGGTCTTTCAAAGACCATAAAAGTCAATAAGGATCCCTGAGGGACTATGAGGGAACTTTTGGTTTCCAGCATAGCAGTGGGTTTACAGAGATGAAATACAGGGAGGCACAGGCTGTGGGACAGGCCCAGGAGCAGCAGCAGCTCCTGGAGGCTCCCGAGGAAATCCAGGTACAGGGGTTACTTGTACAAAAAGTCTCTGTCCCTTGGTGCTGCAGATGGCAGAGGGGCCCAGGGGGTGTGAGCTCTTCAGGGCAGCTCTGCCAAAGCATCTCGACCCCAGCTCAGGAAAGCTGGACTGGGGCCAGGGAGATAAACTGGAGTCAAGGGGATGCTCAAGAGCTTGCAGCAGGATAGACTTCTCATAAATGAGGAGTTTCTTGGAAGAAGTTGCATCAATTTTTCTCCCCATCTTCCCCCAAGCAAGCCTGAAGGTTTCTGGTCCTTGCTGAAAACTCCCTGAAAAGCCTCTCCAGGGAATCCCTGTGAGGAGTCCCACCATAACTAGGTTCCTTTGAAGAAGCAGGGCTTTCTGGAAACAAACACACAGTGGCTGCTGCTTTCAACTACAGCAAAGTTCCCAGAACTGAAAAAAACCCCTCCTTGGGCAGCATATGAGGTGTTACCTTTCTGCTTAATTGTTGTTTCTAGGTTTATGTTACCAGGGAAAAGAAAAACTGCGTTGGTATTTTAGCATCTGACTAATGGTGTGAAAACATTATCTTCCTATTGCTCTCCAAGGGGTGATTTAGTTCTTTGGAAAGAAATAGGTATGGAATAATCACACCAAGGCTGCTTATTGTGCATGTATAATATCTAATAATAAAGAAATTGAGTTCAGCCTCACCACAGACCTCTCCCGCTGTCCCCCATGTGTGCACATCCAAACCATCGTTTTTCTTATTAGTTCTTGTTAAGCATCATTTAAGTGCTTGATGCAGCACAGGAGAGTACCCAGTCCCTGCCCTGAGGAGCACAGCTCTCTCTTTTTTCAAGAGATGTAACAGCAGGCATCAAGTGTTCAGGTAAGCACTGATCCTGGGAGGTGGTCCAGACACCACTTAGAATCTCTTGAAGCGGAGAATAACCTGATTTCTTTCCAGCAATTCACATATTTTAATCAACCCATTCAAAACCTTTTAAAAAATTATTTTAATTTGCACAAATACTGGTAAGGAAGGAGGAAAAGAGGAAATGCACACTTCAGTGGCACACAGACCTCCAGATTAGGACAGCTGGGTTAGCAAACATTCTCCACCACCATTTAGTGGAAATGCATCCTTTTCCCCAGGTCACATCCCCTATGCAAACCAAGCAAGTCAAGAGCATATTGGGTTAGGAAAGAGGAAAGACACGTTATCACCTCCTCTGGCTCTGCATCCAGCTCTTGCCCAAGAAGCACCCACATTCCTGAGCCAAAGAGGGCCAGCTGGGTGCCAGGAGCAGCCCAGCCAAGTGCTTTGCTCTAACTTACTTCTCAAGCAATAAGGAATTTGCAGACTTCAACTCCACCCTCTTAAAAAGCAGAGTGAAACAGTAAATATTGATGGGCATCACCAGATGTCACTGTTGTACAAAGGCATCCAAGATGCACATGGTAGACTTGAAAAGACACCTCAAACTTTGCAGTCGCCCACCCTCTGGCCTCTCCTCACCCTCAGCAGCCCAAGAGAAGGTTCTACAAGGGGAGCAGCAGCAGTTTGCTCCCTGGCTGGGTTTAAAGCCACTTTAAAGCAGAGGCACACCAGGCTGTGGTTTGGAGAAGGAACCACAGTGCACCACGACAGATTTTGTTTCAGCTCTGCTATGTTTATATTGAGCTTTATTTTTTAGTTTTGTTCCAATACCATTCTTCCTGATGGAAGGCTAAATTGCAGGGCTGCAGCCACTGCTATCAGCTAGCAAAGAGATAACAATAATTAATACTTGGCAACATTGAGCCTGGAATGTCTTTTGCATGATGCTGCCTTATTAGTTTCAGCGGGGATTCTCTGAGATAATCAAACCCAGGATTTTAAAGTTCATTTGCTTCAAGTCTGATTCATACAGATTTTGATGTACTTCTAAGATGGCCTGGAAATGAGCATTTGCCTTCCAATAATATTGTTCCCTATCTGCAAGATATCTACCAGAAGAGAACAGGAGCTAGAAGAGCTTCGGTTTAACCAAGATACGCACAGAGCAGTGTCCTTTCAAAGCAAATCTGCTGAGGAAATAATTTCAGCTAAAAAAATAAACACTACTGGCACTGCATCAGAAGAGCAGCAAAATAACATTGATCCGCTAAAGGAACACACTAAATGTTTTAAACCAAAACAGATCTGTGCAAGGAAGTGCTTGCTTAAAATCTGTGTGTTTGTATTCTGCAAGTCACATTTAGAAACAAAAGGAAGACAAAACACACAAGCACATAAGGCCCTTCAGCCCAAGCACACTGCTGCTGGCTCGTTGTGTATCATCTGGTATTCCCAAGGTGACAAGGGAGATCTGGATGCTGTTTGTGTAGTAATCCAGAACAAATTAGGTGTAATAGTTTTCCGTGAAGTACATTGTAAAAGTAAAGAAAACATGCTGATTGAAAAATACACTTCTCCACGCTCGGGGCTGGTGGTGGCACAGGCTCAGTGGTTCCCTGCCTTCCTGCATGGCCACATGGACATGGAGCCAGCAAAAAAGGGACAGAACTGTGCTGGACTGATACCTTCAGTACTCAGCCACCCCAGCATGAGCCATCCTCTCTCCTCATGGCTGTTTTCACCTCAGGCTGTTTTACTCTACTCCTCGCTTCAAAAATGCAGAGCAATTTTTTATTACTCATCAGCTTCCAGTTTGGCTCAGCTACACAAACCTCCATCCCTGTATAAAGCTGCCTTAAGTGCAAGGAACAAAGGAAAAATAAAGACCAGAAATGCATCAGCTTGAAGGGAGATACTCATGGGATACTACAGGGATTTGTCTGGAGCCTAATACAATTTAAATTATTTTTATTAATGTGCTGAAAGTAGAGCACAGAGCAAATGGCACATGAATTAAGTTCAGATCATTCCAGAATGGAAAGTGCTGCAAAGAGAAATCAAAGAAAAATAGCAGGCCTGGTGAAGTTCACAAAATATTAGCATGAAGTAGCAAAATGATATTCCAGCCAAAAAAATACAGAGCTAATGCATACCGTGGAGGCTGGAGGAATAAATCTCACGTGCAGCAGTCTGAGGAAAAGGAAGATGCTGGTGAGGCACAGAAAGGGGAGCGCTCTGAGCTGACACAAGCCCGAGTTCTCCAAGGACCAGCACAGTACCACTGCTGAGCTCTCTCCGTCCTCCCACCACCGCCAGCTTTTCCACGGGTCATACTGAGGGACAGTGCAGACTTTTAATGAGACAGCATAAGGCAGAGAGCTTTGGGAGAAAGACTCCTTGTTTCAGGATAGAAACCAAGTGCAGGCTACCCGAGGTCAGGCAGCAGCAGCCCACGTCGGACTGTAATTGCCTGCTGCAGGATTTCTGACATTTTCGTCTAATACAGCTGGTAACACAGTGGGAGACAAAATATCATACTCTGATCCGGTCCATAAGTAGACTTAATCTCTCATGCTCTCTTCCCCTGCCATCCTTCAGCAGTATTTTCTAATAAAAAGGAAGCACTTGTGCTTCCATTAATAAGTACTCCAAATTTTAAAAAAATACTTATTTTTGAAAGTCTGAAGCCACAGCTTAGCAATGCCAGAGCAGGGTCAGCTACAGGAGTTATCCCAAGGTCAACCAGGCAAGCAAGGGCCAACTCAGCAAACGAACCCAGATCTAAACCCCAGCCCCAGCTGCCTGAGCTCCCCCTGCAATTGCACAGATTTTCTTTTGCTCTCAAAAGAGGCCACTCAAAGCCAGTACAGATGAGCAGCACAAGTTTGAACAATTGTGACCCACGAGGCTCAGCAGCAGTGCTGCAGACTTCAGCTGCATGGGAGGGATCCTACTGATAAAGGGGTGCTGCAGAGCTGGAGCTGCCCCTTGGCCTGCCCTGTGGCCTTCACCCTTGCCGAAGGTTTGGGAGAGCAATTACAGCCTGTCAGAGCTGCACTGGGCTCCTCACCCCGGCTAACACTGCACCCAAAACAGCCCCTACAGAGGAAATCCCAGCCTTGCTGTTCCTACAAGGCACTGGGGACAGCCTGGCTCTGGGAGAGCGCAGCCGAGTGCTCGGGGACGGCTGGAGCACCGGCACTGGATAAACGCTGTCACCAAGCCAACAGCAGAGTCATCAGGGGCCAAAGAAAAGAGCAAATATTTGTAATCAGAGCTGCTGCAAACTTACTGGTTCCTTGCTAAGCCCTAAGAAAAACAAGGAGATGAAAAGTTGGCTTCTGCTCTCTTAAGTAGGCACTGGAAATGCCTTGGCTCGGTGCAGAGCGATGGTGTTTACACAGCCTCCCCATCGCCTCCCGCCTGCACCCACCCCTAAGCTGCTTCTGCTGACAAGCAGCAGGGAACGGGATCTCCGTCCATGGAAATGGATGATGTCAGGGTTAATTAATCCGACCTGAGGTGACACGGCCAGAAGCAGCCACTCCATGGGCCGGCAGGGAGAAGCTATATATAGTTCTGTGACACGGTGAGACAGATCAGTTGCGGGGTGAAGAAAATACAAAGGCACTATGATTTAACAGCAAATTCTGCTTGGTGATCCCAGGAAGGCTGGCCAGCTGAAACAGGGCACAAAAGACAACCACAGTGCAAAATGCATTTTCAGGAGGTGGCATTTACTGGCAGCAGTTTGCACCTTAAACGAAGGGGCTGTTAAAGGATTTGTGCATCTTCAACAGGGAAATTTCCTTCTAAGTCTGGAGGTCACAGCTGTGCAAAACACCCAGAAGCTTTGCTTCCCCAGGGTATGTGAACATTGTGCTCAGTTCAAGCTGCAGACCTTGTCTCCCCCTGATTTCTCTTGCAAATCTGTCTGAGCCCAGAATGCAAAGCAGAATTCAGTCAAATATTCAGGCAAAGCCACACACAGCCATGAATCTCATGTGGTTCTTGACGGGAAGCTATAAATCCATCCAGGGTTGCCCCCAAAGGTTTCCCAAACCTTCAAGTGACTTTTCAGCTATTTATTTACGAGATTCTAAACACAGGACACAGCTGAGCTAAGGTGACTCTCTCAGGGTGCTGGGCTTGTTCCTGAGCCTTTTTCAGAGCTGATGGGGAAAAGCAAAAATCCTCCTCACTCTCTCTTCCTTCTCACCAACTACCTGAACATAAATCCAGCTCACTGACCAGTGCCTTCAGGAGGCAATTTCAAGAACCACTCGATGCTGTTGGACAGAAGCCTTGTTTTGGTTGCAGGTTGTTGCTGCTTCCTGGGAAACAAATTGGCAGCTCCGAGCAGTATTCAATGGGTGGTTGTGGTGCTGGTGTGGGGAGCTCCTGGAGGGAGGCAGCTTGCCTTCATCACATCAAGAGCCAGCAAACACCTTAAATTCAGGCAAACCCCACCAAGGAAATGCTTGTCCTTGTTGCTGTTTCCTGCTCCAATCCAGAAATCGATCCCAATACCCCAAACTGCAGCTGGGATCGACACAGTTTTGTTTGCACTGCCTACAGGCACTGGTGGAGAGGCCGGGCTGCAGGTGGGCTGATGCTGTTCCACAGCCCACGCTGGGCAGAGTGGATAATGATAAACGCTCCCTCTTGGCCTTCAAACAGATTAATCCATAAATATTGATAGCCCTGAAGTGCTCTGTTTATCCAAAAAACAGGTGAAATCTTGGCAGGAGCCAAGTACCTTCCTGGAAATGGCTCAGGTTTATGTGCTTCCCCAGCCTGGGGAGATGAAACATGTGGTGCAGGGCAGCACTGGGTACCCAGAGATTGCCACCTGGCCCTGCTGCTGCTGCTGCTGCTGCCTCCTCCAGCAAATCCAAAGTGAGCAGCCAATTTGTGTTACAACAGAAACAGAGCCGTGGGATGAGGGATTTTCTTGCCTTAGATGAGGGACAAGAAGGAAAATTATATAAGGAAAAAAATTAAATTCAACAACACTCTGCCTCTGAAGACTCAAGTGACTGAACACGGCAGGTGCAGCAGGGATTTCTCAATGACAAACATGTGCAGGCAGAGTGTGTGTTTATCCTGTACGTACACTGAGAAAAATACAGCCCCCCATCAGTGCCACGCCTGAGCGCACAGCCTGCGGATCAGGACAGCCTGACAGCTGGGTATTATTTATGGCAGCTTTTCCAACTAGGTAGACATTTACAAATCAAAATAACTGTCATCTGTGTTGTCTGAATGCAATTTTTGGTGTGTTCTATCCTCTGCTTTCCCCTACCTACTGTATTATTAACAGCCCTTGGCCTCTCCCTGCCAATCTCAGTTTCCCCGTGGATGTTTTCTCTGCAGCCACAGCCCCCAGACCAAAGCCCCTCGCCCAGCAGATGGCACTCAGAGGCTCCAGGAAACCCATACACTCCCAGAAATCCCTGCCCTCAGAGCAAATGGTGGGGTAATTGAGATTTTGTTTCTGGCTGACACCATCTCGGGGACACTAAGCCTGGGAGCCCCCCAGGGCTATCCAAGGAAAGCTGAGGTTGCAGCTCCCCCTTGTCAGGAGGCTGCTGGTCTTGGGTAGGTGAGGTGCAGTCACCCCAACCCTTCCATGGAGCCCAGCCTGAGCTGTGGGACGGTGTCTGACTGCAAGGAAGGCAGAGTTTTGTACTTTTCTTCAAAATCTCCAAGGCAACCAAGAGGGGAGGTGTTACAGCCACTGCTTTGAGAGGAGGGATGCAGGAACAGTCCGGCTTGTGGCCACCTAGGACCACTTCTTCCCCCTAGGATGCTTTCCCTGCAAAACCAGGCATGGGGCAGATTGTGCTTCAGATGCAGAAAATGCCTGCAGGGAATGTGCCCGGGAGCAGGATTTGGCCAGCAGCTGTTCCTCTAGAGGACAAACAACTTCCACCAGCACAGGGCAGCCGATGCCAAATTCACCTGTGCTCTCCCCCAGGTTTCCTGTGCAGCCACACAGCAGCAAGACCCCATGAGAACGAAGCAAACTGCCCCCGCAGTTCTGCTTTCCCCCACAGAACCTTCATTATGGGCATAAGACTAAACAAATACTCGCTCTACTCTCCAAAATAATAACCTCTAAAAAGGCTGCACAGGAAATTTATTTTTACCCCTTCACTGTCACGGGAACATGCATTTGCTTCCTAAAAATTGCACCTCTCACCTCATGCCCCATGACCTGCCCATAAGGGCTGGTGCAGGGTATGGAGAGCTGGGAAGCTGGCAGGGGGCTGGATTAATGAGGGCACGGGGAGGCTGCAGCCCTCCCCATTAGCTCTCTATCATGTGCAATAAGAGCAGCCGTCCTACTGTGCAGCCCTTCCCATTCCCATGGAAACCACTGGTGCATCCCACCAGGAGTATAAATAAACCTCTCGCATGAACTTCATCCCGTGTGCTGATTCACAGCTGTGATGTCTGACACCCACATCAGGGACACAGGTGCCTCCGTGTTTGTGGTGCCTGGACACTGCTGCTCCCCCTTGTACCTAAAAACAAGGCAAGGCTGGGTACACGGGAGCCCAGGGAAATGAGGGACCACATCGGGGAACGTAACACATGGTCAAACACCACATCTCACAACCACAGTGAACAAAAATAGCCCTGCCACCAATTCTAATTGTTATTTAAGTGTCAAAGAACAGCACTAAAGAGACACTCAGAATGCACATAATCTAACTGTAACGAGCCTTGCAAAAACTAGCCCTGCATCTTCCATTCCTGCAGTGCTCCCCACGCTCTGGAAGGGAAGCACAGTCCCACCTCCAGGGTTATGACTCCTATTAGATAGTCATGATTGGGAATACCTCTTCCAAACCCACCCACAACACAAGCCAGGGAACTTGGGCAGGAAGGCCAGCACTCAGCCAACAGTTTTTGTTTCATTTTAATTGGGATAACTTGCAGATGATTTCCAAAAAAATCAGGTCCTGTGGGGGACATACAATACCTTTAACTCTAGTTGGAGTGGTCCATATTTCATCTACACCCATTATCTTCTCCCACTCCTATCCCCCTTTCCTGTCGTTCCATGCCCATTTTGTCAGGGAAGGGGGTCTGTCCAAACAATTTCCATGTTTGCTTTACACAAAGGATTAGACCCTGCACAATATAAGATCACCTGCTGCTGCACCTCAGGATAAAGTCTTTAAGAGTTATCAGCTGCCACACAGGACTCCACATCCCGGGGTCTAGCCCTTACAAACAGGTAGAATTAAATATCAGAAGCAATGGTAGCAAAGGAAATGTCAAACCTTTCCAGGGTTTTTTTGTTAGCCAGGTCCCTCAAGCCTGCTGTCACCTGCACTTTATCAATTATTATCTTTAATAATTATCAGATTAAACTCCATGCAGAGAAACTTCTCCAATTAATTACAGCCAGAAATAGTAACGACAAGATCATTGCCAGACCTAGAGCAGGCTCCTCAATGATTCTGTGAACCTGTGAACCTGAGGCTCTGACAGCAAGGGAAAAAGCCCTGCCTGACTTTGTTGGAGTAATTTTATTAACTCTGGCTGGTTCTGTTAGTTGACAAAGTGACAGGATCCTGGGGAAAATTTCTCTGTGTATTTAGCATATCTTTGGCAGGTGTCAAGGTATATTCTCTGGCTTGTCACTCACTGTGCTGCCCTTTAGATAGTTATTATTTCATGTAATTATGATTATTACATGCTGAGGTGCCACCCTTATGAATAGCCTCTGGTTGCTGTCACTCACTGCAGTGTGATGCGGGAGGATGAGTTGTCAGGAAGGAACTGCAGGGTATGAAATTGCCACATTTCTCTATTTTAAAACAAATAATCCATGCTTTTGCTGGTCATCCCTTTCCACTTAGCAAGTGGCATGCCCAGGACTGAAACACTGGGCAGCACAGAAAATGCCCTGCTGTAAAGCACCATGGCAGAGTCACACAGTAACAGCACCCACAGAATGACTGTGAAATGAAGCTTCCAGGAGGAGAAAGGGTAACCAGCCTCGAGCTGCACACCAGTGCTGTGCTGTGAGTCCTCTGTGGCATTTCTGCTTCCAGAGATGCTTTCTCCTTCGCTGCTCAGTTCAAAATAACTCCTGCAGGTGCCCATGCCTACCCTCCGTGTGAGATGCATCCATTCCACCTTCCCACATTTCCCTGGCAGCTGAGCTGCCTGTTGGGGGTGACCCACACTCCATTTCCTACAGAGCAAGGGAATTACACAGGATTTCACACCACCTCCTCAAATCTCAAGCATTCCGATAAAAACCCTCGATTTTGCAAAGCTGGGTTTCTGCAGCAGACATGCCAATAATTCCTGCTCTGGGACAATTTCCCACAAACCAAAGCAAACCAAAATAAACTATGGTTCTTTCCCAAAGTCTGCTACAGACTTTAATTGACTTTGGGCAAGTCATTTTGTATTCCAGGGGCCCTGCTGGAAAATGGAAGTCAGGGTATTTTCTGAAAACTCTTTGGCCAAGCATTCATTCCGACAGTAACCTCTACAAACAGCAGCACAGGGAGGCTGCAGTCTTGACTAAAGCCTTTTGGAGTAACTGCAATGTTAAAAAAAAAAAAAAAGAAAAGAAAAAAACCACTTTCTCAGTCGATTTCAGATACCCAACACTTCTACAGCACACAGCTTCCACAGGGAGTTATTCACAATTACAAATAGATCAATATTCATAAATCGTCTCCCTACAACAGCTGAACAAATCATTTGTAACGATTCATTTCCTTGATGAATTTCACCTCTTTTCCAGTTTGCAAATTATGTGTGAACAGAGCTGGATTTTCCAAATTGATTTTTTTTTTTTCCCCCAAGCCTTTTTCCATCCCATGTAATTTCTGAGAACAACTTTAAATCTTAAAAGAACTCCAGGCCTTGCATCCTTGCCTGGCCAGAGCTCCCCACCAGACCTGAGCCATCGTTAGCAGCAGCCCCCTCACTACAGCCCCGACTCCCCTGCTCGATTTAATGGTGCTCATGAGCTGCTTGGCTGCCTGTGTCCCTTGCCAAGATGAGTGCAGCAGTCACCATCAAGTTTCTACTGCAAATACTTCAAATATCTCGGTTTGCAGTTCTCCTGGAGATTAATTGAACAAATATTTCCCTTCCACATGAACACGCTCCTGCCAGTAAACGTGCTCACTGAAATATTCAGAGCAAGCTAACACAGAAAGGACAAAGGAAAGGTAATATTGAAGCCAGGCCTGCTGAAGCATTTGCTCAACTTAATACCTGCTCCCTGCTCAGCTCTTTTCACATGTTTGGGGCCATGGACAAAACACCAAAGCATCCCAGCTCCCAGCTGCTCCCCTTGATGCCCTGATCCCTGTCTGTGCCTCACTGCCTCCTCCTCAGCCTGCAGAGTCATTGCCAGCCATGGCACACTTGGAAAGGACCTCTCTCAACACCACAGTTAAACACTTGCATCCCATCCAGGTTGGTTTTAAGCCCTGGCCACCCCAGCCATGCTGCAGGGGTTCCCAGCTCCCTCCAGCTCAGGGCCAGCTCTGCACTCTCCTCCCACAGCTGCCAGGGATCCCGGTTCCGCTACACCGGCACCGAGGCCCACTGTGCTCCACTGGGGGAAAGGCAGATTGATAATTAAATCCACTACTGAGATATTCACATTCTGTTCCCTTGCCATTTAAGCAGACATAAAACATTTTATTATTCTGCTGATTTAGGAACCTGAATTTAAATATTAGAGTATTAAAGCGATACTTAATTAGTTGACTGAATGTTCTCCCTTTTATCAGTGTTGACAGATCTTAATTATAGCATGGGCTGTGAAAGCTGATAGAACAGCTGATGGCAGCAGCACCGCCAGGAATACTAAAGTGTGTCAGAATTACTTGTCTGTTTTCCCTCTCCCCTCTTGCTCTGTTCTTCAGGCATGCTCTGAAGTCCTTGGCAAATAAAGCCAATGCTGCAGCCAAGCCCAAGCAGTTTGGCATTTACTCTCAAGGACATGAGAAACTCCTTGCCCTTGAGAGAGCCAGGATAATCCACAGGCCCAGACTTTGGAAAAAAAAAATCCAACCCCCCAAAAAACCCCATATGATGGGAAATTATCTCCTAGTTAATCATTTTCCTATCCACTAATCAAGCAGACACAGGGATTATCATGGAGCAAGAGTGCTGACATTAGTTATCCACTTAAGCCACACTTCAAAATGCAATTCAGACATACAGGAATGGTCATCCCAATGAAACCTGACTTTAAGGTTATCAGATGCCATCATCCTTGCCCAGTCCCTGCTCCAGTGACAGCAGGGGTGGCTCTGAGAACCAGCCATGCCAGGCAGATCGAGGCACACTCCTGGTCCCTATCACCTCAGCCAAAGCCAGCACAAAGGGGCACTGCCCTGTTTCGATGCCACCCAGAAGAGGCTGAGGGTTCAGCCTCATTTACAGCAGGGACTGCGCTCCCTCCTCTGCCACAGCACAGGGACAAGGGCTCTGGCAGGAGGTGAATTCTGCTGGGGTGAATTACACCCCACAGTAGCACATCCTTCACCTTCCTGGGATAATAACAAATGTCCACCTTCAGGGAAGGTGGCTGGCAGCAAGTGTGTCTTGAAGAACATATATTTTGCCTGCCCCCTGCAGAGGCCAAGCCATTCCCTCTGAAGCAGCAGCATTTAACACAGCTCAGCATCAGTGACAGAACACAGCACATGTGAGAGGAACGAGGAAATGACAGCTTGGGGTTGGGCTGGGAGCCCATTAAGTTGGGCTGGTCACCTCTCTTGTATTCCTGCCTTGCTAGCCCACTTGCCCAAGATCTACCATCCAGCCCAGCCTAAAACAACACCAGTCTCTGAGTTTATTGTTCTATTTCTTTTAACACAAATTAGGAGATCTGAAGCTTTAGTCAGATCCTGGCATCCCACAAGGCTCTACCAGAAGAAATTTACTTTGCCACGAAAGATGTTCAGCCCCATTCCATCCCCAGATGTTCTAAGTACAGGGAACACTGTCCCCCTTGACCGCTCAGGCAGGGATGGGGAAAGATCACTGTGCTCCAGTCTCATTTCTGCGAGTTCACTTCTTAGAAACCAGCAGAATACAACCTGCTTACATTACATTGCTTGCAGAAAAAAAATTGCTATGAAAAACATGAAGAAAATGAGGTAGGAGCAATGTGTTGGAGCCAGTTGTCTAATCATCTAAAGTTACAATCCTAAAGCAGTCCCTAGACAGCAGAAATACAGCTCAGTTCTCTTAAGTGCTGAGTGCTGACTGCATTTCAGCTCTGCATCTCCACCCAGAATACTTCAAGATTATTAAATCACCCAGATACAATTTTATTCTGGAAAAAAAGTGCGGTAAAAATAGTGAATCAAATCAGTAATTTTCATCAGTTTGTGTATCCTGCCTTTAGCTCCTTCCTTTTAAGGCTGCAGAGAAAGAGAAGTTTAAATCCCAGTGGTACACTGATGCTTTATAAGTTATTCCAGCATGAATGATCTCAACCTCAGGAACGATGTGTGCAAGCACTGCCAGAGCAGGGAAGACAGGCAGGGAAGAACAACCCCTTTGTTGTCACGATTCAGGCATGTGATGGGTTGTGACACCTTTTCTCCGAGTGCCATCCATCACTCACAGATGTTAGCACAGAGCCACGCTACCTCCTCACCAAGGAGCTTTTGATTTCCACTGCCAGTCACAGAAGGAAACAACTGCTTTTTCCTCCCTTTTTGCAACCAGATGAGAAATAACTTTGCACTTGGTATGCACATCACAGTGGGCAGGCAGAGGATCTCTGCACTGGCTAAAGGCACCTCTCTGCTGCCCCGTGCCATGGCACTGATGCTGTGAGTGTGGCCTTGTCCCTGTGAGGACACCAGGACATTGTCCCTGCTTCAGTGAGGGCCAGCACTCTCCAGGAGCTCGGTGAGGAATGCTGCCAGCACAGCCAGTGCTCAGACCTGACTCGCTTCAGGCTTTTTTAGTTTATAAATTACTCCAGCTGGGGGAAGAGCTGCCCAGGCTGCATCCCCTGCCACTGGCTCTGCTGCAGCAGCGGGGCTGGATCAGCAGGGCCTGCCTGGCTCCTGGCCTTGCCTTTATAAACACACTTAATGATCAGCAATGATGTCTTGGCAGCCTCACCCTCTCTCACTAATGCCCATGTGCTCGGAGGGCATTTTGCCTGCTCTCAGACAAGCCAATCCCGTTTAACAGGGCAGAGATTTAAGAGCAGCAGCCTGCACGGCGCAGCCGAGTGCCAGGCAATCCTCTCGCTGCAGCAGCCAGGCTCCCCGCTGCCACAAAGCTTCTTCACTTAATGAACCTGCCTCCCAGGGAGGGAAAGGCACCAAGGGGAGAGCGGCTTTCTGGAGGCCTGCTGGTGCTGGCTCTCAGCAGCCCCTTCTGACAGACAAGGAGACATTTGCTGCCTCTCTGCTCCCCCACGCAGCGACCGGGACAGCGACCGACAGGGACAGGCAGTGAGGTAATTTATCTCGCTGAGGTTTGCAGGACTAAATGCCAAGGTAGCATCCTGCCCAGATGATAAATCCACCCACACCTGGATTCAGCACAGTGTGCAGGCTGCAGGCAACAGGCAGGCAGCAAGGGAAGGGGTCTGCCTGCCCTCCAGCCCCGCTCCATTCACCAAGGACACCCTAATGCTCAGGTGTTATTCTCCATCAGTTCCTGGGTGAAGCCCAGTTTTACCAGACTGGTAAAAAGGCAGCAGAACAGTTACCCCTGGGCTGGGGTGGTTGGCACTGAGCTGTCACCAGTTTGCACTGCTGGCAGGGGTTCTGACTGGGCAGCCCCCCAGCTTCACTCCCAGGAGGGCAGCCTCTGCCCACCTGCCTGGAGGATGCTCACTGAGAGCAGCTGGAACTCAAGGACTTCCCTTGAGCAATCCAGCCTTGTGTGCTTCAAAGGATAATGCCATTTTTCTCCAAGGTGTCCCATTACAGAGCCATTCAAGGCAAATCCGTCATGTTACAGAAGAGCACATGTCAGAGATCCACACACCTGGACAGCGCCCACGCAGGGAGGGGGAGAAGAAACAGCCTCCAAATTGGACCTTGTTTGCCAAGTCATCTCTCATCACCGACCTCAGCAAGCTTTTCTCCCACCACCACTGTTTACACTGAATGAGTTGTAGCATCCTCCTGGTGTGTATTGCCTTTCTCTGGCCACCATCCAGTGTTTGCCCCACGAGTTCCCCGTCTGTCTCCAAGAAGCTGTCACAAATGGAGCCACAATAAATGTAATACACAGACCACAGCTTTCCAGAGAGCTGGCAGGCTCAGCCAGCAATGATAAAAGATCAATGAGAATTTCAATTGTTGTTTTAAATGCCTGTTGGGCTGCAAGCTCCCTACCTTTGATCACCAACCACACACAGTGGGTTGGTTTTTCCTTTATTTAATTTGTATGCACAGGGTGGACGAGAGGTTTAGGATTCCACAGTGATGAGGGCACCAGAAACAAAAAGTGCTGCCCATGGAGTCCTTCCCTCAATGACAGACAGGCTAAACTGGAAACACAGAACGAGGAACGCACATGGACTAAGCAGGTCCCTCCATGAACCTTAGAAAGAGAACCTCTACTGAATAAAAGAAATGCAAATGCCTCTTCCTCCAGGTTTCTTTGCACTTGGGACTATTATTTTCCTTCAATATCCATCAACAGAAAGGAGCTACACTGAATTTTCTCAGTCCACAGCCTGCAAGTGCGTTGTGCTAGTGCAAGGACCAGATCCCTCCACTGCAGCACACCAGGCGTGGGCAAATGCCAGCTACCTTGTGCTTGTGCCAGCTGAGGCTGTGACCCCTCCTCTCCAGCTGCAGCTGGCATTTCCCAGCCTCCTGCTGGCATCGCTCTCGGTGGGCAGTGAAAGCTTCTGCAGCACTGTTGCGATGGGAGCTCGCTATCAGAGGATGAAAAACAGTTTGCAGCCAACTGTAATATCATTTCAGCAAACAGCACAATAAATCAATGGCTGTAAATTAAGCACTTTGTTTACTCTCCACACAGCAAGGCTCTTCCCTGGACGCAATGCCAGCATCAGTGAGCACTGCCCAGAGTAGCTGCCTGGCACACGGAGCTGGTGAGGGAGCTGTGCCACCCTGCGAGGCACTGTGACATGGGGACATCCACCCACGGGACTGCTCCCATCCTGCTCTGCTCCTGCTCCAGGCAGTTAGCCCTGTGCTGATGGCATGTGCACATTTCAGTGCTGGCTGGGAGGCTCCCAGGGACAGTGGTAAGTCTGTACCTTCTCTGCCTCTCTCCAGCTGCTTTTGGGAGGGCATAGGAAAGCACACGGGATCCCCATGAACACAGCAGTGGGACAAGTGGAAAGGTGGAAGGGGACAAGCTTCTGCCATCGAGTCCCAGGCTCACTTGCTGTCTTTGCTGAGACTGTGACAGACAAGAAACTCTCTCATCACCACCCCAACCCCGTTAGAAGGAGGGGGTGCTCCAAACATGAAAAACAGGAGACACAGAGGCTGCATTTCCCACTGCCTCCACGCTCAGCTGTCAGTGGCACTGTGGTTGGCATGAGGCACTCCCTCCCCAGGGAGAGATTCACCTGTGCAACATCCACCCCCACCATCCCCAATTCTGGTACCAATGAGCCTGGCCTTCCAGCTGGCACTGCCACAGACCCTCTGTCTGCAGAGTGGGATCACACCCTGCCCCTTCCCCATCCAAACACCTTCAGACCTGTCCAGCCCACAGTGCATTGATGCTTCTCCTCGCTCCCACCCCCACAATGTGTGAGAGACGAGACCTTTACTGGCGCTTTTTATGATTTCCTGGTAACGTGCAGATGTCTCCCTTTTGGCACTTTAGAGCAGAGGTGGGACTTGAACTCCTATAAACCACCAACACCAGGAAGTCAAACAAGTCCCTCTCCCCACATAAACAGTGCAGAATAAGCAGAGCAGTAATTCACCCATGCTTTCAGGCATTCCCCCCACCTTTTCCTTTCATCTCAGCTGCCACTCTCACTCTCCCTCCCAGTGCCCCGCTCCCCCTTGTCCTGCCTGTGCTATCCATGGCATTTGCAGGCAGGCACTGGATTAAGGGAAAAGCACGCCAGGAGCTTTGCTACTATTGTCCATCTCACAGTCTGTCTGTTCACAGTTCAACCACTGTAATCCCTGCTTTGGGGTCAGATGTGCCTTCAGCCACACAGGAGACAAGATGGAAAGGTCCTACACGACTGCTTCAGTGAGCTTAGAAGTACTCAGGTATCAGGGACCTCAGAGGGCCACACTGAGACACTGATGGACACTAGCAGAGGTAACCCCAAAGAGGCTCACACGGGGACAAGCTGGGAGACGAAACAGAAGCAGAAAAATGAGGAGGGGAGAAAATTCACACAGCAAATCACAACACCTAACTAGGGGTGTGACACCTAACACAGCCCTGAGAGCCTGGCCAAAAATCAGCACATCACCATATCCTGGCTCTCATTAGGCACAGAAAGCCTGTAAAAGGAATTGTTTCTTCTGTCTCTGACCAGTAGCTGGTCATCTCCTCCAAGAAATGAGCAAAAAGCTGTTTGCTGGTCACTCGGCCATGCAGCTCCCTCTCTACACTCAGGACAGAGCTGCATTTTAACAGCAAAGCAATCCCTGCACTTATTTGTAGTTAGCACGGTGGCTGCAGGCCCTCTGGGACTGGGGACATTACATATGTGAATGACAGCAATATTTCAGAGGATGACAGTGATAGCCAATATAGACTGTTGAGTTCCCTGTGAGGAAGTATTATGAAGCCCATAAAAGCTGCAAAGGACTTTGCAATTGCCATCAATTTAACAGGGAAGATGCTGCAGTGATGGGCAACAGGCAAAAACCTGAAAAGAGATTTTCCAGCTGAGACAGGAGGGAAATGGAGCATCTCAGGTAAAGACCACAGGAGGAAGGGACCAGAGCTGAGAACTGAGCACTGATTCCTGCATATCAAGTCATTGCTATAGGCTATAACATGATAAGATATCCAAGGGAATTCATTCAATAACTTACTGTGAGGGCTTTTGTTTCATTGTGACTTTTTTTTTCCCGTGGACCGTTGAAAATTGACTACTGTATAATTATTTGTGAACACGCCTTTCCCACATTTTCAGCCAGCTCCAGGGAAGTGAGAAAGCTATATTTACTCTGGTTCAAGTGCTTTGACTGTCAGCAGAGGAGGCGTAGCATAAATCCCCAAGCCTCCCAAAGGGAGCGTGTGGACCACTTTGAACTCACCGACCCCTCTGCGACATTAGCCCTGGATTGCTCCTCACATCCCAGCCCTGCATACACCACTCCGTGCAAGCTGGGAAAACAGCTGGGAGCCTCCAAGCCTTTGCTCATCTCTCAGATAATGCTTTCATTTCAGTGAGGTGGGTACAGGTACCCTGGGATGAATTCAATTGTAAATATTCAGAGTGATTCATTGTTTGGCTTTCCTCCCCAATCTAAATAGTTGGAGCTGTCAAAATTGATCTGAGTTTTGACGGTACAATACTTTAGAGAGAGAACAAACTGTGGATTAAATTTGCTGTTGTGGCCCAAAATAGCTTTCAAATATCAACACAGGCAAGATACACATAAAAGAGACTATTTCCTTGTGAAGCAAGGCAAGCCCTCACATCTCCATTTAACTGCTTCTCCCTGGAGGTACACAGCAGAAAGCTGAGCGTTGAGCTGCCTCCTTCCCTTCCCCATCACTGGGTTAACTGGGAGCTGTGTAAAAATCTCTTTTGCTCATAGAAAGTCCCTGCTTGGGCCCAGTAATCTGTCCAGGGCAGGAGCAGAGCTGAAAATAATGAGTGGCCCTTTCTTTCTTATCATATCATTAATGTAGTGCTTATCAGAATAGCAAATTATTTTTGTTCAGTGGGTATAACTGCTCTGACTTCTATTTCTGTACTCTGCACCCTTCCAGTAAAGAAAAAGGAGCATGAATCATCCAGCCTTCAGGTCCAGGGACATTCTTTGGTTTGCACACCCCTTTCAAGCACACAAGCATCCTTGTGGTGTCAGTGACCCTCCTTCCCCCTTCCAACTCTGCCTCCCCTTCCATTGCAGGGAAGCTGCAGACACAAGAGACTGAAGGCAGACTGGAGGAAAAGGGAAAAAACAAGGAACCAAGGAAAAAAAAATGCTTACACAAATAAAGAGCAGATAAAATCTTGTCTGGTAATTCCCAGGTTCCTGAGTGCTGAGTAGCCTCTGTGTGATTTTCTCCTGAGGCTGCCACAAAACACCTCCCATAGCTGTACAAGGACACGTGGATCTTGGCCTGTCCTGTTCTGGTGGGACGTGTCCTTCATCTTGGGGTTTAACCCTCAGATGAAAAAACACTTCCCCTCTGAGTCTGCAAGGGTGGCATCAATAACTTGGTCTCCACCACCTTTCTTTGGGGTAATCCTTTCTCCATGGATACCTGCTCCCAACAGATTCCCCTCTGGCTGCAGTTCTGCTACAAGCAGCAGGATATGTTCTGTCACTTCATGATGAGAGAGGAGCACAAGGATGAAAGAAAAACCCTGTCCAGAGGGAAAACGTTCTCAACTTAAAAAGACAGAAGAAGAAAACTATTTTTTTCCAGCTGGAAAAAATCCACGGGTGGCTTTCTAAATGTGAGCTACTGCTTAGGTGAGAAGCAGTCAAAAAAACGTGTGGGTACAGTTGTAATCCAAGGCAGTCCACATCCTGCTATAAGCACAGCAACATTCCACTTACACCAAGTGCTAGAGGAAAAGATAACACTTTCTTTTGTTGGTTTCTCTTCAAAAAAAAACCTAAACAAAACAAACAAAAAAACCAGAACAAGGCAGTTTCTTGAACGAAGGCAAACTTTCACAGGAGGCAGCTTCCAGTATTTCATGCAAAAATTATCAAGCAAGCCACTGTGAGGCGATATTATATTGAAAAAGTACAAATAAAAAAAAAAAAAAAGAAAGCAGCACTAGCAGGTGAAGTTTTGTGGAACGGAAGTGAAGAATTTCTCACACAAATACAGCACCGTTATCAGCTCAGGGACTGTGCAAAAGCAAAAAGGGACACAAGAAAAGAAAAAGCCAAAGAATTCTCCGAGTTTCTACAACAATTTTTCATTGTTCTGTTTGGACATCTCTCAGTAAAGCTTTTTCTTTTGAGGGGGGGCACAATGTGAAAGTCGCCAAATGTGTGTTTTGACCTTTAATTCAATAATTAAACTCACGTTGGGGTCACAGACTCCCCTGTGTGACTGACGTACTTGGTTAAAACAAGAGAGCTTTTAAATCAGGTGAGCCCATGGTGCTCCCAGAAGGTCAGGGCAGAGGCCAAGGCACACTCTTTGGCTGGAAGATCAGCAGGGATTGTTTCGAGATAAACAGATAAAGCAATTAATGTTCATTACAGACTAGAGATTTGAAAAAAACCTGTCCTTCACCCAAGACACAGCCACATTGCAGGTCAGACCAAGAATCACCTGTGCAGCCAAAGTGATTTGACTAAATATTGGGCATGGGAGCAAAAGATGAAGTAGAAAAGCTTGGTGACAAGAGGGAAAACAGTGGCCCGAGGAAGAGCTCTTTAGGCCAACTGTTGGCCGGCAGAGGCCTGGAGCATGAGCAGGGAAACACTGTCCAGTTCAAAACTGGAAAAGTGAAAAAAAGGGGACTTGGTGCATCCCTGCTAAAAAACCCCCTGAGACAGTGACCACCCCCAGACTTCCTCCCAATGACCAGGATAAGCTCTAACAAGAAGAAATACTATGAGAAGATGTGTGTTGCACTTCCATGGTGTTTGTATCCATGTGACAGCATAACTGTGCCTCAGTTTCCCCCACACAGGACGAGGCTACAGCCTTGGCTTTGTCCAGTTGCTGTCTGAGGGAAAGAGTCCCTTTCACTGCGGGCTGTGGCACCCGATGCCCAGAGCAGGGGAGGTGCTCAGTGCCACAGTAAAGGAAGAACCCTTGGTGAACTCCCTGCCTTGTGGCTACAGCAGTGCCTGTGACCACAGCCACGTGGAGACCATGCTATGAAGAGGAGTTTTCAGGGGAAGAGACACATTTATTAAAAGAGCCCTGGAGGCAGGAGGAAGGGGCTGCTTCCCAAAGCACCAGGCTCCTCTCCAGAAGCCCCGCTGCGTCCCGCTGGACTGCCAGCGGCAGACAATTAATAATGTAGTGGCTGTCTGCTCCTGCCAGGGACCCGGGGGAGGCAGGCCAGCAGCTGCCTGCTGCTCCATTATTGAACAGATCTGAGAACAAACGTAATCTGTTTTCCATTTACTCTTCAGGGATTACTGCATGCCGCCTTTGTCTAGAAACTGTCTCCGCTTTGCAAGCCTTTTTCCATCCATTTGCACAGCCCTGGTCAGTCTCCGGCTTCAGAGGGGCTCCTAATTTCATGGCACACCTCCAGATCTCAGACCTTCTAACTAAGCCAGGCTGCAAACCTAGACCATGAATGACCAAGAACCGAGAGAGGAGGACCCAGTTTCGCAGGGTTCCTCTGCAGAGCATGTGAAGAGAAGAGGAATTGCAGATGTAAAATTTGGGGAAGGTTTGGAGATATAGTCTTACATCCTTTAAATTAAAATCAAATAACCCAAAAGACACAGGTCTGGATTTATCATTGGAGCAAGCCACCTCTCCTCACTATCAGCATCAGCTGACAGGAGATGGTCCCACGCTCAGGGCATGGCTCCACACGGACAGGGGCATGTCTGTCACTTTACCTGCTCCTGCTTTGTTTGCCTTCCAGTAGCAATAACTGAGTCATCAAGGAAAGAGGGACATTTGTCTTCTGATTCCCCCAAGACTACAAGCTGTAGCAGAGGTTGTCTAACAACTCCCAGATCACAACTGCAAAGTAAATCCCATCTCTACGTGTATCCCAGTGGAGGAAGACAGAATCCAACAGGATCCCTCTCAAGTGGCTCAGACTGTATCTCTGGCACCAAGAACAACAATCATCTTCCCAGCAGATCATCTTCATCTGGATCCCTGGGGCTGTCCCACTACAGAGCGGTGCCACTCCTGCAGTTTACGAACAAGGCTGGTCAGAACAAGGCTCTGATTTGTTATTGCACTAAGGACAGATGGATGATAAGGGTAGCTAATCCCTGATCACCATCCAAGAGCTTTTCTGCAAGATCTGGAGCAGAAATATAAAATGACAATTCCCCAGGCTATTTCTACACAGTTGCCATTTGCATCTGTCAGCAGGTGGCACGGGAAAGAGAATCTCAGCTCTGCTGCCGGAGGCAAGGAGACCATGGATGACTCCTGCAGATACAAGCTTTTCTGAAAGCTGTCTGTAACTTTTGGGTTTGCTGTTTTTGCCTCAGTCCCTCCAGCACTCAGTATTCCTTTTCTACATGAAGAAACAGCTTAAAGTGCTGTCATGAGCTAACAGACAAGTCTTAATGGGTCTGCACATCACCGCCCAACCTGCAGGCAAATGTTCCTCTGCATTAAGGCAGGGCTATTAAAGGAAGGACACCCTTTGGAGTATCACTGGCACTTCTCACACCAGCTAATGCTTTCCCTGCAGAGAGATGAAAATTTGAGAGGAGAGGAAAAAGAAAAACGAGATGAGAAAGAAAAGAAAAATAGATGGAGTCTGCCAGTGTTGCAAGATGTGCTGGCAAGTGGGCAGCCAACTTCTCTCCGCTCGAGAAAAGACGTGTTACCACAGGCTCAGGCCTCAAGAACTTGGCTGCTGTACCTGGTAAGCACACAGGCTCTTTCCTAAGTTACCTGGCTTCCCTGCAGTCACTGTGGGCTGCCAGCATTTCACCAACTGGAGAGTTAAGCCCCCACCTACCGACGTGCTGCCCATAACAGGACCCCAGCGTTACCGTAAGGTGCTGCTACTTTCAGGTCTAACCTCGGAGCTGAAGGAGTCAGAAGAGCTTGTTTGCCAACGAGACACAAGACACCATTTGAGAGCTACTCAAAGAGGCTTTCTAAAGTCCAGGGCTGAGAACAAAAGCCCTTTTGGTGCAAATCCATGACAATGCTAACGTATATTAACCCGTGGCACATAAATCCTTTAAACAGCATGAAGAAACCATTAAGCAAAACCCATCAAAACCATATAAAAATCATGCTTGCAGAGCAGGAAAGGGGTGGAGGAAACATACAATGCTTTCTGAATGTCTGGCTGAGGAGGAAATGTTTGCAGAAAGAGTGCAGAGACCCCAAGGAATCCATTAAATTCAGCATCACCACAACGCATTGCCAGTGTGGAAGGCCTCATTACTCTCTAATCACAGCCTCTAACCCAAAGCACAGAGCTGCTTCCCTGAGATTTGTACCTGGAGAGGATAGGCAGTACTTCCTTTCAGAGACACTTGCTGTCTACAACCTCTTGCTCTGACACAAGAGGATATTTGATGTCCACGTGCACTGCACTGAACCAGAACACACTCCCATCTCAGCATCTTGAAATAATTGAGAGTCCTTGGAGCCAAACGCAGAAGTGGCTTAGCAGCTGTAAGGCAGCAGCACTTCGTTCCCATTCTGTGTGTTCATATGAAGACCTCAAAGCTCTTTGAATACGTCACAGTGCTGTAAGGGCCTTGCTGGAGCCATTATTAAACTCATTTGGGTGGTGTGTAGATGGAGGCCCAGACAGGATAACAATCTTTCCGCTGAAAACTGATCACCTCTGAAATGGCAGCCCAAAACGATTAAAACTCTCATTTTCTTTACTTATCCCAAACATTTTTCCATTTCACTGGTGAGGCAAGGGGACATTATTGCAAATGTTTCCCTCCCCATCCTCATTCACTCTTCATCCCTGTCTGTTTTGAGACAGCAGAAGCAAAAGAGTTACCACGTGTGGGGAAGGAAGCACCTCCTTCCCCTTTTGGGTGGGTCATCACACCATGGCTGCTTTTATTTCTGTGCTGCTGCACAAATGCAGTCACAACTGCAAATCTCCACCCTCGACCTACAACTGCCACGGGCACACCAGTCTGTACCATAACAACAGGTTTTGGCAAGCAGGAGTGCTTGCCACACACCAAAGTGCTTGGCTGGCCACGCTGGATACACAGAAGTAATGGAAAAATGGAGCCATCCTTCTGCCACATTAAGGACATTGAGCAATGAAAATGCTGCATCGAACAGCCTAATAGCGTTGTTAAAAGATCATTGCTGCTTCTTTAGCTAACAAGTCAGCTTCTGAAAAAATCATTTTTTATGGAACCCAAGAAGATATATCAACACTGGCTGAGATCGCCAGCAGGTGTAAATTGATGTAGTTCCACAGATGGCCATGGAATTGCTTTGATTTAAAATCAGCTTATAACTTAAGCATGTAGTATTTTGCAGCAGTAAATAATACCCATGAAAATTAGACAGGGGGTGAGGGGTCAGACAGGCTAAAGCTATTTTCTGTCTGCAGTCTCCATTCTATTTCCATGCTGTGGAATTCTTTCAATAGTACCAAGATGCTCAGGGTCACCTGTAGGGTCCTGGCTGGTACCAGTGAGCTGTGACACTGTCATGAATCAGGCTGTTTCCTTCAGACTGAAAACCAGGGAGGGCTGTGGTGGCAAAAAGAAAACACAGGATTCCTTCTCTTGCCACAGCTACTGGCGTAACCCCAAATGATTTGAACCAGAAGTACTGTTCCAAAAAAGGGCTTTTTAAAAAAATATGTGCTGTCCATTAGGAGAGAGAAATAGGGTTTGCTTTCATGACTCTTCACGCTTCAGAATTCTTCACCCTGACCCGAGAAGGTCCTCTGAAGGAGGAAGAACCTTCACCAAGACAGCAGGCCCCTCAGGGACCATGCACTGGGGTGGGGTGGGTGCAGGTTCAAAAGGCAGGGGCAGTTTGTGAAGGAAGCCCCTGCTGTGCACACAGCAACACGATCCGCACAAGCCCTAATCTCATCAGCTCAGGTTAAACCCAGAGAGATCATTGAGATTAGCAGGATTCCAAGGGATAGTATCCAGCTGACTTCCCATGGGAATTAGACAACTCTGTCCTTGATATCTTCCCCTTAGCCTCAGGTACTTGCCGCAAGCAAACAGCACTGGAGAGAATACAATCAACACGGCAAAAAACAAGTCAAAAAATGGAACAATTTCCTGCATAACTGCTTTGTCTGGAAGTGGATTCTGAGGACATGAGTAATGCCAATCCCAGAAGAATAAAAGGCAATGTGACTGCAGCCCAGGGAAGGAAGCATCTCCTGTGAAACACTGGAAGCAGACCAGCATCCCACAGAGAAGAGCCTTGCTTTTGCCAGGACGATCCATGAACGCCAGCAGCTCTGCCCACCAGCAGCCAGGCTGGTGCCACCCATCCCAGGCTCTGGTGTCAGTCCAGAGGTGAGAGCTTGAGCTGATTCCTGCCGCTGGCCTGGGCCACCTGAGCTGTGCAAGCAAGGCTGGTCAGCAGGCTCAGGAGCTAAATCTGCCCTCATTGTCCATTCTGGCACCACCGGCTCTCAATTATTGTCCTACTTGAACCCCATGAGCACCAGGGCTCAGAATAAGCTTTTTCATCCTCAAAAGGAAGGGCAGAGAGGCAACAAATCAGGGGGGGATTTATCAAGGGGGGGATTTATTTTTATGATCCTTTATACAAAACAACAGGTAAGTGGAGGGAAACAGTCCCATCTTTCCTCTCTCTTTCCTTCTCTGACCATCACAGACACATCTTCAGGCTCCCCTGTGGCTGGTGCCACTGAGCACAGCAGAGCAGACGAGCTGCACGCAGCCCTTTGCTGGCACCGTTTGCTCTGCTGCCTTCCGGACGCCTGGCAAGCAGCGACTTCCCCAGCCCATAAATCGCACAGGACTCAAAATTAAGTCTCCTGCCTCCACTCCTGGTTTATTAACCCCATGAGGCATTAGAAGACCTTTTTAGAACCAGAATGGCAGATAAAGGGAAAGGTAATAAAGCAGAATTGGCTCTCAAACAACCAAGCTTTAGTCCCCAGAAAGATGCTTCTGGTCATATCTTTGAAATATTTATTCCAGCTACGGCTCTGCCGCCTGCCTGCCTCACCTCCACCAGCCCTGCAATAGCAAAGTCTTCAGATACCAGCAGCTGATTATTTTCTAAAGACTGCAGTATAAATGTGAGAGAACAAGAAGCAACATACCATGTTATCTGCAGCAAGACATTTCAGGAGCATTTGTGCCTTGCCAAATCAACTCTCTACGATCCGACACTTTGAACACCTCACCAGGAGCTGGACTGTTGAAGAAACCCCTCTCCCTGACTTTTAGGAGGAAAACCTCCAACAACTTCAGAGGCAACAACATTTTCACGTAATGTGAGGAACAGCTGCACAGGTGCAAGCCAAAGATGCTTTTATCACCTCATACCACTTGGCATAAAGGACAGCACATGAGGGGATCTTTTTGTCTCACTTTGATCTCACTCCAGCTCTGGTCTCCAGGAAGAGAAAGCACCAAGACACCCAACCCAGGGCTTACCCACCTTCTCAGCATCAGAGCCCTGTCAGCACAACAATGACAAGGGATGTAATGGTGACCTGTATCTCTAATAAGCTACCAGGTCTCGGTGTTCCTTCACCTCGCTGCCCCATACAATGAGGTGCATCTCACTAATCTGCTTATTTCACCTCGCCTCTGTCTGAAGCCTCCTGCCAACAGCAACAAAACCCATTCCGTGTATCAGGTACGCCTCTCATCGCCGTCACCCAGCCCCTTGTTACATCCTGCTCTCTGGAGAAGAGAGCCTGCCGTGTTTTCCAATTCCATGCCCCAATCTCTTCAGACAGATTTCACAGTAATTGCGGAGCCGAGCCGCCTGGGCTGCGCACGGTGCCTTCGCTTCAGTGTTTATCCAAGGTGCCACGGATTTCCAGCTGTGATCTGTCAGCGATTATTTCCATACCCTTCACTTCACCCCTGTATGCAGGCATGTACCGAGGAGAGAGCAGTAATTAAAAGAATTGGGGTCTATTTAATTACCTTCTGACACGATAACACAACGGCTGCCTTCAAAGCAGGGAGACTTCCAGCAAATCAGATGGAACGGCAGTGGAGCAGCAGCGTGGGACCTGCATCACATTAGCACAGGTTGCCTCTGCTGGCAGGGGGGACGGAGCATTTGGTCCTGGCTGGCTCAGCAGGAGGCAGGCTGGGGTAAGAAAGGAAGGGGGGGTTGCCCAACTCCATCGGGATGAGCCAGAGAAAGTTGGTTTCACACAGATTCACGACACCTCATCCCTCAAGCAGAGGAAAGGTCTCTTCCCACACAACCTTCCCCTCTCTCCTTAGCAGCGGTGCCTGCTTTCAGGAAGACAAGAGCAGCCTGGGAAGGCAATGGGCAGAGGAGGTTAAACCTGCACATTCTGCAGCCCAGAGACCTTCAGAGGACTCTGGGGAAGTATCTGGACTGTTCCACAGCCTCTTCCATGGGAGAGCTGAACTGTGAATGTCAACCACCACAGCCTCAGGACAGGCACCTCAGAGCACCATGGGGTCAGTGGTCCTGAGAGGAAACTCGAGTGGCCTGCAAGTCCCAGGATTAATTCATGCACTGGAATACTGGCACTGAGCCTCTCTCATTTGTTATTGTGTCAGGACGTAATTGCTTCTCCTCCTCATCCTTTCACCCTGGATCCCATGGGCTGGGTCTGTGTAAGTTTGTACTCATGAAGGTCATGGTTCTGCTGAAGGCATCTTATTTTTGTCTCCAGCTCAGGCAGAGGGCACAGAGCTCTGGGGAAGGATGCCCCTCTGCCCTGCGTCCCAGCAGGTGACCTCAGCCCTCTTGCTGCAGAAGGCTGCTTTTAGCAGCTCTTCTTCCCTAACAAGTCTCACCTCTGAGCTGTACCCTCGATCCTTTCAGACACCTCCTGCCTTAGGGGAATACAATTACCTTCAGAGATGTTTGGAAATTAATAAAGCCTGGGTGATGGCTGGAACACATCTGTGCCAGGACCACCACAGCAGCCTGAGGCTCGCTCAGTCCTGCCTTTGGGGATGCTGGCTCCCCACACCAATCTGTTACAAACCTGCGGTGAAGAGGCAGGATGTAGAACCCACAAACTGTTCCTCTGCAGAAAGGAAATGAAAACCAAGCAGAAAAATCTAACCACACGCTCCCGAGCTCATCAGGAGACAACCAGAAAGAAGCAAAAAAGGAGATCCCTCAAGATGACAGCAGAGTCTGTGCCACCAGCTGGATCACACCAACTCCAGGAGGGGCTGCAGGTGCAGAGCACCTCTTTAGACAACGTTCTTTTAGCTTTGTAAGTCACCTAGGAGCTCACAAATACAGGCCAGATGTTCCTTAAGAAAGACACCCTACCATTTCCTCCTGAAACAGAAAGCCCTCTCAGAATCTATCAGGATACTGAGTTTTTTCATGACAAAAATTGAGTTACATGGAAGTCTTTTCCCCATGAACGATTCAGTGAATTCTGTCTCCTCTTTGGGTTTTACTGGTGCAAAACAAGAGAAGATGCCCATCTTCTCCTAAGCTGTTTGCTGGATTCAAAACACGGGATATTCTGGCTGATTTTGGATGTAAGAATCACTGTCACGTCTCTGTTCTGCAGAGGGCGGTTTCTCTCAGAGCCCAGCGAGAATATGCACATTTATGACTTGAAATTCATTCTCTGGAAAAGTCCTCCATGCTTTGTTTAAAATTCATTGTTTCTTGTAAAGCCATTTGCTAGAATATTAATAGAAGGAAAATATATAAAAGGAAGAAATGCAGCTGACAGGAATTTGGTTAAAAATTCAAACCAGTGTTCACAGGACTTTTCAATTTCTCAGCTCTGGGTTGCGTAATTTGCAACGCACAGGCCCTGAAACAGGCCTGACTTCTAATGCTATTTTGAAAAGAAAAGACATGATGAATGTTTTGGCAGATTCTTGATTTCCTTTTCAGCTCACTGTGAAAATAGGATTGAAAATACAAAGACGCCATAAAAAAAGAAAGGAGATGAAGGACAGAACATTACACAGGAGAAAAGAGCCTGCATAGCCAAAGAGGTCAAAAACTGGGTTTCCCTTAATAAAAGACTTGGCAGCACTGGGTAAACTGTTGGACTTGGTGATCTTACAGGTCTTTTCCTACATAAATTATTCTGTGATTCTAAGTTTGGGTCCAAAGCAACCACAGTAAGACCAAAAGGTGCACAAACCCACTTTCCTTTGGTGGTGCTCCAGAGGGGTGAGGAGAGCAATTGATAAGACCAGTGGCTTGGAAAACACCTGCAGCTCCTCTCCCACAGCCACCACTTCACTCCACACTGCAGGGGTGAATGGTGACTGTCCCAGTGACCGACCCATTAGAGCATTCAGGTCCTGTACCTAATTTACATACCCCTGCGGGTCTTTCCATTAGACAAAATAAATACGTATGATTCTATGAGTAATATCATTCTAAGTTGCAGAAGAAAAGAAACTGGTGGGGAAGGCAGGAGGGAGAAATGACTGAAGCAGTTATTAACAAGAAACTACCCTGTAATTACACAGATTACCATTACCCCATCAAAAGGCAGCAAAACCACACTAAATTAACACCCAAACACTCCCGACAGGCACAAACTATTTCATAGCAGAGCTCTCCTTACCACAGACTCTGCAAGTAGCAGAAGACTTGGCCTCACAGATGGCATCTGCTCTCTATCCACCCCCTGTTTATCTCCAACCATAATTAAGAAAATCACCAGCAATCAGAGGCCGTCAGCTGCTCCCAGCCCATATTGGAGCAGGGCTGGAACAGCTGTGTCACAGCTTTGTACCATTATCCTTCCTCCACCTCTCTCACCAGTAACAGCTTCATGAAGAATAGACCTTGCTACACCTGAAATACTTCAAAATAAAGGGATGGCCTGGCTCTGCTCCATAAGCAGCAAAGAGGGGACAGCACCACAGCGAGCTGCCTTACTGGACCTGTTCAGTCACTACTACTGGTATTAAAAGGTGCAGAGGCTTGATGTGACTGTGTCACACCAAATAAAGCAAAGATTTCACTCAGGCTTTATCCAAGGACAAGCAGTTAACCAAAATCACTGCAACCCTTCTGGGGCTGGAACATGACCCACAGTAATCAAACTCACCAGTACAGGCCAGAGGAGTGAATAACCCTCATGGGAACTGCAGCTGCAATTTCAAACGAGCAGAGCACAACCATCTGCATTGGGGTCTGGCTGTGACAGCTGTTCTTCAAGACTTCTTCAGACTTCCAACATCCTTTCAGCCATCTTTCATCTGCTGTTCAAATCCCCTCCCAGCAATCAGTCCCTTGTAAGAACACCAGGAAAAATGACCTGTCGAGTGTTGACTTAACGCGGGGAAAGAGCGGGGCCATATTCAACCCCATCCTCCATGAAGGACATGACCAGGGAGGAGCAGGTCAAGGACAGTGGTGAGCCAGTCCAGCAGTGCTTTTCCCCCACTGTCTAACTGAGGGCAAAGCTGAGGACTGCTGCAGCCCTCTTCCTTCCTAGCTCTGGTCCCTCCTGTCGTGTGGGCTATGGCATTTCCCATCATCCATGGCCTGGCACTCCCTCCCTGATGGTAGCACAAGATGAGCACAAAGCAGAAGCAAGAAGGAACTCATCCATAGAGCACTGGGCCACTCGGGGGGGCAGACAAGGCTGGGACAGCAGCACCTCTGAACTCCCAGTCCTCCGTGTTATGAACAGTGGCTCACAGGGAGAGCTGGCACCACACCACAGTAGCCATGTGCAGGTCCTCACTCCAAAAGGAGGCCTCAGCAGTGAGTAGTACCACCCTGAGCAATGCTTGGTGGTGTTACTACACGAGCTTCCAGTGCCATTGCCATGGGACCTGCCCATGACGCCCCAAAATCTCGCTGCTGGGCTGGGAGCTGCGTGGGTGCCAGGGAAATCCTCCCCCCAGACATGGGGCTGAACCCAACCCAGACCACCCCCTCTCCCACTCCAGCCACATGCACACTCTTGTGCAGAAGGCAAAACGAGGAAAACTCAAGAACTGCTGTTGCTTTACTTGTGTGCTTGGAGGGAATCCTTCACTGGTGAGAAGCACTGGCAGAGGCTCTTCCCAGTAGAAGGCTTTGCCAGCAGAGCCCATCCTGCCCAGCAGCTCAGCCCCCAGTGCCCAGCGGGGCACACACAGGATGGGCCCCCAGGTGTGTGTCTGCATCGGCACACTGAAGTCTGTACAAACCACAGAGCCATTATCAGGGGTAAAATTAGCTCCTGTTACTGACAGCATCTATCACTCATTCCTGCTCTAATCTCTACCAAGGGAAGGATTTACAAGCAACAATGATGAAAGAGAAAAGGGAAGGGGGAAAAAAATCAAAGCAAAGATAACAAAAGCATTTGTGAGGCTGGAAGAAACAAACTACATTATATTACAGGGACCAAGGGATCCTTATCATGCCCAGATAAGATTTTCATTCACCGTGTTGGGAATTATTTTTTTCTTAACTGCTTAAGAAGATTCAAAGTACACTGCCAGGTACTTCCAGCTCTATAAGGATTTTCTTTTAGCCATGCAGCATTGCAGCAGCTCGCCTTAATAAAAATCCTAGGGAAACACACACAATGGGAAGCACATCAAAGGGACACAGATGTTGTAAGCATCCTACCGAACAGGTATAAGAACTTAAGGTGGGGAAAAGATAAAGGTCAGATTTATGTCAGTGTTGTTCTTTAAGAGGTTTAGTCACCCTTTTAAAAAGGGATTTATTAAAAACCTATTAATCACAGAATAACCAGTTTTGATGAACCTAACCCTTAGATCAATGGATAGTAAACGACTAGATAATGGGTATTAGTAAATGATTATGTAATGCAGACATTAATGAGCCATTATGAGAATGATTCTTAAAATAAAATATGACCAGAAGAAGAAAGCAAACCACCAGCAGTGCTGCTTGTTAGCTCCCAAGTAACCTTTGCTTTGTTTGCCCTTAATAAATTCCTTCAGTTATTGGCAGAATTAATCACCACAAACAAATGGAACTTGTGGATGCACTATTTTGTGAGCTGCCCACAGGACAGAGCCTTCCCGTCCTGAAAGGATGCACCTAATGCCAACTCCACTGGGGTCAAAGGCACCTCAGTGACCTGCACTAACATCAGCCAGAAAAACAATCTGATTAAAACGTGCCTTTTATGCACAGGCCTCAGAACACCTGACCAGTGATTATTAATGAAGCTGTTCAGCAAACCTACCCTATCCTGCTCCTATGGGCACCGCTGTGCCAGAGGAGAGCCAGCCCTGAGCTTCCAAGCTGACTTTGAGTCATGTAGCCAGCTGGAGCTGCCTGGGGCCTGTCTGCATCAAATAAAGGAGAAACAACAAAACAGAGTGAAGGGCCTGCCCTGTCTTTACAGCTTCACCACAGGCCAGTCTCCCACGAGGTTTATCCAGCATTGTACAGACCTGTGCTCCTGAGCACCCATTTGGAAGGGGATGCCTGTAGGATGTGGGCTAGTGGGAGCTGGGAGGTAGAAAGCCATGGGCTCACAAAACATACCTGCTGGAGCTGCTGCCATGCAGGGTCTCACAATGAAGAGAAAAGAGAACGTGAGGCTGTCTCAACACCCAGTAGTGTCCCCCTCATCCCTCTCCCTTCCCTCCTGGCAAAGGGAAGGCATCAACATCTCTCTTGTAACAACACTGAAATAAATGTGAGGAAATTACCCATTTGCTAAGAGAGGCGATATGTATGCATATGTGTGTTGGGAAGTCTAATTTGCATTTCTGGGCCTCAGAGTGCCCCTAATAGAATTTACAGTGGGTTGTGAAGATTGCCATCCCAGCTAATCAAATATAATAAATAGCTCTGACTGAGCAGATGACTCTCCTACAGCACTGTGGTTATCAGAGGGATCGGTCTTAATTTGAGACTCCATTCATCAGCCCTGCTAACAGGATTGTGCAGAGAGTGATATTTGACAGAAGTGTTTTCGAAATTCCTAAATGGAGAGTGTGCATTGAGGGAGACAAGATGGATGTTTCCATTACAGTGACCGTGCAGGATGTCACAGCAGCCCTGGCTTCCCACCCAGCAACAAATAACTGACAGACACACGCCATTAAGGCGAATGCAGTGGCCACAGATTCCTTCTTGTTTTCTTTATCTAAAGGAAAATAATGAATTAATTCTAGGGATTAAGTGTGGCAGCAGCTTGTGCTCCTGGCTGTACATCACAGTGACAAGCAGCTCTGGAGCTCTACCTGGGGACAGTGGTGAAGGCAGGAGAGACCTGAGGAACACAGATACACTTGTGCAGGGAGTCAGCCATGAGCTGCTGCAGTGCTTCCCACAGCCCTGGGCAAAGGGGTTATTATGGATCAAAGGGCAGAAAGGACCTCCTGATTTAATGATCCATGTACCCTGCAGGCAGAAACATCATAGAATCCCCTTCTGCAAGTTATCACGTATCTCCTTAAAACCAGTTGGGTTTTTAGACCTCACCACTCCCACTGGGCACTCACCACTCCGTGTTTTGTCTTGATCTTGACCTGCAAGAATGGTTCTCCACCCTATGTACAAGGAGCAGCAGGAATCCCTCTCAACCTTTGCTTTGCTAGCCTGAATGTCCTTTTAGTCCCTTTAACCTCCACCCACAACATAAACCTCATTTTGCAGCCATGCCAAGCTGAGCTCACCTTCCTTGGTCACCTGGGGCTACATCCTGTTACAGGTGAGTTTATGCTTGCCCTTCCCCAGCCTTCTCAGGATCCCCCAGACCACTGGAGCTCTCTCCAGTTTGCCCCCACTCCACAGGGAGAAGTGCAGGGAGACTCATTCGAGCTGGGAAGAGCTGTGATGAAAGCAGACCAGTTTGCTTTGAGAAGCTCTCCCACAGCAGATTGGGCCTGTGATAAGGGGTTAATGAAAGACGTGGTAATTATTTCCACCACCACTACCACAGAAGACCTGCACAGTTTTCCAGAGGTGGTTGATAGTAACTTTCAGCACAAAAACATGCTCTTCCATTTCCTAGGAGGAGGATAATGCAAAGCCATTCTCTCCTTCTGTCAACAGCATGGGCTGAGGGGCAGATCAAATACAGCAAGCTGATGAAGGGCAGCGTGAGAAACACCATTCCTGGCCCAGCTGTGCAGCAGCAGGTACCCAAGTGCCCCACACAGCATCTCAGGGGCTGTGAAGGTTGGTTGCTCCTGGAAGAACGGGGCAGAGGAGCAGAAAGGAGCAATAAAACCCAGGAATGACCAAGTTGTCTCAGACCCATCCATCCAGGCAGCACATTTTGCCCCAGATTTTGTAAACAACACAGTAGAAAATGGTAAGTCACACAGTTAAAGTGATCCCCAGTATTCTTCCCATCTTCCTTCTCATTCTCTTCATCTGGAGCCACTCCTTTCAGCAGAAACAAAGGGAACATGAAACGTGCTAGAAAAGGCTTCTCAGCTCACACCTGCTTGTTCCACCTTGAAAAGCCACAGAGCTGAGAGCTGCTGTCCCGGTGTGAAACAAGAATCACTGTGAATCCTCTTCAGAGACAACCCCATGCCTAAGGGACAGAGGGGAGCAGGGACAGGCCAGCAAGGGATGGGAGAAATATCTATAAAAATATGTTTTTTCTATATATTAAAAAAAAAAAAAAGATAAAAGGAAAGAGGGAAGCTTATTCTGCAAGTCAAAAACAGTTTGGCATTTCCAAGTTAAATAAAAGTGAAGCCCCTGTCCGCATGCTTCATTGTAACACTGTTGCTCTAAATCCTCTTTTATGCCTTTAATTATGCATGGAAAAACCACACGACCTCCCTGCTCGTATGCTCAGCCGAGCAGTGGCTCACAGTGCAGAAGGCTCATTATACAGCTTTAGCGGGGCTGAGTGCTCTGAATTATTTAAATCTCCATTAAGCCTCCACTGTGGCATATCTGTGTGATAAACGGATCAGGTGCTGCTGGATTTCTCCCCTGGCCAACCCACTCTCCCTTCTCCTTCCCTCTCCCCCTCTCCTTCCTCCTGCAAAACTCAGTAGGAAGGGAGATAATTACCAAGAGGGAAAGAGTTTGCACTCGTGCTATCAAGTGTTCCGTTGTCATTTAAAAAAGGCCAACTGAGCCAAGTAATAAAGACACTTAATCAGGATTAGCACTAGAGGGCATGGTAAGGTGGTCAATGCATAACTTGTTTAATGGCCATTTTATTGTTTAAATTAAATAAAACTTAAATCATTATGTTTTACTTAAGCAGTGTGAATGCCCTGTCCCTGTTCCCGCAGCACCGCTCCAGCAGCACGCAGAAGAAATGGCCAGAGACGGGGCAGTGGAGATGATGAGGATCAGTGTACCCAGAGTGGGGATGAGCTAATTTATCCTCCCCATCCCTTTTTCACATGCCCACTGTTCTGCAGGCTGGTATCTTCAGGAGAGCAGTGGTCGAAGGAAAAGCGAGGAGAGGTGGACTGAGGGATCTTGGAGCACAAAGTGTGAGGGGTTTGTGGAACAGCCTTCTGGACCCACAAGAGGGGGAAGAAAAAGCAGAATAATCACAGTGAAACACAGCAGTCCCTGCAGTTTCCCTGGGAGCAAGGGAGTTCATCCCAGACCAAGGAGAGGCCCCTAATCCCTGTGAAGCGAAGGGCAAGATCAATCCTCCTTACAGACAGTTTCCTGCTGCCACAGAGCTCTTCAAGCATGAAAGGATGGGGGAGTGAGAGAAAAACTCTTCATATGGCTATGCAAAACACCTCCTCAGGGCATGGGCAGACCTACTCAACAGCACCCCAAGGGCCATGGCAGGAAAGCCTCAGGTTAACACTTCTGTTTGCCTTGATTTCCTACTGCTAGGGACAAGCAGGGAAGGGTGATACCAAGTCTAGGCACTCAGCAGCCACAAAGTCTGGAAAAGAATTAACAGAAGTCTCAGGTAGAAATGCTTTCAGAATACTTTTGGGTTTGGGGAAAAAAAAAACCCCTTTTAATGAAAAACACTGACAGCTCCGAATATACCTCCTTGGTTATCTCAGCACCAGGAAAGAGGAAGGATCCTTCACTTGGATCCCACCACTGAGGACCAGGGCAAGTTACTGAGAGCTCCTCACCACAGCACACTCGGCTCACAGGCACCTGTCACCTGAGGTACACACAGCCACACAAACACACCCCAGGAAAACAAACCTCCCCAGCCAGTCCACAAGGGCTGGTAAGGGAAGCCACGACCCAAAAATACAGTTGTTGTTATGTCCAAGTCACAGTTCCCTACCCCCTCCCAAAGAAGTGAACAGGATTTAGCTCCTGATCAACCACAGGTTTCCTGAGCATGAATAAGTCCCAGATCTCCACAGGCTTTGGCTCCTGGGCTGCAAGATGGAGATAAGGGTCCGTCTGTTCCCCCTCACGCTGTGGAAAGGCCAGAGGATCCTGAGGAGCTGTTGGAGGCTGAGATAACTGCCTGGCTCTCCCCCCGGCCTCAGGAAGCACCCGCTGAATGGGGCAGGAAGCAGGTGGAGACAAGGAGGTGCATTAAGTTATTTATTTATGAAAGCAACTGGAAAATGTGCTGAGGATAGGAAAAAAATAAGTCTTTTGTGTTAAAAAATAACCTCTGCCTTAAAAAAAAAAATATTTAAAGGCCTCTTATTTTAGAAGTTTCCCTCTGTATTTATTTGAGATAAATGGAGGCAGCACAGTGGCAGCATTTTCTTAAGACTTGAGAAATAGATGGCAGGACTCTAGAGACAGGTTTTGCTCATATATCATTCCCTTCCCCTCCCAGTCTCTGGGGGACACGTGTTGCTGTGACATCTTTTACTAAGATTTACAGAGCAGTCATCCTGTCAGGGATGTGAAGGCAGCCTTGCTGCCACAAAGCTGCTGTCAAACCTGCCCCACGTTCAGGAGGCAGCAGTCAGCCTTGTTTTCAAGCCACACTTTCTATATGCAGAGGCAGCAGAGACAAAGAAAGAGCCCAGTCTGCCCCACTTCTTCTGCAAGGCGATTATTTGCTGTCTACTTACACCACCAGCTTTTTAAACTGGTATTTATTTTGCTGCCCTGGCAGTGCTTATTTCTTCAAGATGCAGGAAAGCGATTAGAGCTGGGCATCCTGTTCCCAGCTCTGCTCCTGGTTCCCTCTGGGTCACCTTTGGGGATGGTGTGGGGGAAGCCTGACCTCAGTGGCAGTGCTGGGGCTGCCTTTGCTCTCCCTCCATGCCTCAGTTTATCACACTCTTACCAACTCCCATCTGTATTTTTAAAAACAGCATGAGTCAGGCATGAGTCAAAGTCTTAAAATGTGAGGAACTGGCTTTAAATTCAGGCTGCATTTTAAGGAGGAAGGTGCCAAATTTTTGTGTTTGTGAAATCTCCAGCAATGACCTCCAGGTGCTTCTTTTAAAAGTCTGAGATTGATAGTAACTATATAATATTTACAAGCATGAATCATCAGTTTGCACAATATGTTTTCTCTTTTGCTGACAACTCTCAAACTAACTTGACTGTATCAGGACAACCTTTCCCAGCCAAAAAACATAAGGCATTGTCTCCCATGAACAATAAAGCCAGCAGAATATTAGGCCAGAAAGGGAACTCAGGCCTCAGGGCCTCAGTGGGTGCCCCCAGTGCCAGTGACTGTCCAGACCAAAGCTCAGGGGCTCAGCCAAGGAGAGGGGATGCCTCAGCAGCCCCCAGTGCCCCATCCATCCTCCCAGGCAGCCACCGTGCCCATGTGCTGCTCCCAACTTCCAGAGACTGATCGCAAGCAAATGCCTGCGAGATGGATACCCAGAGAAAGTTCAGTATTAAAAGAAAACCACTATCAGTTTCTAACGCAATTAACAGCCCCCTGCCAAGAGAGCCAGTAAGAGCACTTCATCAGACCATTATAACCCTGGAGGGTATAGAGAGGCTGCCACGGTAACTCCTTTAATTGCCCTTTATGTTTCATTAAATACAATTACATTTAAACCTAAACTGTGCCATTTGTTGTGGTTTTAATTAGACAAAGGGCAAGATAAAAGGATTGGATTAACCCTCCTCTTCCCTCCCTCCCCTCTACCAGGGACTGGCCACAGTCAAACCAGATTGAAATATGGAGAAAAGCAAAAAGGATGGAAGCACAAAGCACATGGTGGAGAACATCTGGACCTGAACTCATCAGAACCTGATGGGGAAGGCAAAGCAGTGGCTGTGCCTCTCCACAGACCTTGCAGTCCCCCATCCTCGGGCTGCCACCCACCTGCCTGCAAGGTGTGAGCCACTCCTGAGCCCCGAGATCCCTCCTGGCTCTGCCATGTCCGTGCTGAAGGTATCAGTCAGTGGTAATTTGCTTCAGTTAGGGCAGGACAGGCTGGATGTGGGACTCCTCAGTACAGCCACACCTGAGAAGGACAGTCCCAGCATGGGTGGGAGCTCTGGGTGGACACTGGCCTGAAGGAAAGGCATCCTCTACTTCCATAATCCCATTGCTGGCAGCAAACAGCGCTCCCTGAGCTTGTGCAGATCGCTCTTACCCATTTTATCCATCTGAACTCCCTTCAGTGATTTCCCTTGAATACACCCTGGTTACACCCCTTACACCATTGATTCAAGTCTCTCCAAGGTCATCAGCTTGTTTCCATGATGTGCTCCAGCAGCCTTTGCAAGGAGACCTGGCAGCACCCTCTGCTCTGAGCCTTTCTTCCAAGTCCAGCACTCCTTGCTTTAGTTCCAGACCTCTTTTTTTAAATCCAGTTCTGCAGTTTCTTTGGCACAATGAGTGATTCCCGTGGCCACACGGTCACACTGTTACTGATGCCTTTCCTCTGCTAGGAAGATGCATCAGCCCAACTCTTCTGAAGAGAGGCTACTGTGCTGGATGTGCTCTCAGTCCCATGTGCCTTTAAAGCCATTCTTGAAACACACACAGAAAAAAAGCATGCAAACGCTTATTTCAGCCTAATAAAAACCATACAGAATTTATTCAGTACTTCTTTAAGTATTGCTTCCAAAATAGGTCTAAGGCTTAAATGCTAAGACCGTGCAGCCCTGTTTGATGTTGCGAACAGCTTTGGCAAACCAGGCTGTCTCCTCCATCTTTTCTGAGCCTTTCAGTGACTTACAGGAAAAAGAAAAGCAGATTTAGCTGCAGTGCCACACACCCAAATCAGAATAAACTGCTCAAATGCTGCTCTGTTCAGAGATTTATGATACAATTAACATTTTTGTTGGTTTCTAATGACTTCTTTCTTCCTTTCTGAAGCTGACAAGAGAGTGGGAATAGCCACGGGGTATAATCAGACTGTCTGCAAGGTGGAAGGGAAATGAAGCAGAGCAGAAAGGGACTCTCTGAAGCAGCCGGGTATCATGATTATCTCTTTGTGGGAGCATTAGCACCATTGGAGGGCACTCGGGCACCACTGGAACAAGAGCAGCGTAAGAACTCGAATAGAACCGAGGAGAAGATGAAAAGAATGAAACAGACACTCAGTGACAGGTCTGAATAGTCTCCTTTGTGCCACAAGACTTGCTGAGATTTTGCTATCGCTTGACAAGTGCCAAAACTCCACAGGTCTGATCCGAAGACTACATGTGTCAACAGGAAGCCTCCCATTAACTTCAGGGAAACTTAGCCCCAGCCAAGGTGTAATAGATCATGTACCACCATTACAGGGAAATAAGTGAAATCCATCTTGGAATTCTCGCTACTAATTTTCAGCGATTTTTCACAATATATCTCATCATCACAGTGTCTACTCACACAATAAATCAATGCTTCTGCAGAGCGGCGAGAAAAATGAGGGGATGGGGCGGGTGGGAAAGGCGGTAGGGGAAACGTGTGCCATTGCTGAGCAGGGAGTAACTGCAGCAAGAACAAGCCTCCCTTGGGCCCATTAACACAGCTGACTAATTGCTGCCAAGGTGCACGGTTGCCTCACCAGTTCTGGAGACAAAGCTTTAACATCGCTACTTGAGAGGGAACTGAGGCACGGAGTGGGAGATTCCTCTGCCAAGGTAATGAGAAAGGAATAGCTCTTGTGAGCTTGGTGCCATGGCTTGGTGCTGTACTTGGAAAAAACTGCCAGAGCAGGGGCCTCCTCCGTCAGTGGAGGCTGCCTGTCTCCAGTAAAGATCCAGGTGCTGCTGGAAGAGCACGTGCACATCCCTGCTCCTGCCTCCAGGATTAAGGGGTGACCCTTTGGTTTGAGCTTTGGGGAGCCAGAGGGAGTGAGGGGCAGAGGGGTACGAGGGAGTGGGGAGAACAGCTGTTAAGCTGTTAGAGATAATAAATTGAATAGCTCTGAAATTGGACCCACAAGGATAAAAGTGATTTTAGTGCCTATAAGACCGACTATAAACTCAATCTGTCAGGCAGCAGCAGCTGTTAAAGATAATGGTCCTGGTAAATTTAACTTCCAAACTGCCACAAAGGGACTAGTGTGATGTTAAGTTTCTCCCTTCTTTGAAAGGGGGTGGGGAAAACAAAAAAGGGCATCAAAAAACCACAAGATCTTAAACATGCATCTCCTGTCAGCTAATCACAAAACCTGCTTTGAAGAGCCAGGATGGGCAGTACCCCCATGGGGGAGAGAGATCTCCCAGAGGCTTTTAAGCAGATGAATACCTCTGGGCTGCTTTGATAGGATTCTACAAATAATACCAAATATTTGCTAATCAGCCAAGGTCAGCGGGGAAAGAAGTGACTCTCTGCTCCAAAGCCAGGCATCTCCTAATTATTTAAGTCCACGCTGTGACTTTATCATAAGCTCTAGGCAAAGAAAAGCATCTAGCTGGACTGCTCCTGAGCAGATGGTGACTCGGAAGCGTTCCCTTTCCCTTTCCCTCAGCCCTCCCTTGTCCTGGAAGGGCACAGGGGCTGATGATCCTTCCCCCAGGAGCTGCCCAGCACAGCACGGACAGGCAGCCCTTGCTCTGGCTACTCCCTGCCACGGGTGCACTTGTCTGCTCACAGCAAAATGTCACAAAATGTACCAAGTGTCCCACCAAAAACCCAGGGAATTTTACCACTGAGCCCAGCAGTGTCAGGGTGTGGCCGCAGAGGTCAGACAGAAAGCTCTAGAGTGGCAAATGTAATTCTTCAAAACCTATTTTCTGTGCCAAGCAGGTGATACAGCGTGGCTGAGGACACATTTTACACCGACCACTGTTCCAAATAAGCCATTTGCAGCAAGTGGTTTTAACGTGACAATCAGAACTACTTAGGCAATTTTGGAAAGGCAGCAGGATTCGGCCACAGGAACTGAACACAGTCCAGTTAACTTCACCTAACAAAGCAACTATTGCAACCACAGAACCATCATCAGTTTCTCACAGAACAAAGCAAACAAGACCCAAATGGCCCTGGTGAGAAGCAAGGAGGAGGGCTGGTCTCTCTGCACTGCCTCCTCATCCCAGCTTGGCTCCACAACTCCAGCATGGTGTGCAGCATGTCCACTTCTCCAGCCCTTCCCTGGACATGCCACAGGGACATGAACCTTTCCTTAGCACATACTCTCAATATCCTGCTTGCTCCAGGATCAGAGGAGGGTTTCATCTCAAGGGGATTTCTACACAGCTCATTTTTCAACTGCCTGAGTGGTACTCTTGGCCTCTTGCCACTCTGAGGGAAGTGGTTCCTCTGGAAATGTTTTTATCCCAATGGGGACGAGATTTCTCATGTGCTTAGCATAACATCTGTGCCTTGGTGGATTTGGATTTCACTGGAGTGAAGGATATGGTGTCAAACACAGCAATGCTTCCAATCAAGGTCTTGGGAGAGGACCATGCAACTGCTTTGAAGCAATATCCTAAAGTTACTTCCCAAGCCTGGGATATTTTTCAAGGGGTTGGAGGAATCACTCCTTTTGGATGCACTTCAGCAGTACTCCTCATTTCTAACCAGTAGTTAAAGAGCGTTGAAGGTCTCAAGTCAGAAGCAGAGCGATGTAAAATAGCTTTAAGCTACTTTGAGTTAAAAACTCCTGATTTTATTCAACACTATGGTTATTTATCACTGTTGCTGTCACCCAAGGACACAAGAAGAGTCCAGCCAAACTTAAATACACCGAATACCTAGGGGGGCATTTACAGATATGCTAATAATGGAAGAGAGCAACCCCAAACCCCAGTGATTTACACATTTCATTGTCACTGGAAAGCCCCAATTCAAGAGCAGCTCCTCCAGCCTTTTCTTTATCAGTGGTATGTAAGGACAGCATGGAAAGGATGGAGGGTTAATCCCTGTGAAATGATTTATCACTGAAACCATGTACAATACAGCTTCTGTCACAGTTGTCCATCACTCCCCAGCAATGAACCAGGGAACATTATTGCCAGGAAGATCCAAGTTTGGAACTGGAGTTCCCCTAAAGCGATTCCCCAGATATGAGCAGCCCCTGCACAGGGCACACACTGGTTATCTCCCTCCCATCACATTTCTTTGTGCTCTCAGAGGAGGAAAAAAGAGAAAAAGGCGAGGGAGAGGAGGGGTAGAAAAAAAAAAATAGCCTCTCCAGGCCTCCGGGTTAAACTGTGACCTACTTCAATCCACACTGCTGCCCATTATTACCAATCCAATTATTCCAGACAGGTTAACTCAGCTTTAATTTATGTCAATCCAATTACTTTTTTTTATTATTTATTAAATAAAAAGATCACTTCATGCTTCAAATGATTTATGAATACTGGGTCAGCATCCCAGGGAAAGGACTTGGGAATGCTCAAGGTCAAGGCTGGCCTCATGCAGGAAATCCCTCCCAGAATTTGTGGGGAGAGCTTTACTCACCTCATCTCTCTTTTTGTATTTTAATTGGATCTCTCACACAAAAGCCTGTGGCTTCCAGGACTCTGCTCAGTGAGCAGGAATGGTATTCCAATTGCAAATATGTTTCAGCTGAAGTAAGAGGCACTTAAATTAACTAGATCTCCGTGTCTGCTGCAGTATTATGGGACAGTCTAGCACACAGCTTTCCCCTGCAGGGGAAAAATGAATCCAGGATGGACATTTTTCTTTCAAGACACAAAGGGGAGTCAAGTATCCAATTCCTGCAAATGTCCACTTCAACCCCCTTTGGTGACCTTCTCCAGAAGGCAACAGCAGAGCTGTATCAAACAGCCCCATCCCTACTTTCACTCCTACCTTCAGTCACTGCCAGGATTCTGGCAAACTTCCCCGAGAAACAAGTGCCTTGCATCAGGGTGCTGTTAAAACATGCTCAGCAGCTCCTCCTCAGCCAGGCACAAAGCCTCAGCCTCCTCTTTGCCTCCAGAGCCAGGACTGAGGCACCACAAGATGCTGTGTCTGCTTTCTGACACCTCTGGAACTGAGCCCACCTTCCCCCCCAAAAAGGCTCCAGATGACTCAGTTCAACTTCTGCCACAAGCCACCCTGTGACCTTGGCAAACTCCTTTTGGCTCAGGTGCCCTGGTTTCCTGTCCCACAGAGACACCCACCCGCTCTGCCTCCTACCCACACACACCTTGGGCTGGTGGCTACAGCCCCTGCCAGGAACAAGAGAATTTGAGACCCAACAGCCTTCTGACTGAATGTCTCCCTGACTCCCAGACAGGCCATGAGCAGAGCTGCTTAAGTTTTTAACACATATTCCTCAATTTTTTTTTCCCCAGTGTTTCTAATCAGGACCAAAATAGTTTTGCTCTTTTTGGTTTGGTTTTTTTGGGTTTTTTTTAATCCTATCTAGCTAAGCCTTCCAGCTGATCTCAGCTGCCATGGCACCAGAGTCAGTTCTGCAGATAACGTGGATGCCAGACCATTTCCAAGGCTTTGAGTTAAAACCTTGAGAGGTACCTAGAAGATAAGATAGAGTTGCTGAAGTCAGTGAGACCCAGTTTCCCAAGCCAAGTCACAGCAGCCAGGAGGACACACTCTACAGGGGATGGTGCTTCCAGGAGAGCCCTGGAGCAGAGCCTTGGGGGTTGAAGCCACAGAGGCATGCTGAGTCACAGGGAAGAGGATGTAAAGCCTAACTGCATCCAGATGTGGAAATAAAGGGAAGAGAGATTTCAAGGATAAGCACTAAAATCACTTCCAAAAAAGCATCTTCCTTTTGGAAGAAGAAAAGGGAAAAAGCATCTCAAATCAAGAATGTGATTTTAACAGCCTCCTCAGAATGCTTCCTTCACCTCCTTAGATGAACAAAACAAGGACTACATCTCAGCCTAAACAAGACAGTTGGACAACAGGGTTATCCAAAACCATCTTGGTCGTGGACAACACAGCAAATCCTCTGCCTGAAACAATGTCCAGACATCCAAACACTGAGTCACTTCAGCATCCCAGCCAATGTGTCCTTGAGGGAGAAAAGCCAGACACTCAGCTGGGACACCCTGCAATGCCAGACACCCTCGTGGGCAGAGCCCCTTCAGAGCAATGCCAGCCAGAGTGAGGATCTGTGATAAGAGGTGGGATGTTGCATCACCCTTTCTCAATCTCTCTTGCCTTTTCATCCTCGCACTACCCAGCACCTCCAGCAGCCTGGGCAGCAACCCTTTCCCATGCCTCCCACATTCCTTTGGGAATAGGGGATGTCTGTTTTTACCTAATATCCTGAGAATAATTATCTGTGTGCACAGATTACTTGTGGCTGACAAGGTTTTGCCATCCTACCCCAGTTTTAGATGAGGGCACCAGAACAGGTCAGTAGGCTACTAATAGGATACTCAGTTCCCAAAGGCACCACATTATGTGGTGAAGGACTTTAGAACTTATTTAGTACAAAGTTAAATGCTGGATAAGGAACGCATTAACATGCACAAGCCTACTACATTATTCCTTTCCTTATCCTCAGGCTGTGCCATTAGGAAAGTACATGAGAAACTGGAATTTTGCTGTATGGCTTCAATAGATGTCCACGTGCTTCTCAAGGACTTTTTGGATACAGCTTTGTGGAATGCACAGCCCAAAGTCATTATGTTCTGAAGGAGTTGTTGAGTTGTCTGAAAGCAGACAAATGGAAACAGAATCCTAACTTTGCAAAGAGGGATTTTTGAAATTCAGGAAATGCATTACTAAAGCCAGAGAACTTAAAACTTACATTTTGCATGCCACCAAAACAATGTGGATGGGCTTCCTTGGAGAGAAAAAAAACCACCAAACAAACACCAAAAAAAACCCCCAACCCAAAAAACCACCACAAAGAACAGTACATGTCTACCAAGTGGCTTTGAAATTTCCATCCCAAACACCAAGATGGCCCCGTGGGCCGGGACAGCGTTGTTTCAATTAGTGCTGCTCTGCCCAGCCTAATTGCAAGAGTGTGGAACAGCCAACATTCCCAAAGGGCCATGGGCTCTTCTCCCTATTGTTTTAGGCTCAGCATTGAGAGAGCAAGTGGAGGAATACCAGAGACAAACAGGAGGGAAGCAGCTGTATTCACTTTCCCTAAGGCTATTTCTGCCAAGTCTTAAAATAATACTGAGATGCTTCACCCTCCTCCCTGTACGTTTTCTACCACAGACGCCAGGTTTGTCCCAAGTTGCCAGTGGCCTGGCACTGCCTCTCCTGAATGGAAGCCCCGCTTTTAAAGGTAAAATAATGTGGGCAGGTGAAAGAAAAAGCTTCACAGCTCCTGCTGTGAGACAGCTGCCTTTGGGTGAGAGTCCAGGGGAGAGTTTGCTCTCTGCAAACAAGGACTGGAAACACTTCCAGTTCCAGCCTGAGCATGCGCTGAGGGGAACCAGTCCCTCAGGACCCCCTCTCTGCCCTTCATTTTGAAACAAGTCCCTCAGCAGGCTCCAGCTCAGCATGTACTGTCAGTTCACTCATGACACGTGCTAGTGTTGCTTTTCTGCCAACCCTCTTCAAAAGCAAAAAGGAGGAGACGAAAAAAGAAAAAAGTACAGCAAAAAAATGATGCCACTCTCAAGAAATGGCACTTTAGGCAGTCTCCACTACATCAGTAATGACAGTCAATAGTGCCTCCAAGGACTTGCTTTCTTCAAGTCAATACTACATTCTGACAGCCAGTTTCTTCCTGGGATCAGTGAGCCTCTCTTCCAGATTCAATCTTGCTCAGACAATCATTTCTCCGAGGCTTTTGTCCAGCTTACAGATAGTGCAGAGATACAAGAGCCAAACTGTGAAGAAATCTTTCTGCTGCTCTCCAGAAATGCACTTCTTCGCTAAGTGGCTTTTCTTGCCCGTCAGGGTCACACACAGCACTAAGCAAGTCAAGGGTCATGAGAAATACAGCAGAAATGCTTAAACAAATACCTCATCCTGGATTCCACACAGCTTAGGCTTCAGGTGATCCTGCCCTACAGCTTTCCCTCTAAGGGGATTTACCACTACACTGGCTTGCAAACACATGCACAAGAGGAAAGCAAGAAAGAGAACAGGACCTTCCAAGAAGATACCATGACTTAAAGTCTACAAAGCTCATTTCACTGACTTGGCTGCCTGAGCTAGAGCCGAGATCATACCCACCAACATCTGCCACCAGTTTTGGTGATTCAGCAAGGAGGGGCCCATCTTATTAAAGAACTGTTCACCTCCATCATTAAAGTAATCTTTAGCGGACAGTCCTTTTCCTCAGGCACCAAGGATGAAATACACAGTCATCTTTAAAGAGGGCTTGGAGAAGAGAAATCATGTACTAATATAATTAGGTTCAGTGCAACAAGCCCCTGGCCTTCACCTGCAAAGACACAAGTGTAATTGCAATATTAAACAGACACATGAAAGGCCTCCAGGGCATAACAGGTTTTGCAGAGATCAACAGCAAGTTCTGTGCCTTGGCAAGCACAGCCTTAGCAGTTTCCACACCAAAAGGGAGGTGCTTTGTGATCATCTCCACTGATGTCCCTATTTTACTCGCAGCCTTATATTTCAGGAAAGCCATCTCTGCTATCAACCCCAGACAGAGCCTTGTTTTTAAGGTACATTCAGTAAGGACCTGCTCGTGCTTCTGCAGAAGCCTGGTTTTAATGCACCTGCTGGTTCTGTGTCGGCAGGAGGAGCAGAGGGGTTCCTTGCCAGATGGTGAGCAGCACAGGGAAAGAGAGCCACAGTAAATTAACCTGCAGCTCCCAGCTTGGGAAGGCCACAGCGGGAAAGTCATGTGGCAGTGGTGTCCTTGAGGTGCTACTCCTTTCCTATATGCCAAAAGCCTTCTATGCCATGAAAGCTGTCTATCAAAGAACGTCTCATTAGCTAAACTGGGCTCTGCCTTATCCATCACCAGAGCTTCTGCCCTCCTCCCTGCACATCTGATACCTGGAGAGAAGGAGTGAACACCAAGCCCCACAGCTGATGTTGTTCAGTGAGTAGATGAGAGCAAGCCTGGGAAACAAGGAATGAGATTTTTTCCAGCACCCTACACCTCACGCCTGCCTCTGCAGCACCAGTAACAGAGCATTACACACCCACAGGCAAGACTTTGCAGTATCACAGAAGTTCACCACCTCAATGTGAGAACATTGGTGACTGATGGGGTCCAGAGAGGGAAGGATTACTGCTGTTTGTACAGCTTTATGGAGGAAGCTGTAAGAGTGTTCTGTAGATGAAATCAGTACATATTTGCACATTAATGTAATTTAACCTGAACTCATTCTTTCTTTTAAACCTCTGGAGTGGCAGGGAAGACCCATGAGCAAACAGGCAAAAAACATCTTTACTAGGGAAAGGCTAAGGTGGCAGTCTGTAGCATGTCAGGCAGCTAAGGCTAGCAGGAGGCTGTAGATCCATGGAAGAACAGAGATTGCAGCAAAGAAACATCTCAAAAGTGTTCTCCAGTACCCACACAGAACAGAGACTTTGACCTGGCAAATGCAGTTAAAGCCGTGTCATCCTACACACTCAGGAATAGCTTGTTTGCATGGCTGTGCTCTTAGAAGGAGCTGCTTTACCAAAAACAGATGTTCACACAAAATCCCCAGAGGCTTCTGAAAATCCCCTGCAGTTAGGAGCTGTCATGATCAGTATTTTGTACAAAATAATGCCAAGGACTGCTCAGTTCCCCACAGGGCGAGGTAGCTCTTTAGAGATTTTGTTACCTCAGCCCTCCTCTCCTCGTTCTGCTGATCCAGGACAAACTCACCTTGGTGGCCCACAGCAGTGAGAACAGGCTGACTGTGCTGCTTGGCTTTGTCCCAGCTCAGCCTGTCCTTCCACAGATGGTGCAGGAGCACCAGAAGTCACCTCGGGTGCTGCAGCTAATTCAGCAAATACGAGCATAGACTGGTTTAGCTTGTCACACACACAGCCTCAAATATCGTTTGTGGCCCTGTGACCTCTCTCACAAAACCTCTGTGCAGCACCATGCACTTCAGCAGACCTGCACCTCCAGAGCAGCCACGGCCACCAAACAGCACAGACACCCCCTGAGCTGGGACACCACCAGCAGCAAGAAGGGGTGTCTCTAAGGGCTATCCATGCAGCTCAGGCGGGTGTTCCCAGTCACACTGAGCTTCTTGCTGTCACCACTGGGCAGATCCCAACATCTGGCACAGGTTCCCATCCTGCTGTCTTCACAGCCCTGACAACATGACTCCAAGCCTAAAGCTGCCAGCTTTGTCCAGCTGGAGTGAAAGGTCTCCAACAGGAACAATTACCACAGCATTCCTAGGAAGGGACTGACTCAGAACAGACCAAGGAGTGGATAGAGCTGAGTTGGATGTGATAAACTCTTAGCATAACCCACTTAAAAGAAAGCTACCTCCTCAGCATGAAGAGAAAGGGAAGGAAAAAACCAGTACCCTGAGAAGTGATTAGGGACATTGCTAAGGAAAATGTCCTTAATGAGTTGTAGGATTTCCCATCACAGCTTTGGGGTGAAGCTGCAGAGACAGGATGCAGAGCTCTCTCCCCAACACAGTCCCTTCATTCTGTGCTGCAGCCTGCAATTGGGGAAAACATTCCAGCACTCCTCCAGCCTCACCAGCCACAGGACTGCTGCTACCCAGCCCTCTGACCACAGCTCCTCCAGTCAGGGAATCCAGAAACTGTCTGGACTACAAGGGGGACACTTTGCCTTGGCCCCCTCAGACTCAGAGGTGCAGCACATCCCAAGTGCCTGTGATCCTGCGCTGCTGCCCTCATCGCAGCAACAGTTCCCAGTGGTTGAAGCACAGGACAGTGCCCAGCTGAGCCACCAAATCGAGGGAAGCACGCTGCTCCTGCCAGGTTGACTGCACTAAAATTACACAGGGAGCTTCAGTGCCTCTGGTAAATACTGCACAGACTTGTTTAGCCTGTGGCTCTTTACACGCACCCACCAGACTCTTTAGATGTTCCAACACAGCGTTTCTTATGGAGGACAGAGTTAGGAAAGGCTGAGCAATGAAAGCAGAGATTGTTACCAGCTTTAACAGGCTTTGGATCATGCCAAGAACAAGTTTCACTGTTTTAGTTGCTTCAGTATGATAATCCCACATCTTTTCTATAATAATCAGATGCTCCTACACTGCAGTCAGCAGCAGAAGACAAAATGAGTAGTAAAGAGACGAGCAACAATCTCTTTAAAGAGCTGAGAGGACTGCCAAGAATGTTTGTAATCTGATTTCATCCCTGCCTCCTTGCCTTCTCTGAGCTGTCACTGGAACTCAGGGTGATCTACCCAGTGGGTTTCAGGTTGTGGTACACAGATCACTTCTGAGCAAACCAAGGAAAGCAAACTGATGGGCAGGCAGAGACTCCTTACAGGCCTACATCACTGACCTGCACCAATCCATTAGCTCATTTATGAAGGAGTTTCACTTTGTTAAAGGTCACTGAAAAAAAATTTAGTCTAGACAGGTGATCTATTTATTTTAGGGAAAAGATCCACTTACTAAACTATGACCTGAACATCAATCACTATCTACAGTGCCAAAGACATAGCTGAGATTGAAACAAATTTCTAGTAATTTTTTTAAAGTAAAGAGACTTCCATTGAACAATATTGGAGGTGCACTTCCTCACGGGGAAAAAGAAAAAATTATTTACCATTTGCTCTCACGGCAGAGATGAGCTGTAAGAGCCCAGCATGCCCCTCTCTGTGCAGGACAGCAAGAACTGCAGCCACTTGTCACCTCCTCCCTGCAAGTCCAAAGTGACACAGGCAGATGATCTTTTTGAGGCATGTGATATAACACACACACAAAAAGCAAAAAAGCCACGCCATGATTCAGTGGCAGCACAACTGTCTTGCCTTGCACAGGATTGCTCTGCTCAGCCAGGGACCTTGTCTGCAGAATGCACAGTAAAACAGCTGCAACAAGCAGCTCGATGCCTTCAGAGGGATAATAATCTTGACAGTAAAAATATGAACCCAGCACAGCTATTTGTGCTCATTTACAAACAAGACACTGCACTAACTTATGCTCATTTGCACGTGAAAATTGCTGGAGTATTTACTGTACATTGGGGTGATCAGAACAGCTTTGGAGCTGCTGTCCTGTGACCATCATAGCGTACAATTAAATACATTTCATTATCATTTCAGGAAAGGCATCCACAGTTACAGGGGAGAGGCTGAAGTGGATGACAGGAGTGTTACATAAACGTTATTGATTCCGTTTCTCCGAACACTCACAATAAACACACCAACTGGTTTTGCTGAACAATATAATGCATCATTCAGCTTTCCAACAGAACATATCAGACATCAGCTATGCACAGTGTGTTCACTGGATGCTGCCATGAAGGACTGAAGAAGGGTGAAGTGGTGATCAGATAAAGGGTGTGCATTCACTCCTCCAGCAGCAATGCAGCAGCTAAATTTCCCAGAGGCAGCAGAAATATAGTGGTACTTCTCAGGCAGAATGTCCATTCTAAAATATATCTTAAATCAGCCTCTTTCTTGGCAACATCTGTAGTGACACAGGAGTCCTGTTCATCAACACAGCAAAAAAGTCTCCACCCTAGTGCTATAATTGGAAGTAGTCACAACAAAGGAGGAGGGAGAAGGTATCTTGTTCTTCCCCCTTGGGAAGAAAAGATCCAAGTGCTTAATGTGGTCATACACAAAAAAAAAAAAAAAAAATTGCATTTTTGTGTTAGAGGCAGGAAAAACAATGCTGAGGAGAAAATATCACCAAAAAGCGCAACAGATACTTATGGGCAGATCATCTGCAAGAGAGGGCGTTCCAAAAAACAAACCAACCCATGTGGCCAAGCACAAGGATAATGTTGTCCTTGTTTCACCCACACCTTCTTTCCCAATATGTCTCTTTCTTCATCAGCTAAAGATCTGGTAAAAAATTTACATTTTAAAAAAAAAAGTAAATTTATATAACTCACGATTCTCCCATATGCTCGGTGCCTGTTAGCTCACAAACCATGGAATTGTGTTAACTGCCATGGCAAGGGGTGGATGGACACAAAGAAAGTAACAAAGACCAGTTTTGGTATGTAAAGCCTTTGGGTGATGAAGAAATCTGTCGCTACATGTTTTTAACACATAATGGTTTATTTTCCCTTGCTGAACAGAGGGAGAAGAACAGAGTGCAGAAGATGTGAAATACTAACCACTTTGATCTTTCAAGGGTTTGGGAACAGAATTTGTGCTTTGATACATCTAGTTCCATAAATCTCAAGACATAAGGACAGAAAAATCAATGGGTAAGAGAGATGGATCACTCATTGGGACGGAGAGAAACGAGTCAGCTTGTATCCGATCGGCCGATGAGGCCTGAGCAATCTGTCAAAATGCATTTTTCAGGGGCAATAATCCCCTTAACCAAGGGGGAGAAGCCACAAGTACCAAGGAGGTGAAAACTTACTGAGGGAGGGTAAGAATTCTCAAAACATTTTGGGTAATTTTTTGTATTTTAACTCTGAAGCATTGTTCTTAACTCCTTCACTTCATTCAAGAAGGGCAGCACATCACAGACAGGATGAAGCTCCACTGCTGTATCCCACTTCAAATACCCCTTGTGGTTAACCAAAAAAACACCCTACATGTCATTTGTTGTAAAACTCAGAACCAGAACATGGAAAGAGACTGAACCCTTGCCCTGCCAGGAAGAAGGAAAATGGCATGGAAAATCCAGCCAGCTGCCTGCAGCAGCCAGCTCCGTGGGCAGGGACTGGATAGCATGTCCCACAGTGCTGCCCCCCCCTACACACCCCAGCTGGTACCTGCCCTCAGAGAAAGAGATCAGCAAATGCCTTGGCAAGTCACACTCAAACCATTTACAGTCTCCTTCAGTAGTTCAAGTTTCCCCTCTAGTAACTCAGCTGCCCCACCCTCATGTATTTTTAGCATGCTTAGGTAAGATTTTTCTGGTATTTCCTCACATCAGAATTTCACCTGTTGCATCTTGCAATCAACCTAGGTGGGGCTTTTTCTCTCTCATTTTCCTCCAAGAGCGTTTTGTGGGCAAGCACCTACTTAGGTGTTGGATGAGGGCCACACGGAGGAAGGGGAAGCAGGTGGTAAAGAACTGGAGATGCTTTTCCTTCTGTTTTTCTGTGCTGGCAACAATTACTGAAATGCCACACCAAAGCCACCCTCTCTGAAAAACTCGAGCGGGTACAAACGCAGAGGCCCATCTGCTTAGCAACACATGGTGCCAGCAAACAGTTTCCAAGCCTCGGGCTGAGGCTCGCAGATATGGCAAAGGCACGCTGGGCTCCCAACTCCACAGACAGGCATCCAGATAGGGGCAGGGCAAGAGTGGCCTTCCCACAGCAGGCAAGTGCCACCAGCAGGGCACACCTCTTTCCCCTTTTGGCAGCTTCAGACAGCAGCAACATGCTTTAGGATCTCCTATCTTCTGAAATCCTATTCAGATGCGCCCTTTTCCTCTGCTCCTTCAGTACAAGGAGCCTCTGTGCAAGACCACCTTTCCTAGAGCACAGGAGTAACATCCCCAGACACCAGCTTCTCCCCCTTCTCCCCATCTGAAACATGTCTTCAGATTTTCCCAAATGCATTTTGACACCTGACCTGCTCTCCAAAGCTCTTAAGAAATGAGTCTCTACAGCATGAGCTACACCTTACCAATGTCCTGTTACAGGGGTGCTCCCTGATTTCCTGCTCTCCTCATCTCCCAGTGAGCCCCTTCACCATTCTTAGTGTCAGCCTGTCCCCAAGTGCTCAGCTCTTTCCTGGAGCTTCTCTGCTGTGCTGGGCAAGGAATGAGCCTCACTTGTGCTGTCCCACATCCGTCCCCTGCTGCCCTGACACAGCTCAGGCTGACAGCACTGCAGAGAGAGTGGCTTTATGGGATGTGACTGCAGGATTTCTGATGCATGTCACCCTTGATGCCAGCAGCTGCAACAATTCCCCGCATTAGCAAAACACAATGAAAGCTGCCCCGTGGGTCACCCTGCAGGTCAGGGTCTGGGAGCTGCCTTGCATAATGCGAGTCCAAGCACTGCCAGCAAAACCTAGCAGAAGGTCAGCTTTGCCTGAGAATAAAATCTTTGGTTAAAATAGATGAAATCCCACCCAAGGAAAAGCATCTGAATGCTTTGCTCAGAAGTCCTCCCCAGGACAGACATCCTGGGTGTAGCCCAGACACAGCATCCCACAGCCCTGCTTTGGTCTGGGAAAATGCAGAACAGGTAGAGTGCCTGACCAAGAGAAATCCTGCTTTTTGACGTCCAGGTGCAGACAGGGATCAGTCCACAAATCAGGACAAATAGATGCAATTGAAGTTAACACAGCTATGGCTGTTCATGCCAATCCAGGTTGCTCTACAGCGTGACAAAGTTCTGGCACTTGAAAAACTCTGTGGATCAACTGGGACTTCAGAGAGGTTTATAATAGAGAAGAACACACCTGGTGGAAAGTTAACCAAAAAACCTGTGCCAAACATTAAAACTGGCACAAAAAGCCAGAGAAAGTCAAGAATGGACAGAAAAAAGGAAAAAAACTAGTTAGAAATGCCTGTGTGATCATAAGGAAATGATGTTTTGTTATGTGATCCCAAGCCCTCTGCCATAGGTGTCATATAAATAATTATTAATTATGTTGTTGATTATCTGTGTGAGCAATAGAGCTAATGAGCTGGTTCTTACAGGATATAAATACAGCTTCTAAAGAGCAGGGCAGCCATTCTGCCAATGGCAAGCAATTAGAATTATTTCTTCTCTGCTGAGAGTTTGCTTTTTTTTTTTAACCTGAGGACAACCAATACACACTGTAGATATTTGCTATTAAAAAATCTACTCCCTTCACAGTCCCAGTAGACATAAACTGAATTTCCTTTAATGACTGGGCCCAATTAACTGGAACCTGGAGCTCCACTTTGAAAGCAGCGGGGTTCCTCTTTGGAGGCTTGGCCCCGATGGGCAGGAGACATCCAAAGGTTGAGGATTAAAGTTGCTTTGTTTCACTGAGCGTGTACACCATATTGCAGGGTGGTTGGCATGGGAACACAGCTATGGAGCAGCCTGTAGTGCACAATAAACAGTCTCCATAAAATACAGAAGCAAATAACTGGAGAGATGAAGGGTAAACCCTTCACCTATCACTGGGAGAGCTCAGCAGATGGAGGAGGAAGGGGCAGCCCTTCCAATTCACAGCCCTTCATCCACGCCTGCTTCCAGGATTTTTGTTTTAACATTAGTGCTTTAAGTGCACACGTGTACTCGACCCATTTCACCATCTGGTGTCCAAACCACGGGATCCAAAAGGAAATTTCACTTTAGCTGCTGTCAGCCTTGAATTGCCATATCTCTCAAGGTGCTGGTTAATCCCATGACAGAATTTGAGAAGAGGGTTGGCCTGCAGGGCCTGAACATCCATCAATAAAAGGAACTGGGCAAGTTTCCTCTACAGAAAAATACTCTTTTTTCTCAGAGTCATAGATATAGGTTAAAAGAGGCTGGACCCTAAGTCTAACTGACAGAAAGTGCAGTAGCACATCAGGAATAAAACTTATAACCCTGCTGCTGCATAAGAGGGGAAGTGGGGAGAAGGAAGAGGAGGAAGATGGTGAACTACCCTAGGAAACCTGTAACATCTCTATTAACACTTTGCTTTGCTGCTTCTTTTACAACAACAGGATTACCAGATGAAACACCACAAGCATCTTCTGGAAGTTCCTTTTTTCTCTGATCTCATCCAGGGCTGTTGTTCCAGCATGCTGACCTTCAATCTGTAGAAATTTCCTGATCCTGATTGATGCACTAGATAAAACTTTCAAAATACTGACCCTGGGGATTTGCTCAAGAGACGGGAACGCAAAGGACTCAAACAGGAAAAGCTGGAATTTATGGGCTTGCTGGCAGTCTGGCTACAGTGTGGACATCAGTCTTCTGCAAGGGCTGAGAAAAGTCATTCTTTGTTATGAGCAAGACAGACCAGAACAGACAGCATCATCTCTAGACCCAACATTATGAATTCTAAATACCATCCAGCCCCTCCACCGGCAAAAGCAGAGACATATCTTACACCATCCTACCCTGAAGGCCTTCTGATGCAGCTTTGTCCATAGTTTTGAAGTGTGCAGTAAGAAATTAGTACATTTTCAGGCCTCTGAGGAATTATCTTCTTCATAAAGAAGAAAGCCCACAGAGCACTGATACAGGAACTTTAAAAATGCAGCTTTAAAAGGAGCACCCTGGGCACTGACCTACACAAGCTGCTGCACTCAGCCAAGCCATCCACTTCTTTATTAGAAACAACCCAGAGTGCTTTACGTATTCCCCTGCATTTTAAAGGGGTCAGGCAAGAGCTCCCAAACAGGCTTAGAGCTGCCAAGGAGCCCTTGCTTTTTCCTCCCTCTTTTGTTCTTCAGTAGCCGTGTGCCGGGAGCAGGGCTCTGCATCCTGAGGTTATTACACATTTCTCTAATGGATCTCCATGCATAATAAATTAGCTCATTAATGAATTGATTTGAAGGAAGAGTTCACTGCAGGGGCCAGAAACCCAAAGACACACGCCTTTGACTGAACAAATAAGTCACTTCTGCAGTACCACATCGTGCATCCTGCTGGTGAAGGCCCCATTAAATCACCTGGCGCTGCTGCTGCCTGTTCTCCATCCTCACCATTATAAAAGATATATGGGAACTGCTTTTGCCTTCACAACTGCTTATTTGTGGAGGTCTGGTCTCATTCCTTACGGGCCTTTTCCATTTGGGACTGTCACGTTTGTCGCTCACGTTAAGGGAGTTTGTGATTCTAGCACCAGCTTCTGCAGTGTTTGAATTATTTGGATTGCAGCTCGTTTGGATTGCAGCAAGGGACTGCAGGTCCACCCTGAGGGTTGTTACAGCCTGAAAAATCTCAAGGCTGTGGTGTTTGCTTGCTATTGCTGCCCAAAATGAGGGAATCGAGTCTGAAAACAGCTGCCCTGAGCTGCTAACTGAATATTTCCAGATGATCCCAGGAACCTACCTCCATGCTCCAGCACCGAGCGCTACCTTGTAAACAAACGCCCTTATATAGGTCTGTGTGGGCAAAGTTAATTATCTCCAAATAGCTTCCAGAAGCCTCAAATCAATTTATGAAAACAAAAATTAACTTTCCATATAAACATAATTACAGTGAGACAACAGTATCCAGCCTGGTGCTACTGCTGTTTTTGGAAGCTGGGCAGAAAGCCAAATGAGTTCATTAGGCAGTGTAATTAATAATGGTTTTTTCCTGCTTTAGGAAGCCATTTATGGTCCTAAGAGGCAAAGGTACTGGGGAAAAAACCCACAGCTGACAAGTTTTAAAAGGTGCTTCTGCAACAACAATTTATTTTAGAGCCTCCATGAGAATATATATCATTTAATGAACAGAAAAAGAGCAGAAAAAAAATAACACTTCAGCGAGATCCGTTCACTCTGCTCACAAAGGTGCCTTGGAAGAATTTTCTTGAGAAGAAACCACCCAGTTTCTGCTCCAGGAATGAGCATCACCCACTTTCCAACCCAGGAGGCACAAAGACAGCACCACATAACCATCTTCCCCTGTTCAGCTCCCCACATCCATTGTGCCATGGCCCTAGAACAGCAAGGACCAAGATCCTGAAAATGCAAGAGGAGTCCACAAACAAACCCCATTTCATGGCTCTGATCCCAGCAAAACACTGGGAGGTTTCTTTGGTTGTTAAGCCTATCTGATTATTACTGATCAGCTCTGAAAGGCATTCTCTCAGGTTGCAGAGACGTGCACTTTGCAAACACAGATCACCTTGTCTCTCAAAGAGGCAGCACACAATCTGAAGTGGAGCTTGTGCATGTGTGAGAAAGCCACATCCATTACCCTCTGTCCCACTGGGCCACAAAGTGTGTGGTGATGCTACCAAAGAGGTGCCAGCCAGCGTTGATGGATACTGCCCTGGATGGTCAAGGCCGAAGAGCACAAGAGTTGAGCCACTTTTCACTGTGCACTCATTCCTGGGGAAGTAAAGGGTCAGAACAATGCAAGTCACCAAACATCTACTTAACAGGACAAATTAAAAGCAGATAAAGACAGCATCCATCTCACCATCCATATCTAAATATCTATGTGGCTCCGAGACACATGAAGGGACTATTTGGGTGTCAATGCCCCAAAGCCAAGGAAGTTGACAAGCCCTGCCCTCTAACACCCCAACTGAGCTTCTTGCTCAGATGCTTCACCTCCCCATAGCAGAGGGTAAATCCCCCTGCCATGGATTGCCCGGTGGAATACACAAACCCTGGCTCAGCCCCGCAGCACAGCGGCGTAATCTATTTATGAATGGCAGCGGAACTCCGAGATTGAATTACGAGGCAGGTATTCAATCAGGCAGGATGTGTAGCTGCTTTCTAACAGACTGGAGGATTAAGGGAGCGATAGAATACATCCTTTCCTTCCACATGACAGCATCTCCCTCTTCTCCCCTCCCCAATCAAGGAACTAGCAGAGGCTGTACTTAAAGAGAAGAGGATTTGCAATGCTCAGGACCCACAAGAAGGATTAGAGAAAGGTTAAAGAGAACATGCATACAAAAGACAACTCTCCTGTATCATCCCCAGCAGAAGAATTATTAAACAACATTCTGTGCAAGACAGGGCAAACAAACTTGAGCTACCAGGAGAAGAGGAGGTGCAGCTGGAGGAGCTGCCAGCTGCTCCATTTGCAGTGTCTGGGGTAAAACCACAGCACCTGTTTTTAGCAGAGCTCAAAGACAGGCTTCACAGTTTTTAAGAGGCCTGTAGAGCGTAGGGAATTGCAAGCAAGAGAGCCTGCAGTCATCTGGTTTGTGTATTCCCCTACTACCCAGGGTTCATTGCCTTTAACTGCACTAGGTTCTGCACAAGCAGGAGACAGGAGAAGCCCCTACTCAAAAGAGCACATCAGATGCAATGTAGAGATTCCCATTTTACCCACTGCAACCATTCCCAGGGACATGGAATGTCTGCACTGTAGCAGAGCATGACAAGGAAATACGGGAATTTATTGCTTAGAGCCTAGAGAAGGACCACAGTGCATGGATGTGAAAGTCACCTGATGGAAGAAGGCTGCAGTCTGGTATGAGAAGACAGAGGACAGTGTTCCACATGGTACAGGGAAGAAATTCTCTATCTGATGCAGCAGGATTACATCATGTCTGACGGCAGAGGTCCATTGTGCTCTCGCTTGTAAAGGAGGATTACTGTATATCTGATCTGCAAGAAGGATTATTGTGTTTGAAGCGGGCTCACTACAATCAGGATGAACTGAAAAGCAGTAATATGCTGGTGGAAGGTTTCCCTGGATCTGTGACAGGGCAGAGGCAGAGCTGTGTATCACTCTGGCACAGCAATAATGCATTCACACATCAGAAGAGGGCCCCAGACCTCCCAGAGATGCTTGCAGCGTGTGGCACAGGCCCACTTCACTGCCAGCCCCCAACTCACTTGACAGGTAACTGAACAAAACTTATGCCTTAGTCTATGGCAGAAGTCCATGTAGTTCTGGGAAGAAATGGCAAACTGTCTTAATTCTCTTGATTTCGGTCCCTTTTCAGTCCAACCTATGCTTAGCCCTTCTTTGATCATAATTTCCCATGCTTGAATGACCAATTCTTTTTATTTACAATTAAAACCTTAACTGGATTTGACAGTGATAAACATGCAATGTATTCTTTAATGTCTTACAGTATATTAACTCTGGGACATGTATCTATTGCATTCTCCATTATCAATACTTCAATAAACCTTCTGTTAAACCTTGTTGTAAGAAAATTGAGTTTTCATCGAAATCTACAGGACTGGCCTATTATTGCAGGAACCACATCAGGGAAGACATCCCAGCCACCCTAACACAACACAAGCCAGACAGCTCTTAACATGCCGGGTGGCATTTATCAAGATATCGACTCTAAATCATTGCAAATGGAACTGCAGAATGCAAGGCCCAGGGGCCTGTTTGGATCATGGAGGCTTTATTTTATTTTATGCTGGGTCGTCCCTAGGTTGGTCTTCAATAATTTTCTTAGTTCTTTTTAAATACCATCCCATCAGCAGGAGAAACCCTGTGCCTCACCACCTGAGCTGAAGGTTAAACTCCACTTTCAGCTGAGGAGTAACAGCCATGGGGACTTGGCAAGACTTGTGCCAGATAGAAGAGGGAGCCTATAGACTGCAGATAACCCTCACAGCTCCTCATCTGAGCTGCTAGGAGGTTCATCCTCAGGTTTGGCACAAAAAGAAACCTCTTGATTAATATTCACCCACAAACACGTTTCATTCTTTCATCCTTCTCGCCAAATCCTCCTGCTAGAATCCATCCTTCAGGGGAAGAAAAAAACCAAACCAGTAAAACTCTTCAGCAAAGCAGGCAGACTTGCTGCACTCGTATTTGACAGAAGGGAGAACAGATTGGGACTCCATGAAGAGTGACTCATTATCAGCAAATAGTTTTAAGTGATGATTGTTTCATCACCACCCACCCAGCTCTTCCCTCTGTCTGCAGGCTAGCGCAAAAACTCGCTGCGAGAGGATGACAAAAAAAAAGAATTAGGCAGACGACGTTACCTTGCTTCCTCTCCCAGGATCGTGAGCAGAACTGTCTAAAAAGGGATCTGTAACCTTGGGTTACAGATTGAGAGCTTAAGGGTTTTCTTTTCTTCCAAAAGCAGTGCGTAATATTGTCTCCCTTCTTAACCTAGCCAAGAAAACACTGAAAAAACATTTTCAGATAGCTGCCCTTTTCCTGTGCAAACATATGCTGAGCATAACCCTTAGGGACACTCACACCCTTGCAGTCATTTAGCAGATAAGCCCTTGCTGTAGGATCAAAGCTCCGTTGCAATGTGCCAATTGATGTTGCTGTAAATGAGCATTAGCACATTTGGGATCCAGCAGGACTGGTGCCTGAAGGTGAAGAATCCCATACTTGGAGTCAAACACATCAAAACTCCATCAATAGCAGGGTACAGAAGGTTACAGCAGCAAAAATGAAACCCTGGCTGTATCACGTTGCTCTCAGCAACTACCTCCAGCAGCGAGCTGCATTCAGAGCAGCTGCAGAGCAAACGGAGAGAGAGGGAAAGAACAGACAATCATCACACACACTCTACCTAGAGAGGGGTTCTGAATTGAAATGGCCCAAGGGCAACCATGTAAGAAAAATTGAGCTGTCTGGCTCCAGGCACAACAGACAAGCTTCTCCTCTCATAACCAGGAAAAAGGGAGAAGGCAAGAGAACGGGGCAGCCCCCCATGGTGGTGTTCTCCCACCCACGCAGCAGAGGCAGCAGGGTCACAGACTGGGCTTTCCAGAGCCGTGACCTCTCCTGTCCACCTCTCCAGACAATAAAAAGCTGCTTCAGGTTCCCAAACGCTTTCAAAAGGATCCTCTGCGGGGAAACCTGCTCACTGAAGAGCCATTCCAGCACCTTCCCAACCCTTGCCAGGCAGAGAGGCACACAGGAGTTCTGTTATCAAAAGATAATCACATCCCCGGGGCATTACCAAGCCTAAAATGCAGCTGTGCCTCTGATCCTCTGGGTGCAGTTACCTCCTCATTCACCGTGCTCCCACCTGCCCTCAAGCTGCCTTTAGTTCTATTAGGAAATTGTTTGTACCTCTACATTGCTATAAATTATTGAGCAGTATCTGAAGCCCCGGAAGGCATTATTTCACCTATCCAAAAGGAGTAAATAAATAAAACCCCTTTCCATCAGAGCATCCACTTAGACCTGAATATTCCAAAACCAAACAAAATTTACACAGAGCCTTAAAAAATTCCTTGTGATATTAAACACAAACCCACACCATAAGAAACGGCTCACAACTCCTATCATTTCAATAGCCAGATATGCTTGCAGGCATTTTGCATCTCAGCTCCCAGCGTGGGTTGTATTTTGCAGGCTTCACATTGCTACCAAAGCTGGAGACAGCCGTCATTGACTCGTTTGCCAAGCAGTGATACAAACTTAAAATATTCTTCAATTGCTTTTTTTGTACTGAGGGCTATCAGCCTCATCTAGTTTCTAACCGGTGAGATCTATATCTTTTGATTTCTTCTGAGACTCTGAGGAATATAAAACCAGGTATAGTGGAAAGGAAGAATCATGCACAGTTTCTCCTCCAGAATTTAGTGATAGGAAGGATTCAAGGCCAGATGAGTTTAAGATGATGCCAGCTATCTGTTGTCAGGTGGGGGCAGAGCAGGTGGTTACCTCCCCACCCTCCCATGACCTTCTGCGGGATTTGACCGGAAAAAAACCACACTGCCGTGCTGGCAGCTGCCACCACTTTGGCCAAAGGGACTTTAGAGGAGAACTGAAGTTTTAATGACTTTCTGTTCTTAGCTCTCTGCCACTATGCCTTAAAACATCTCTACAACATGGAGGTAGGAAGCGAGGAGAGAGAAAAACTGCAGTCAAAGTGACACAGCTGACCTCCCCGCCTGACAGAGGTAGTCTGAAAGTCTCCATTATCCAACAACTCAATCCCTGCAGGGTCATGCAAGTCACCCCACAGGCCAAGGTCACCCTTAATCTCCATTAGCATCAGCCCTTGTTTATTTTCCAACCTTTACTCCCAGGAAGCTGAAAGCCCAAAGCAGGGCAAGAAATACAATTCCTTTCCCTGGACACTTACTGCATTATTAAACATGGATTTAAACAAGGTTTTCTATCTGTATGCTAAAATGCCTTTTTTTTTTTTTTAAAGACAACTTTGCCTGAGGGAAACCACTCTTTGTTTTGGCTTAACTGAACACCCATTAATTTTATAGGAAGGGCTAGGGGGAAGGGCTTGTGTCTCCACAGATTTATAGTCTTTTCATGCCAACTGGGAAGGAAATTCTCACATGCTTGTGTAGCATCAGACTTCTCCCACAAAGCTCATATTTACAGAAGAATGCAAAGCTCCCCCAGGGAGTCTAGGAGCTGATGAGACTATGAGGATCTGTTATTTATATTACAACTGTGCCCAAGATTTTTGGACATTGCACACATTCAGAGGAAGATGCAGCCCCCTCCCTGACAGGGTTCATGCTCATAGCAAATTACTCACTTGCATGGAAATCAGCATGAGTTACACGTGTTTTTCTGGAACAGAGCTATTAGTTCACACAATCACAGGCAACCTGATACCTATATCTCCCCACTCCAGCAAACAATGAGCCTACTCATTCGGATCATGGCTGCTGTGCCCAAACTTGCCAAACGGGATTGTGGTCGAGCAACAGAAGAGCCATCCTGTGCCAGATGCACCAACACCCCCTGGGAGCAACTCCACTGGAGTTGGTCACTGGTGCTGATTGTGAAAGAAATTTGTGTGCAATCTGACTGATTTTATGAACTTGTCGAATTCCTGAGAGAACGCTGAATCAACCAGCTGCTGACAGAGCTGGTGTCATCACTTCGCCTTCAAGCCGCAACTGATTCATCCCAGTTAACGTAACCTGTTTTCCACTTGCACGTGCTGGGAGGCACAGGACGAAGCAAAGCTGCACCATGGTTTGCCCTAGGGCCAGAGAACCCTTTTTTTTTTTCATAAGAAAATCTTTATTGAAGGGAAACAAGTTATTTCACTGACTCAAAGGCACCCATTGAGCTTACAGAGCCTTCCAGAATGAAAAAGGCTAATACAGACATTATCTTTTCTTTAATTCACTTTGAATTTGCCTGAAAGTGTCTGATGCAGGTACTATGAGAGCTTTCTAAAATATCTGCCCACAAGAGAAAAGAAGGGAGGGGGGAAATAGCACAAAGACTCTTCAGGAACGGACAAGAATGAGTAGGGGAAGAATGGAAAGTCCCAGTAAGGGTCAAACACAGAGCGACTTTTGCAGGCTGGAAAATCCTTTTCCTATTTGCAATGCATGTACAGAACACAGAAGCGATGGACTTACAAATACAGAAAGGAAAACGTGGATTAGAATGAAGAAGACTCTTTCTACCAGAAAGAACAAAACTTGTGAATAAGAGATGCCATGGCACCTCAGCTTTGGAGGTCTGCAAAGCATTGCCCAAGGGCATATGGGCCCACACAGGCTGAGAAAAGGGGGTCCCTTCCAGTCCTACAATCAACAGAGAACTCCTGAGAAGAAGAGGTGAAGAAATTCAAAGCATTTCCTGATGGCAGAGCTCTGGGTGAGGCACCCGGGGAGTGTCACCACGACATCCCAATCTCTCAAGCACACACCAGACAGGCTGCATGTGAATGACAGAGCTCCAGGAGGCAGCTGGAGCCTGCTCAGGGACCAGCAGAGCCCTCCCATCCTGACACCAGATTTGAGGACGTCTGTGTCGTGAACCGAGACCAGAGGCAGCACAAGCAGAAACAACTGTATTTCCCAAATCTTGCCTGGGGCAACTCTGCACACAAGATTTAGCCAGAAGTGCTCTCAATCCCAGAACAAATCTGCACACTGCTCAGGTTCTCCTGGAGGTGATCTGAGCATCCCTGCCCTCAGGGCAGCAGGCGAGTGCCTACCAACTCCCTTTCCACATCAGTTTTTACTTTTTCCATTACTTTTAACTGCTGATAGGAAGCAAAGCCCGTTGTCATACAGGGGTTTGTAAGTGATGAACGTTTGTCTTTCTGCCTACGGAAAGCTGCCAAATCATAAAGCTCCATTCTGTTTGTAAAACAAGCCCTGGGGTATTATTTTTCCTAAAGTCAATGATGTCACAGAAATACTACTTGAAAACAGAATCTAAAATTACACTCTTGAGTGCAGCACATTCTGGAGTTTTCATTGGCACTGCTAAAATTGTTCTGTTGTGTTTTTCTGGCACAGTCCGTAGTCAGATAATTGCTTGGGGCTAATCTTGAGAAGGCAAAATATACACAACCAGCACAATTCCACTTCTGCTCCATCTTCTATTAAGAAACAAATATTCTCCACAGCATGAAGTCAGGTTATCTTTGCCAACAAACTCTACTAAATGGAGCAGAGTGAATTTGGGGGAGCAGGGGGTGGAGTGGACAATTTTGGCAAGGCAAAAAGCTTTTGTGAATTATTGCATAGCCAAACTGTTAGCTTTTTTTTAAAAGGGGAGAAGAAAGGCTATAACAAGAGGTCAAAGAGTTTTGTTTAGTCTGAAAGATTTCTGAATTAATTTCCCCTCCAGAAATACATGTGAATAAGGGAGAAAAAGGGACACCCAGGCTATTTAGCCTGCTCTGGCTCCAAACAGAATTCCATGACTGTTCCAGACAAGTTCAATCAGCCATTGAAAGACCTTTCCACCTCCTATATTTACTGTGCTATAAAAGATTTGCTATGCAGCATTATTCCACTCTATTTCCAGTAGCAGTGCCAAGAGCCAGAGCACACCAAGTCATGTTGGTGAGGTGGTAACAAGCAGTGCCAAGTCCAGCTTTCAAGAATATACTTGCAACACCACCAGCACGATTGAGACAGATATTGTGTCATTCAACTTCACCATGATTCAGATTCACTTCACCATGGCTGGCAGAAACACCCATTATTCCCAGATGGTGTTTTCACCTCAGCTTTGCTGTTGGGTGACTTACAGAGACTTGCTGCACCTCCTGCAAGCACCCATTCCTTCACATGAGTATCTCTGTGTGGGTGAACAGCTTTCCTCAAGCAAAGCAACACATGCAATTTAATTTAATACACTCTTTTCAAAGGTCTTGCAGAAGTTAATACACCTCTAAAGGCTGTGTAGTTGGCCTCCACCTGTGAGGAGACATTGTATGGGAAGAATAAAAAATACATATGACCACCAAATTAAGATACTGGTCACTGAATTTGAGGACCAGAGCACCTAGCTTGGATCTCAAAAAGTCATCTGTAGTATTTAATCTGTCAAAATAATACAAGCTGAGCCTTCTATAAGAAAGGTCAACCTCTTGGACTTGGAGTGAGGAAACCAAAGAGTCTGGTAAGACCCAGCAACTCATGCTGAACCAGTGTTTCTGGTTGTACATGGCAAAGCTCACATTCCTTTTTGAACAGAAAAGCAAAAGCCTGCAGAGGAGAAAAGCAGAAGAGAAATACAGGGGATGTCACCTCCCTTTCATATCCCATATTCCATATCACCAGATATTCCTGAATCAGTGTATTTAATACCAACAGTCATTTCAAACACGGGATGCTGACTTGCTCCAGCTTCTGTGAGAAGGCTGAACAAGGCTGAGCCCCAAAGCCGAGCAGCCCCCCACAGGTATCAGCCTGCAGCAGAACCCAGCTTCCCACCTCTGCAGCTGGGGCAAGACACTCCATTCCTCCATCCCCTACATATTAGCACAAGAACTGATAACATTGTATAGGGGAAAAGCAGCAGGATGTCAAATCTGCTTATTTAGGTATGCTGCCAATGCTTCCAGTGAAACCATCCCATTTTCCAGCCAGCTAAGAGTTCTAATTAGAATATGAGGAAATTCAGCTTCAGCTGACAGTGAAATACTTGAATTAGCAGCAAGCCATGGTAATTTGGGATCCTGGTTTCTGTCATCCCCTGCAAAGCTGACACTACAGTATGCAATTTCTGCAAAGGAGAAAAGTCAAGTTTGTTCAAGATAAGGCCCTGACACAGTTTATTTATTTGCAATCTTTAGGGACTGCTTAGCAAGCTCGAGAAACAGGCAAAATAGAGAGTAATATGATGAATTTCATTTATTTAGCCCATCAAGGAGACTTTGTACACAAACCCACCTTCCCAAAACAGCACTCTTCAGGTAACACGAGTCAAGGCACGGCCAGGGCAGGGTGGCAGAGGGAAAGTCTGCTTACAGCCCAGGAAAAAGGGAGTGGAAAAGCTGAGAGCTCTTTTTAACTCTAGAGACTGCACTACAACCAACCAACAAAACAAAGTGAGCTTCCTACCCATCAAGGACTCCTGATGTAATTTAATTCAGAGAAATGTAGCATAATTCCAGAGAAATTATGGCATTTTTTTGTTGGCAGGCATTCTAGTGGTGCAGTGATGCATGTTTCTCAAATGCCAATAACTCTTATTTAGGTTTCTCCCCAGCAACATCTCCGTGAGCTGGGACCTTCCTTGGGAGCCACAATGGGAGACATCTCTTTCCAAGCAGAAGGACTCCATGGCTATTTCATTGTCTCTCCAGAGAAAAGAAGACCGGGGGAAAAAAACATCTTATTGTGTGCCTTCCTCAGCAATTTATCTAAGAGGCCAAATACCTCCAAGACAGAGATTAATATTTCAAATAAAGTCCCCTGATTATCCTCACAAAGCTTCCCAAAGGGGCTGGAAGGAAAAAGATGCTCTGTGCTGATCTGGACCGCTGGATTCCCTCAAGGCAGATTGTTACACAGTGACATCAGAAAACACTCCAGCTAACAACAGGCCCTCTTACTTTCTTATTTTTCTTTGTGAGGCTTGGAAAATCCCAACCCCAGCCACTCCTGCTTTATTTTGGCACCTTTGCTATTGATCCCAGCTGAAGCCAGATACCACAGAGCTGTGGAAACATTAAAGAGAAATGCACCGCACTTCATCAAAACTCGAACACCAAATCCTCACACTTTGGGCAAGTACACAAGTCAGGTTTATTTCATCTGGAGGTTGATCCTAATTAGAATAAGCAGATATGTAAAGAAAAATATATGCCCAGCCCAAGTGTGCAGCTACTCAGGGAACACAGAGGTCAAGCATCAATCAATCATGCTTCAACCACTCGAACCTTGTGATTTCAGGTTGGGATCGGAACACAATGCTGAAAATAAAAGCGAATACCTGGAAACCAAGCTCAGCACAGGAGCAGAAGTTTTAGGAGCCCCCCAGGAAAGCCAGCACTCACATACTTTAGATTCCCATCCTCCAGGTTCAGATCAGCCTCTGCATTTGATGCCAAACCAAAGCAGAATCCCAGGTTTCTGGGGTTAGGTCATACATGTAGTCACAGAGGAGTTGCTCTGGTGGAATGCGGTCAAAAGTACTCAGACCTGACATTATTTTGATTACACCAGGAGTAGTAAAGAGCATCAAACCAAAGGAAAAAAGCAACTGAGTGTGGAGCATGAATCTCCTTCCAGCCTGTTAAAAGGTCCAACGAGCTCTTGGTATAGCATGTATCACTGTTGTTCCCTGAAGCCAGGGCTAAGGACTCCACTGAGGGCTGGGAGCATATTTCTACAGCAGCACAAACTGGCAAATCCCAGGATGCTGCAGGTCTCGATTCCCTGCTGAGCCCCATGCTCCCACATGCTGCACAAGGAAGGCTTCCAAACAGGAGGCTGCAGATCTCGAGTGGCCTCACATCCCTTTTAGCATGGGGAGTGTGCCTTCCATAAGAAGAGTACACAGCAGTTTCACGGATGGGAAGCACTCTGGATACCCCCCTAATATTCAATAAAACTGAGAAAGTGAGCAGGGTGTCCCCACACCAGCAGCTCACTAACACCTAAAATGCACAACGAGTGCCAAAATTTGGCTCCTGAGTTCCCTCGAGCCAAATAAAAGTCCTGCCTTTTGCCTGTGGGCTGTGCTGAGAAAAGGGCTGTGCCTTGCAAAGTGAACAAGCTGCCCTGAGGCTGACAGATGCAGGGAACAAGGCAGCTCAGGGTCATCCCGAGGGGGCTGGAGGACTCGGTACCCCGGTGAGGGAGCAACCTCAGCTGAGGGGTAGCACCTTGTTCCCAGGTGCATTTACCAGCAAAGATGGGACCAGCCAGGGCAAGACACAGCTACAGTCAGCATGGGGGTCATCTTCAGCTGCACTGGGGTTTGTGTGCTTCGAAGAAGGAAAGGAGAAGCCAGGAGGAGCCCTTTTAAGAGTAGGAAATCTGCTTTCAGGATGAAGTTGACACCTTTGCAAGGCTGGCACTCAAGTCCAACTTCAAAGCCAGGAAAGCTAGAGGCAGTAATTCTGGAGGGTTTCAGCCTTTCACAGGGGGAGGTCCTGTTATCTGCACATCTCTGTGCTGCAGTCTCACATTCCGTTTCCTCCAGCATCACCAGGAATTTCTCTGCAGATGAGCAATGCTTTCAGGAAGATGGATGTGCAGGGAGGCTGGATAAACATCGCAGCCCCACTGGCAAACTCTGTGCTGTTCCAGGGGCACACATTAAAGTGGCTCACAACCTTTACTCAGCCCTCACCCCCACAGGTAGCCAGAAGATGACAAACAGCAGGAAAGTCGATGCCTTGTAGTCACACAAGACAAGCAACGGCAACGAGCTTCATGCCCAGCTGCGGCTGGTCAGGAAGCGTGGCCACATGTTTTTTTCATTGCAGTTTCATTTTATAACAATCAAAACTTTGCAGAACAGTTTGAACAGGTTCTAGAGCTGGCAAAACCAAATAGGCAGCCTAAATATCACACTTCTGTCAAAACAAGGACTTGAGCCCAATTTTCCTCTATCACTGGCAACTGCTGTACCATTGTGCTCGCTAGTCACAATTAAAGTTCATGAGGCTTACAGAGACATCCTTATTTTGCAGGTGAAAGCCAGTAGTTAGAAAATAGGGAGTTGTGTGAAGACCTCCAAAGGGGATGAAAACAAGAACAACCTCAGCCTTCTCATAAGAAGCATTCAACCCCCTTGTCTCCATTGATTCTCAGCCACTTCCTCCAAGATGAGCACTGTGCTCCAGCCACCAAGCCCCAGCTGAGAAAGCAAGGCGGGAATCAGTGGTCTCCAGGGCTTGCACAGCTGCAGCAGGAGGAGCAGAAGTTGCCACCCGAGGGCTGTAGCAGCAGCCACCATGCCTTGCTGAGTCAGGTGGGTTACAGTCACTTCACACAGTTTGCCCAGCCGAGTCCCAGGAGAGCTGGGTCACAGCCAAGCACCAGCCCTAGTGCCAGCACGGGCTTGCACAGGGAGGGCAGGCAGCAGAGTTTGAATTCAAGAGCTGTGCTGTAGCAGTGCCCAGGGCCCCATGTCATCAATAAGAGCCCTGTTAAGCCTCAGGCTGTACAAGTACAAGACAGACAGGTAGCTCCAAGCCCAGGACAGAGATTATTTCAGTTTAAGATGAAGCAACGGGGGAGCAAAGTAAGTAGAAAATGAAAGCGGGTAGCATGAAAGGAGCAGGCCTAGGATAGCAGCGAATAGGTTTAAATCTGAACTCTCACTAGTGTCAGAAATGCTGGTCTAACTACAGCCCTTGAACAGCTCGAGGGCTTGTGCAGCCACTCACTGTGCAAAAATAAACTCGAACAAAACACCCACTCCCTCTTCCAGCACTGAAGTAGCTGCTAGAGATGTAGAGGCGTGACAGAGAGTGGGAAAGCTTCTCTTTTGGTTTTGGTCTTAAGGTAATACTGTGGACAAGAGAGGTGGTCCTGCAGGCATTTAATGGATGACAAGCTTGTGCCTGAACACAAATGGTGAAGACATTCTACCTAAATGTGGGAAACAGGCAGTGAAAGCTGGAGCTCTGACCAACAACAGGGAACAGCAGCACATAGAACAGGGCAACAAGGCAAGCAGCTTATAAAAGGACTGGAGAAAGCTGAGGCAATCAAAGTGACTACCAGCTTTTTGCAGCAACATCTGGGCACACATTTCCTGAATGCACCGGTGACCGGTGTGGAAATCCCAGGAAGATGCAAGGAACTGGAGCAGAGATGGAGTCATGACATCTAATCTGGGGTGACATCCGCCTCTGGGCTAGAGCAGCGAGATTGTTTTTGCCACTACTGGAAAGAAGATTGCTGTAGTCAGGAACAGAGCTGCTCAGGGAAGAAAAAAAGCAGTAGTGTGAAGAGAAAGCAGAATTCAGTATTATTCAGAAAGCTGAGGTACAAACTGGACATGGTCAGTAGAACAAATAAAGAAAATGCCAGTCTGTGATCCCTGTGGGTCACACATAGTGGGTAAGGAAGGAGGGACACGATTTGGGAGAAAAGGCCAAGCATCTTCTGTGTATCATTCTGACACTTCAGTTGTGGTAAGAGCCATTTGGCACAGACACTCTCCTGAAGTGGAAGGACACAGCTGCAAAAATGGAGACCACTTCCAAAAACACCAACCTGCAAGGTGTGAAATCCAGAGAGAAGCAGGATGGGCACAAGCAGAGGCATGGAATAACCAGATCAGATCAATTTGGGCTTAAAATGAAAGACACGTTAGAAAGTCAAAATGAAACGTGTCTGTTTATTGATAGATCTTTGAGACTGAGCTAAATTTAAATCAAGAACACTTGAAAATGAAACATTCTGCAGAGATGTGGTTATTTGTACAGCTTTGGTTAACACCCTTCCTGGCAGTGAAATGCGCTTTAATGTGGTAAAGGCAGTGCAAGAAGAATGTTGCTGTCTTCTTCTCACCGTGCCTTACACGTTAATCTTTGCAGATTTTTGCCCTGTGTGTCTCTGTGCAGCCACATCCCCACAATCAGAGACCCTAGAAGGTTACCCAAGTACCAGAAGGTCTAAATCCTCAGCTGCCAGCAGATTACATCCCAACTACAAAAAAGGGCATCCAGAACAGCCTGCAAAACACAGAGCTCCCTCAGCATCACCCAGACCTGAAGAAAAGGATTCCCCTTTCCATTAAATCCCAAGTCTATCATTGCAGAGGGTCAAGGCAGGCTCCTCAGAGAGTCACAGGCTTCATGCTGTCACTCATATTAATGATGCAATGCTTTATTAATTGGAGTTTTCCTGAACAGCATGTGTAGTATCAGTGACACTCATAATTAAATAGGCAGGCAGCATTTTTTTTTTAAATGAGCTGAGAGTTAATTGAATTCTGGAGTCCCTGTGATCAGCTGTGAAATTTATACCTGCAATTTGTGCAGGCAGCAAGAACTAGAGCCTTTGGGGCCTTGTTATTCATCAAAAATAGGCTGATTTATTTGTGCCAAGTATCTCTGTAGGAGGCTCTTGGGCCCGATGTACAGTCACTTTCCTCCAATTAACCTCCCTGGCCTAGAGGGAAAAGAGAATTAGACATCTGTTAAAAGCACAAACCTAGTCTTGAGAAAGTAGGCACATTTCAGTGGAAGCCAGCTCTCAGCTGAGTTAACCTCTGGCCACCACGAGCTGAGGAGTTCCCAGCATGAAATATGTCAAAAACAGCCAACACAAACTACAGAGTCAAAGCAACTCACAGATGATAAGAAGTGGAAGGTACCTGGCACGAGTTAGCTGGACCATTCTGCTTCACAGAGAGCAGATCCCTCTGGGTTAGGCGGGGACAAGCCCTACAGTGCAGGACAGCAATCCCTCTCCTCCTGTTTTCCATCCATGCAAAATTCAGTTCCCAGAAGACTGGGTGCTTAGGAGCTGCTTTTCATACCACCCTCCATTCCCGTACTGCTCAGGATGGGTAAGTCTTTGTACAAGGACAGGAATGGGTTCACTTTTTCAGTTTCCTTAGTCTGGGGCTCAGCACAAAGCAGCTCACCGTGGTGAAAGCAGGCGTTTCTTAGTCAGAAGTCCGCACACACTTTCAGGAAGTTTTCCAGCCACCGACCACTTTGTGTCAGAATCATAAGGACCAGCCAGAAGCTGAGAAGAGATCTTGAGGACTGGAGCCGTATCTCCATTCTGTACAAATCCCTTTAGGATCTCCTCTTAGGGCCAATCATTGCCTAAGAGCACCCCTGAAATGGTACAGCAGAGCCAGGAACCAATAATACTCCTTGCTCAATGGATTTTCCAGTCCAAGGCTAACTCTGCCAGCAATATGACAACATTGTTCTTCATCACTGAAGCACGGCACTGAAGCATTAGCTAATCCCTCTCAAGTGTGTGGGAAATAGTCTGGAGTTCTGCAGTTGGCTTTTATAAAACCGTCCATCAGAAATGGCTCCAAGGCACAGACAGATCTGCCATGTGGCCATTCTGGAGAGCCCAAAACGTGACTAGTTTTGCATGGGAGAAATACAGGCCAGCATTTGTTTAATAATGTTTGCCTTCACAAAGAAAGTCTGAGATCAAAATGGCACCTGCTACCCTCAAAAGTACACCAGAACAAGCACAGCCAAACTGTCCACCCTGCTCTTGTCCACAGCAGATTGCAGCATCAGGTTTTTATCTTCACCATACTCTTTCTAGCTATGGGAACTGTGACTTCTGGTTGGGATTTTGTTTGTCTCTTTTTTTCAGTGCTGGATTTCCTTTAAAAGGCTGTGGTTTAGCTTACAATTTGTTCTGGTTGACTTGGGTATAAAGTTTACTCTGTCCACCACCTATGAAAGCCCATATCCATGTCTGCTGGAAACAATGGGAGGCCAACATACCTCTCTTGAACAGTTCTTCTCCCCCATCCAGTATCACTGGTTGTTTTTTGGACAGTCATTCAGGGGTAAAACAAACAAAACCCAAACACACAAACCACAACACACACACCATATCGACAGCCTGATTAACTGTTAAAAAGCCTATCTTTCCTTATGACTAAAAGCAGCCATTTAAAGTGAGCAGTCAAGATGTGTTAACAACTCTTGTAAAGATCTTCAGTGATGCCCTATGACAACATCACAAGAATCTACATAAAAACTGTTTATATAGAAACTGGTCTCACAGGCAAGCTATTTTATAAACAGGTAGAAATTCCTCTTTTTATTTCAACTGGTATTTGTTTATGAATTAGCTCAAAGTTCAATGCACCTCAACCTCCAAGCAGCTTAGGTGGTTGTTTCCAAAAAAAAGGCAATGGCAGAAGCTGGTCCCAGAAGTCAGCCTGGGAACCTCGTAATAAGGACATTTTAGTCCCTCAAGACACTCCTCCCACTGCAGAAATGCAGTTGCTGCACAGCACTTGTAGCCTGCTGGCATTAGATGGGATCTTCAGTAGATTAGGAACTGCTCCAGTGATTCTGGACCTCTGCAGTTTCTCCCAGGAGCACTTCATCGTTGAACCACGCTTTAGGGTACACTGCTTTCAGCAGGGGTCTCAGCAGGTACCTTTGCTCATTAAAGCAAGCAACAACAGCCCAAGATTTCCTGCTGATCCAGGAAATTTCCCTGCTAAATACACACCAATCCTCAGAAGGACACAGCTTCACACCCAGCCGCTACCTATAGTGCCCGAGTTCAGCGAGCAGCAGAAGTGCCACAGTGTATTACCAGGGAAAGACATAACACAAGTGTAACTGCAGAGAAATACGTGACAGGAGTCAAGTGCTTAAAAACATGAGATACCCAGGTCCACAGTAAGGTAAAATAAAACCCCACAGGAAACAACCAGGCTGCTAACCAGGGTGATGTAACCAGTACTTACCAAACAGCTCCGGGTGCTTTCAGTGTATGTAAAGCTGTATCTTCGACTTCAGGCATTTAAGCAGGGTTTGAATACCTTAAGCAACAAGAGCCATTTACAGCAGGGAACTGGGTACCAGATATGAGGTTCTACCATCCAGGGACAGGACCATGCCACCCCATGAATGACCCTCCCACCCTGAGCCAATGCTGGCTGGGACAGCAAGCATCACTGCTGGCACTCAGAGCTCTCCTGGATCTCTGCAGGCATCAGGCTGGAATGAGTTTGGAGCTGCCTTCCAGACAGTCTCAGACAGTTCCTGGACAGCAGGCTAAACTCACAGCTACGTTAGCAAGAGTCACTCAGAGGAATCAGGACACAGATGCAAAAAGGGAAAAATTTTCAAGCCATTTATGGCAGAGGATCACCACTGGATTTTTTGTGCTGGTTTTGGTTTTTTTAAAAGTATATACACACCTCTACATGTAAACACACTTACAATGAAATCAGAACATGTACCTTGAAGTTATTTATGCAATCTCTATAGGTTTAGTCATCACAGACAAAAACATTGCATCCATCTGTCATGCTGGATCAGATAACCGATCCCTCAAACCTAATAACTACTCTGGAAAGCAAGCGAAAAACACACTTGCTTAATTCTGCCTCTTAAAGACACAGCCTCTTCTCTCACTGTGGGCACACAGGAACCACCAAGGTCCAAAAGGACTAAAGGGCATCAAAGGCTTGTTTCTGGTCTCTTGAAAAAAACTCAATCACCAGGAAATACAGAAGGATAAAACACCAAGAGGCTCTCTTGGTGCGCTATCCAAAAGTCAGCCATCAAGAACTGACCTTAAAAAGAGAGGTCACCTCCAGTACAGCTCTTCTTCATCCACCATCCCAGCTAACGCAGCACCGCACCATAAACCCTCCAGCGCTCACCAGGGCACTGGGACTGAACAGCCCAGACCCCACATACCTCATGGTGGGGCTCTGCAGACCTGCATCCCAACGGTGATCTCACAGCGGGGCTTTGCAGGCTACATCACAACAGAACCCCCACAGGACAGGTTCTGCACGTCGTCATCACAATGCAAGCCGCTCTGTAGGGTTCCTCACACCTTCCCCACCATGGAACTCCCTCATGGCAGGGCTCTGCACCCCTTCATCCCAACGGGACTCCCGCCATGTCCTCCCTACGCCGGCTGTGCACAGCAGCGGGCGGCTGCGGGACCTCTGAGGCCGCCGCGCTCCGGCCACCGCTGCCCTGCAAAGCCAACCAAAAGCCCAAATCTGCTCTTTATTGGGAACACGTGTGCCTTCCAGGGGGCTCGGCTCCGAACCAGCTGCCCGGCCCCGGGCCGGGGCGGCGCCGGCCACANCCTGGGGCTCTGGGGCAGGCCCGCAGCGGTCCCGCACAGCTACCGGCCCCGCGGCGGCCACCAGAGGGGGACAGAGCACCGCACTGGGCCGGGCCGGGCCGCCCCGCCCGCCCCGCGCTCCCCGGGACCACCGCGGGTGCTCCCGGCCCGGCCCCTCGTCCTCCCACTCGGGCCGGCCCCTCCGCTGCCGCAAGGCTCGCACGGCAGCCTCTAAAGGGCAGGAGGAGGTTCCCCTGGTCCCCCCGTGTTTGGGGGTGTTGCTGTAGGGTCTCCCCGCTCTGTTGGGAGCTGCCCGCCAGTTCGGGGTGCCCCCCTAACCCACAGCTGACCCCAGCATCGCCATCTGATCAAACACTGCAAATAATGTTGTTTATTTAAAAAATATTAGAGCAGCTCTTTGCCATAAGTGACAAGTCATTATTTAATTCCTTTGGTACTCATGGAAATAACATCAATCAACATGAATGCATCTGTTAGCTAAATATGAATGTAATCATCCATTAAAATGTTAACATTTATGAAAACTGTTTATTAAAATAAAGTTATAAGAATCTCATTGTGATTTGATAATCAGCTAATGTCCCCTTAAGGCAGAATTTGAACATTTGATGTTTGGAACTAGATAACACTTTAAATGCCCCATCAGTTTATAACTCCAGTTATTCTAAAACATGATTAAGCCTTTGTGTTGCAGCCCTGGAAACAGATGTCGTTTTTTTTATCCTTGTGCCCTGTGCAAAATGGGCCTCCCCCTCCAGCCTAAAAAACCCCAAATTTAGATAAAGAACCAAAGAGGTGAACGTATGGAGATAAGGTGAAATCAAGATGGGATGGTTTACCCTACCTGATCTAGTAGGGCTTGTGTGACAACAAGAAGTGCTGAGTTAGGATGGCTCTTTCCTTCTGGCACAGTGATACTGGAAGGGGTCAACAGAGGAGCATCCTCGGTACGTATGGAGACACTGATGGGACCAAGAAGCCATCCACGTGCCCAAATGTGCCTGCAGCTGTGGCCCTACAGACCACGCTCAGTTCTTGCCCTTGTGTACATCCCAGCTGGCATCTCCACTTGGATACGCACGTTGGCATCCTCCACCGCACACCCAACCCCTTTTCCAGGAAGGGAGGTGTAATACATGTAATTAGGTAACGTTTTGCTGTAAGACAGCTGACAGCCATAGGCAGGTTTCATTTTGAGTCATGCTTTCTATTAAGCTCGTATCAGGTCCTCTTCCCTGTGCAGAAGCCCCAGCTCCCCAGGCAGCTTGCTGTGTGCCCAGCCTGGCGTGCAGGAACCACACGGTGCATTCGTGTGCACTGAGATTTTTTGCCTTCCTTTTTCTGGTAGCTCTTCAACTCAGATTGAAATGTGACTGCGACAAATTCAGTTGGCACCTGTTTGCTCCATCTAGCATTTCAACAGACAGCTCCAAGGGGAGCCCGTCTCCTAATTCCTGCTATGCTTTAATCTCCGGACTCAAGCTAGCTCTGGTATATCTCCATAGAAATCTCATGTATGCCATTGTCCTTTGACAGGTACAGTTTTATCCTAAAGGACTATTTCCACCACAGTCAATAATGAATCATTATGACTATAACTCACAATAACTTACTCAGGAACCGAACTGTTTCAGACACCCCCAAAATCGGTGTGATTAGTCATAAAGTCCTGTGTTGAAATATCAAACATCCACCACTGTGTGGGAATAAGAGAATTTTGTATCTTAATCAGGTTTTGTGTGTACTCTTAAAAAACCTTGAGGACTCTTAACACATAAATAGGGACTTTACAAATTTCCGAGTTTCAGCTGTTTCAATTGAATTTAGTAAACTGCGGTTTCATAATTCCCAGTCAATTCTGCTATAAACCCCCAATCACTGCCAATTCATTACATATTAGTTTTAACAGAATAGATCCAAATTCTTTTGATAACCATGAGGAAACTGAGCACTGTCTTTATTCTGGAGAATTTCCACTATCATTCAGCATTAGTCAAGCACTAATGGACATTAAAAAATAAAGAATTGCTGTAGACTGTAAAAAATACATAATTTCAACTTTCCCATGTGACTGACGCCTTGAGAAATTGACTGACATAGCTATAACAAAATAATTATCCTGTTATAGCTGTGCCTGTATAACTTCTCCACATGGACACTCTATTCTAAAATTTAAGTGACTTTATTACAGAATAATTACTCAAGGACTTTAGACCAGAATGAGGTTCTGCACAGGAGAGTTTTGCCAGTGTGGCTCTGGTGATTTAAATTCACCATACTAAGCAGGTAAATTTTGCTGTGCAGACTCTCAGGAGAGCTTGCCAGCAGTATTAGATAAGACATCCCAATTCTGTATTATCTGAAAATTGAACTTCTGCACTGTACAGGGCATAGCATCCTATTTTGCATGCATTGTCAAACAGGCAGGGCTTCTGCCTCCCAAGGGAATGTCTTCTTGCAGCTCAGAAGGAAGGACAGACAGGCATCACTCAGCTGTAGAAAAAGAAGTGGGATTTGGTAAACCCAGAGTCACATTTTCCAAGTGCACTATCACTTCCATTTGCAAATGTGAACTCTGGATGTCCAGCCTTCCCACCCACTTGCCTATACTTTTGGCTAGAAAAACACACCTCTGAGGCCAAACTCCTTTTCCTTGCTGGTATTCTCCCGATGGGCTCTCAGGAGCACGCAGGCCTCACACGGGTTACAGCTGGCCTTTCCGACACGCCGTGCTCCCAGCACACGCTGTCTGGACGTGCTGCTGAGCCCCTGGCTCCGGCGGGCTCCTCTCCCCAGCTGCTGGCTGCCAGCCTGCGCTGCCTGACTCACCCTGGCCACAAATTATTCACTCGAGCCACCGAGCATCATCGCAAGCCCCATTCTTTTAACAAGACTTCACACGCCTCTGCTAGCAAACGTCGTGATGATTTGGGTCGTGGAGACGCGGGGAGAACCTTAAGTGTGGAATGCACAAGGGACTCGCAACCTCCTCCTCCTCCTCTCCGCATCAGCCAGGCTCTGGAGGGCACTGGTTATGCTGGAACAGGGAGCTGTGTTTTGCCTGATCTCGGCAGCAGCAACAACTCTGGTCTCTGCACAGAGACCACCCGGGAACCTTGGGTGCTCCAGGCACAGAGTCATTTACCACGTGTTTGAAACTGAACTAGTGGAAAGATCTTGTTCAGTCCCAAAACACAGCTGAGCTAACACACAGGAATCAAAGGAAACAAGCAGCCCTATTAACAGCAGGATCAGTGAAGCCTGGTTTGCTGCGCATTTGTCTTTCAAAGTTGAGCTCCTCTGCGGATTCCCTCGTGCCTAAAGACTGAGTTTGCGCCTTTTATTTGGCGGACGAGTGTACTGGGTTTGCATGACAAGGTTTTGGTGGCGGGGGGGGCTACAGAGGTGCCTTCTATCAGGAGTTGCCAGAAGCTTCCCCTGTGTCCGACAGAGTCAGTGCCAGCTGGCTCCAAGACGGACCCACCGCTGGCCAAGGCCCAGCCCATCAGTGACGGTGGTAAAGCCCCTGGGATAGCGGATTTAAGAAGGGGTGGTGGGGAGAGTGTGGGGGTGGGAGTGCCTGTGCAACTGCAGCTGGAGAAAGAAGCAAGAACATGTGAGAAAAACAGCCCTGTGGACCCAAGGTCAGTGAAGAAGGGAGAGGAGGTGCTCCAGGCACCAGAGCAGAGATCCCCTGCAGCCCTTGATGAACGAAGACCGTGGTGAGGCAGGCTGTTCACATGCAGCCCAGAAAGGTCCACGGTGGAGCAGATACTCACCTGTAGCCTGGGGAAGACACCATGCTGGAGCAGGGGGATGCCCAAACAAGGCTGTGACCTCATGGGAATTCTGCACTGGAGCAGGTTTGCTGGCAGGTCTTGTGCTCTCCCTGGCATCCCTGAGAGGGTCAGCTTTCCCCTGAGCTGTGAACTGCTCCAAAGGACAGCTGGGGAGAGGACTGGCTAGGGAGATGGGAGAAAATATTTTTCTGTACGTCTCTTCTTAGTCCGAAATCGGGGGGAGTAGCCATACGTGGGACATTCTGTTTTGAAAGAGATTTCTTAAAATGAATTCTTTTTTCCCCCAGAAATTTTGACACTCCCCATTCTGGACTGTACTCACTATAACTGGGTTTTATTGTCATGGAAAAAGTTCTGCAGCATTAGAAAGCAAGGGAATACTGAGCAGTTCTTGCCTTGCAGCTAAGTGTGATCCAGGCTCCATTGCAGTCAGAGCCAGGAGTCCCACTGACGTCAGTGAGGCAGGGATTTCACTTCTGAAAGTTTGGTTTTTGTTTCGTGTTTGTGTTAAAGAGCCTGAGACCCCATGCTTGATAAGGTCACGCAAGCCCAGCAGTGTCGATACAATGCTCTTCTCCCCTCTCAGATCCCAGGCACAACTCAGACCACTGTGTGTGTGTGTCTGCCTCTGAATTATTTAACTGTCCAGCTGGTTAAAAATAGCACAGCAGCAACTCCCTTTCCAGCCTCTGACTGTTAAATGGGCCGTCAGAGCCCAGCCAAGGCCGAGGTCATGGCCTGGGCTGCACATGTGGCCAGGGCGAGCTGGATGCCAGAGGGAGGGAGAAGCATGTCGCCGCAAAGCCTGCTTCCAGCACGATGATATCAGCCTGTGAAAGAAAAGCAAGGCAAACTCAGAACATTATGAAGCTGCCAAAGAAAACACTGTCTTCACAATGAACAAAAGTCTGATTAATTATTAATTGCCTGGCAGCTAATTAGCATTCCCTTGGGCAGCTGTCTACAGAGTACCTTATATTTCCAACACACCGTAGGCCAACATCATCTATGCAAATGGCTTTGGATCAGAGTTAGCAACTGATTTGTTGCCTGAAACAAGTTGTTCCCCTCCCATCTCCCCATCTCCTCCTGTCACCTCTGTTTTCTCCACCCAGGGACTTGGGCTCATTACAGTGTGAGCTAAGCAGAAAACATCCCTTGCTGATGAATCTCCTTCCTGCCGTGCTTTTCCAAGCAAGCTGGACACCTCCCAGCAGCCACCCCTGTGCACAACCCTAGCCTGCATAACAGGAGAATGACTGCAGTGCTCCAGCCCTGGAAAAAGCTTTCTTTGGCTGTTGTGTGGCCAGAGGGGAGGGGAGCAGCTCGGGGTGGTGAGGCACTGATCAGATGCAGAGGCAGCGACCCGGTCTGGGCTTTAGAACTCAAGGCAGCATTTAGGGAATTCAGCATCAGCTAATGATAGAATCATGTAGGTTAGAAAAGACTTGTAATACCATCAGGTCCAACCCACTGCCAAGGCCACCACTAAGCCATGTCCTTAAGCGCCACATCTACACATCTTTTAAATCTCTGCAGGGATGGTGACTCCACCACCTCCCTGGGCAGCCTGTTCCAATTCTTGACAAACCTTTCGGTGAAGAAATGTTTCCTAATATTCCTGCTAAACCTCCTTGCTTGCATTCAGCTCCCATTAATGTTATTGGGACTTAGGCACATGCATCAAGGGCAAGCAGACCCCTTACAAGAGTATAAACATAAATTACAGCTATGTACAGGCAGAGCAAGCCTTCAACTTGCTGTTTTACCATGCCAAGAAAGATGCACTTTCCATTTTAAGAACTTAGCAGCTTTAATTTTTTTTTTTTTTTATGGAACAAGTCAATGCAGTTAGTGAAATACTCCAGCAAAACCTGAAGGTTTCTCACTTTACCATCACAACTCATCAAAGGCTGTCCACAAACCTATGCAGACTAGGACACAAGTTTAGGATTACTGTGTCTCCAAAATGCACCTTTCTGAGGTTTAAGTAGGTGTCATCTTGCCTCTGCAGTACAGAATTAATTTCAAAGAGTTTTTGACATTTTCCCTGAGAAATTCACCCAGCCTCTGTATTTTACACCTGACACCTGAGTGTAGCTGTCACTCATACTCATTAGATGAAAATGTGTCTGGGAGCTTAAGAGGAAAACAGGCAAACTTTAAAAGGAAAGACGGCGAAGGAAACAAGGATCAGCTACAGAGCGGTCTCAGGTGTCAGCTCTGGCCATCAGGAGCCAGGTGTACCAGAGAAGGTGAGCTGACCTGGAATCCAGCAGAGGTAATGGATATCACCCCAACAACTTCACCAGAGCTCAGACTGATGCTCCAGCTCCAGAGGTTAGAGGAATGATCACTTTCCTTGCAGACAAGGCCAGGTGATAAAAGCTGCCATGGAGATCAGAGAAGCCCTCATTAACAGGAGCACAAGATCGTCGAGCCAGAGAGCAGTTTCCTGGTCTGTTTACACATTTTTTAGAACAAGGAGTCCTGCATCTAAGACTATGTGTCCTGGCTGTTACTGCAATATAAACATCATAAAATGACTGTTTTCCTACCCCAAAGCCAGAAGATAAGTGCTGATGCAGCAAGATGGTTGAGATAAGAAGAGTTGTTTTCAGAGTGAAGGGACACAATCTGTGCAAAGTTCTGTTTCTAGGCAAAGAACTTGATCTACCAAGTGAAAAAAAAAAAAAACCAAAAAAACCCAAATTACCACAGTCAAGTTTCAAGTTCTTATTCTCATTCTACAGGTTTACCCTGCCTGCTGCCTTGCTCTAACTCTGCACTGTGCCAGCGAGGCAGCACATTAGTCAAATATGAGACCATTAAGTTATATCTCTATAGATATGGGATGTAACCCCTTGAAATATATAGGCACTGCAGAGGAGCAGAGCATGGTTTTGTTGTACTCCTGTAAACAGTTCTGCAAAGAACCTGCAGCTACAATGAACAGCCAGATATTTTATTAGGCTACATTTCTCCTCATGTACATGAGTCATATAAAGTACATAAACTCATGAAGTCCAACTAAGACTGGCATAAATCAGGGATAACACCAGTGGAGCCAATGGAGTTGCACTGGGGTGAAAGTGGCATAAATCAGAGGCTGATCAGGTACACATTTTCTTTAAGGTAGACAGACCATTAAGTGGCTTACATAGACTTCTTATCACATTACAGTTCTGTAAGGTAAATAACAGTCACCGTGCACTGTATATAATGAATTGCAGCCTGCAACATACAGCAAATGGCCATTTTTCTCTGGGAATCTCTCAGCTCAGAGCTCTGAGACCAAAAATAATGGGCAATATTCTCCAGCATTCATGTGTGACATTCCCATTAGTATTAACAGGAGGTATGTGCCCCAAGTCAGGATGTATTCATCAGCAATCTGAATTGGGTATAACTGTGGCTGCCAATGAACGTTCCAGTTTCATCCCCAGCCATGACCCTCCTAGGGAGCAGCCACAGCTCTTTACTCGCCTTTGCACAGGAAAATATTTATTTGGTGTCAGGTAGAGCTGGGATCAGAGGAAGCAGGGCAGTCTGGTATCACTCACCTCTGAGCATCAGCCCCCCCAGGAGCCGCACACGGCCAGCCCAGCTCGGAGCAGGACTCGCTGGTGCGTGCGCTGGGCGTCTATCACAGGAAACAGCGTCAGGACTTGCAGGCTGGATGGCAGCTGAAGCCTGAAGAAGGTAAGAGAAGTGAAGTGACCATAAAGTCACAGGACAGATAGAGAATTTTAGCACTTAAATGCCCAGCCTGGCTGTTTTCCTCCCAATAAAGCCTGCTCTCTGCCTATATACACAAATACTGTATGTTGGAAGGGCAGCAAAGAGATCAGAGTTTGTTTAGATTGAAGTTCAAAAGTAATTTGTCTAGATCAGGGTAGAGAGATGCTTCTTTAAAGCTTAATATACACATTAATTGCTTAATTTTTAAATTAGACTTCAAGGTGACTGGAATACAGAGCTAAAGCAAGTTCAACAAGCAACCAAACTGTAACTAACACAGGCAGAGCACGCATGTGTACACAGCTCTGTTAACAGGAATAAATTGCTTCCTGCCCTGAATTGCACCTAAGAAGAGCCATAAGCTGGTTCAAAACTAAATATACACTACAGCATATGTACTTGCTAAGAAGGTCATTAGAACATAGAGCTCAGGGAGACAGCTGTGCCAGGAGAAAGTAAATATAAAAATAAGATGTAGTGGGATCTGTTAAAGAGAAAATAACTGAAAAGACACAGAAGGCCAGGGAGCACAGCTGCTGGAAATAATTCTCTCGAAAAGAAATGGTGCAGCTGCATGCCTTATCCTAACCTCCTATCTCTGAAGGTATGAACCTTGGCAATGCTGTTCCTGCCCTACCCAAGTGTAAGCATCTGGCTCTACAGAATACCTTATGGAGAGCCACAGATGAGACTGCCCAGCCAGCCTAAAGTATTAGGTTATAAGATTGTGGAGGTCTTGGCTTTGCAGTTTAACAAGTCTCCTCAGCAAAGACTTTCTTCACTGCACTAATACTGACTTCTCTCAGCTCTAAATGCAAAGGCTTAATCCCAGAGTTACTGGCTTGTCAACAAAGTCTCCCAGAACCTGTCCATACCTTCGACAAGCTGCAATTAGTGTAACAGAACGATGTAAACAGGGCTTGAACCTAAACATGACTGGCAGTGATACAATAGAGGGGTCAGGGGGAAGCTAATCCAGAAATTCAGTGTGCACCCCCTTAAGCAAGGAATTTGAGTGCAACTAAAAATAGAAGGTGAGACTATCTGACAGCTAAATTGCCAGTGGTAGCTTAGCATGGATTCGGTTACATTGCTCAGCGACCCTCAGTGAATTAAATAGATTGAAATGCTAATGATAGAGTGAATTCCCAGTACAGAGGTAGAATAAAGTAGTCAGATTAGGTTTCAGACAAGGTGAGTTCAATGGCAGCAAAGAGATCAGAGTTTGTTTAGATCAAGGTACAAAACTAATTTGTCTAGATCAGGGTAGAGAGATGCTTCTTTAAAGCTTAGGGGCTCCCCAATGTTAAGTAACATGTCAAAAACAGTGTAGACCTGACAAGGTATTTCAGTGACTGTTATTTTATGTGATTTCTATCAACATTGGAACATTTTTCACTGGTCTCAATACACTCCTAATGGCATCGTCATTTATCTCCTAATTAATTAAATGCTACTCTGATGACAGATGTGCGACAGTTCACCTGGGCTGTTGCTCAGACTGCACTTGTTTCTTCTCACCGGGTATTCCACCCAGAGTAGTGCTGCAGTGAAACCATAACTGGGGCATTTATTCTCTTTGGGGTTTACAGGTGTTCACCATGACATCACAGCTTCACAAGCACACAGAGGCTCATCCCCACTGCTCCTCCTAAAGCTCGGGAAGCAGAAAAGAGTCACAGGCTTGATGAAATGTCTTACCTGCCATTGCACAGACTAAGCCCAGGCCAGCTGCTTAACGAAGTTTAAACCCCAGGCTAATGATAATGGAAAGTGATACTCACAAAGCACACACAAAAATTAAGAACTGGAAACTCCACTCAGGGTTCACTTGTTCAAAACAACTCTGGAAGCTCTCCAGAGCAGGTGCATTACTACATGAATTCCAGGATCAATTTAGCCTTAAACAACTGATCCATCCCTTCTCTTCCAAGGTCACAAGGCAAGTCAATGCCATTAGAGTAAAACCAAACTTGATATAAGGTGCACTATCCTCACAGTAAGGGCAATTAAAGACCTCACTTGACAGGATAGCGGGCTCACCATCACTCAGAGCTTCAAAAATGGGATTAGGCATCTTTCTAAAGGATGTGTTTCAATTCACTACCCTTGTAATTCAGGATAGTTATTCTCGTGAGAAAGTGACATTGCAGCTTGTCATTCAACTATCAATCAGCAGTGTCATAATACTTCAGTGTCAGTTGTCTGTTTCCATTACAATAAATAAATAAGAATTACGTATTCTAGTCAAGAAAAGCAATGTAACCCTGTGTAAGGTCAGGGGAGGCGTAACATGTCTTGCCCATGGGAGTTGCTTTTGCTGTAGTGCTTATGAAGCTGAGAGCAGGAAATCCAAGCTCTCTGGCACCCGTGTTTTCAGTCTAAGCACAGACCTCACCATCTGGCCATTGGGTTAATTACTATATAGGAAAAACTGCAAGAAAAAAATCTTCCAGAGTGATAATTTGATTTAGGTTGCCCTGATTGAGGCCTGACACAAACAGGACCGGTTTTGAGATGGCAGCTGACTTGGCAGGAGTCAGTCCCTCAGCCAGACAGGCTGCACTTCGAGCAGTCACTTCTCAGACACCGCATATGGGATGGGACTCACTTCTGCCTTCCTCTTCACGGAGGCCAGTTGTTGGTTTAGTCTCAGTATTACTACAGGAGAACACTACGTGGCCAGTATTTGGGAACTGTGTGAGACAGCTTTGATGACTGCCCATGAGGCACCACCCTCAGCACCAGCTGAGGACAAGATCTGGGGCCAGTGAAAATCTCAGGAACTACAGTCCCTCAAGTACAGAGAAGATGACAGCAGAGTCTCACCCCTTGTGGTTCCAGCCCAAAATGAGATGCAGCAAGCGGAAATAATTCTTGAGAAGCAGAGCCCTGATGTGCTTTCTCCATTCATAGTAACAGTCCACTTTATGCCAAGTGACTCATTACCGTGAGTGAAGGCAACATGATTCAACCAGAAAAGCACATGTAATTTGCATAGATTACTTTCCCACTTGGTTTCCATGCTGTGAAGTAACAGGGACTGCCTTCGAGACCAAAAAAAAAAAAAAAAGACAGTCCCATGAATAATTCTTTGCTTAAGTATTAAGATGTAATAGATTGAAGAGACATTTGGATATGGCAGTCTAGAGGAAAAAAAAAAAACAAACCAAGCATTGTGAAGGACGCCTTGTGTTCCAGTTATTTCTAGCGTTGCGAAAGTGAACAGAAACTATTGTTCAGAGAATGCTTCAAACACCCTTGCAAAGGAAGAAATAAATGTTTTTGTGAGCCCATGGAAGAAAGAAAGAGGGGGTAGACTCAGCCATGAGTTGGTTGGATTTCAAGATTTACTCTTCTTCCCTGGCTGAGTGCATCTTGTGTTTATGTCAGTGGTGACACCACCCTTGTCAGCCTCTGTGGAAAGACCACGGCAGAGCTGGCGGCTCCCTCTGAACAGGGGGTGGTCTCCTTCAGACTTGCACCTTGCTCTGGACACTGCAGCATTCCACAAGATGAAACTCAGAGAGCTTTCAGCACTCGTATATCCAACCCTTAACCTAAAACTAGGATGTGATTTCACTTCTAACTGCACTGAAATGCAGTAGCTGCAGTGGGTAGTTTGCAATTTCTTTTGCTGAAGCACTTGCTGGCAGAATCATGATAAGAATAAGCAACTGGTTCCAGTAAAGTCACAAGGGCAAACCCAAACCTGCTTACTTTGTGCATAAATGGTTTAATGTGACAGGGCATGGGGAAAGCAGAAGATCTGTCAGAAAAAATAAACAGGAAAAAAAATATTACTTCAGAATAACTCATCCCGAGTAAATTGAGCTTTCCAAAGAAGCAGCTTGTAAACTATTGGGTTTCAAGAGTTGCATCCTGGCTCCAGGCAATGTATGATGCTTCACTTGACAAACAAACCAAGCTCAAGAAAAACAACTTTGCTAGATTAAGACAGCAAGGAGGTATTGGGAAGAACTGAAGTGACACATGGCTCACCAGGTACAAGGCTCATTTCACTGCAAGAGAGCAATCAGGCTTCAGATGAGGCAGATAAACACACAGACCTGAAACCCACAAAACCTTTCCCCACACTTTGAACCAACTGCAAATGTCAATAACACTATTTTTTAGGAAATGTGCAGAAGAAAAGTTGCACCTCCTTCCAGCAGCACATTGAAGACATGCAAATCAACGTGCAGCTACAAGCCTGGGGCATTACTCAGCTTTCTGTCCCCGGGCCTGCATCTCCTCTGCCTTGCATTTCTTTTACTTCCAACTCAGTGGCTCACAGGTGGTTACGTACCTGAAATTGTGCTGCTGAAAGAGGAGGTTCACCTCTGCTGTCCTGAAGGATGGGAAATGTCGCTGCAGAGATGGGTGAAATTACACCCTCTACAAGGCACTCCCTTAACATTCCAAGAAATTTATTTTGAACCTCATATAAGAAACCAGCTGGAAAATAAAGAGGAGACAAGTAATACAAGGGCACTGCAAAAGTAAATAGAATTCAGCAATAACAGAACAAAAAATGAATTCCTGTGAAGACTCTGAAAATCAGCTTCACATTTTGATCTGGTCCATCTCAGCACATCCCAGCATCTTTGGCAAGTGGGCCATGTTTACAAGTGGCAGCAGCTGGAGAGCTCATCTCCAACTGAGATCCCCTTGGGCAGAGCTCCCTGAGGAAATGGCAATCAAAATGTGCTGGGTGAGAGTTTGCAAATGGGGAACTGAGGCACAGGAAGGTTAATAATAATGATACTTTGCATTTCTTAATTACTTTAAATGGTCCACACCCTTTACAGACGTTGACCCTCCCAATACCCTGGGGGGAGAGGTGACGGGCTGTTATTACCCTGGTTTTTCACCTGTGGGGACAAAGAGGGTGAAATGTGCCATTCCTCAGGCCAAACAGCTGACAACTAATGAATGTATTTCTGTGTTACAAGTCCAGCTCAAGTGCTTCATGAAATATCATAGCAATTCTCCTTCTGACCAACCCTGTCTTATTGCTCCTCATAACTGCAGACATGTGGAGCACCCTTAGCTCCTTTGCAGGAACAGTTGGTTGGAGGCCAAGCATAAGGTGCCCTCACCCACTGAGGACAGACAACTCCTTTCCCTTGGACATCCCTCTCCCCCAGCCCCACCTGCCACCAGCATTCCAAGTGTGTGTCCTTGCTAGGCTCACTCCTCCTAAACATTACCACAACCACCAATTTTATTGCTCCAGTGCTTCCCATAACAATCTCCTCCTTTTCCCCTGCTTTTCCAGCTGAAGGAGGACCACACAGGGCTGGGAATGGGGCTGAGCAATGATTTCTAGGACGATAAATAGAGAGAAGGGAAATAGCTACCAGGCAATGTTGACATAAGTCTGAGTGGAAATTAAACAGTTTCTCACCAGCAGAGTAAGCTTCTGGAACAGGCCTGGGAGAGCAGTAGTGGGGAGTAAATATCAAGGACAAAAAATCCCTCAGCCAACCTATGTAGTTTTAAGAGGGAGCTTTTTCAGTCTGTAGGGATGGGCCTCATAGGATAACCTGCTGATGGAGGAGTTCTCACCAGCCTGGAACTCCCTGTGACTTCCTTGAAAGCACTGAGCTGTGCAGCTCACAGCCACCAAGGGTCATTTCTGTAAAACCTTGGCTGCCAAACAAACAAACTGGTCATCAAGAAAATTGTATTGCAGCACTCAGCACCAGCTCTGTTCCTGGCACTTTGGCAATCTGTGTCTTTATGTCCTGAAGGAGTGCCCCCATCCCTCCTGTGGCAGGGGCTGCTCGAGTCCCACCTTAATGAGGTCCTGGGATGCTTTGCCATAGGGCCGGTGGTCCCTGACTCACTCTGCCTCCCTCTGGCACACCCAGCTGCTCCCATTCATTTCGCTCTGCTCCAAAATAAATTTACAGCCAGGGCTTCCTGTGGTCAGCATGTGCTGCGGACACGGATGACGGGCCCCTTTGGTCAAGCTTGCGGAGAAGGCTGTAACGACAGCAAGGGCAGTTGGTGTGATTTAGGAAATTGTTGGGAACTTACATTCAAGAAGGCAGCCCCTCCACTCCCCCCCTTGCTTTCCCAGGGTGCAGACTGCCCTCGTCCCCCCCAAAATCAGCCATGCAGTGGGCACACTTCCAGCCAGAGGGGATGAAAGGGACGGGTCAGAGGCCAAGTCCTCCCGCCTGACCCAGGGGGAGTCAGAGGCAGCTAAAACCCATCCATCAAATGTAAGTGCTTGGTTATCACAGAGGGAGTGCTCGAGGCTTTGTCTGCATGGGAAGATTGTACTGGTATCGTTCAGGGTATGAACACAAATTGCTGTGATCCCTTGGGGCCCTTCTTCGCTAGAAAAATGTGAGTCCTTAATGCTCATTAATTAACTCGAAGTAGGCTTTGCGGGAAATGTGTAGTTTTCACATGAATCAGTAGGTTATATTAAAGACCAGCTCTGCATATTTTATTGCTGTATGATTCAGCAAAACTCAAGCATGCACTTAAGTTTAAACATCTGCTTAGAGCTCAGTGAAGTCAAGGGAGGGCTGCTAAAACACTTCAGTGAATTGGAGCTTGTTTAGACTGGGTGTGATTAGACTGGGTGTGATTTAGGAACCAGCAATCAAAAATTTCCAATACTTTGCCTTGTACTGTAGTACCTGAACATGTCCTCCTTTCCATTTAGCTGGAACACTGCTAGCACTATGAAAATAGGTAAGACTCAAGAGTACAGAAGATTCAAGCTTGGCTTTGCAGTCACGGTACAGAGGTGGTGTTTCTCTGCAGGACCACATCACCCCAGTGCAACAAGGACCAGTAAGTGCAGTAAGGACTCTGGTTTTCTGCTTTCCTGAAGGCTGTTGCACTACAGACCAAACTGCTTTGTGCCAAGAGGCTACAAGGCGCTGCCCAGATAAGCTGAAGAGCTTTTAAAACTTCTGTGTGTGTTCGGAAGGCACTCAGAGCCCTGGGATGACAAGGTACTGCTGTAAAGTTGAGATCAGCTCCTGATCAGCTGTGCTTTTCTGCCTGGATAGTGGCAGGCATAAAGCACGTGCTGCCACAAGAAGGCAATTCCTGGAGCTCTCTTCTCCTACCATAAGACAACGATATAAGAGGGTCCCAGAATCAGTAAAAACACCATCCTTCAAGCTGGGGCTGACTTGCAGCTGGGGCAGCAGATGCAAGACTCAGGCTGTTCCCCACGCAGCTTTTCAAAGGGCTCCCTTCCTCCATCCATGCAGTGTCAGCCACCAAAGCCTAAGGATTGCTCTTTAACCTTAAAATATGACAGCCCCGTGCTGCACTTCCGTGATCCTGTAATCTTATCTTCCTACAGACGCCCTTCTCGTGCAGCTTAAATATTTTACAAATACATGTCTAAGTACAAATCTACTGCATTAACTCTTGTATAGAGGGTACTTATTTTCAGCTCTGTGGCTGGGATTCCTATAAGTGTAATTTACCATGCAGCATGACAGAGCTGGGCTAGAAGGCACAGCTTTTACTAGCTAAAATACAATAAAATATGCTACACCGTGTTTCACAGATGAATCACTTCTAAACCGTGCCTTTAAGTATTGTCTGTCACTGCAGCTCCTTATTGTAATACTTTGTGAGAGCTAAGAGAAGGAGAGAGAAATTGCCCTTTAAATCTCTACAAAGCCTATCATCCAGAAGAAATTAGGGACATTTGTTCTTGGAGTCAGGTGGGTTATGTAAGAGAAAGCTACACACAACAGGTTTTGTATAAGTGGAGGTGAGGCAAATGTGTTTTCACTTATTTGTATTATATTATGTTTTATTCTAAGAACATTCAAGGACCAGCTCACAAACAAAACACCCAAACTCTGTAAAGAGCAGCTGTAGTCCAAAGGGTGCAGACAAGTGTTTCCTCTCAGCCCAAGCTGCCAGGCCACCAGCATTGAGACCCCAGGAGAGCAGAACTTCCTGATACCTGCTCTGAATCAACTCCCAAGAGGAGAGTCAGCAGCACGTGGACAAAGCAGAGGAGCAGGTCAGGCAAATCATCAGCAGAGAGTTAGATATTCCCATATGCAGTCAGTGCCAAATGGTCTTTGCAGTCCTTGCTCCTGAGGACAGCACTGGAAGCACTGGCAGGAGCCCCTAGCAGTCACAGAAAACCTGAGGAGCAGACAGCTATTTGGGAAATGGCCATACAAGACCCATGCCGAAGATCTTTGAGCACTTCCCAACGTCTAAAATCACACTGAAGTATGAAAGGCCCAAAGTTACAGGGAGAGAGAAGTAATGATCTCCAGTGGGATGTTTAGAGTCTGGCCAAAGCCTTTATATAATTTATGTGATTGGAAGGCACACACTTCATTCCTGCTACTAAATACATCCCCACTCACAGATACCCAGACTTTCCCTGCATTCCCTGGCTCGCCTGCGAGGGCCCTGAGCCAAGTGTCAGGTTATCCCCTGGGCTGCTAGAGCCCTTCACAGACCCAAAAGTTTTTCTGTAGATTGCAGCAGGTTGTTTCTAAGCCAGCCTCCCAATGGGCCTCCTCTCTGTTCTTTAAAACTACCTCTGAAATAATGCAGTAAAGACAAAGCTGGAGCAAGAGGGCTGTCACAGCTGGTGGCCACAGCTGCAAGTTTGGGCCAGAACACATCATTCTTCCTACTGCAGATGCTTTCTGTTAATAAGACACTTACTACAGAGATATTTTCTTCTTTGGGGATCTAGAGCACAAACCAAAACCAAGGTCAAAGAAAAAGTCCATTTTTTCATTTACCATTTTGGCAGGATAAACAAGAAATGCTTCAGTCCCATCTGACATGAATTAATAATGCTCCTGTTATTCACTGCCTGTCAAAAGTTTCATCAAGACGCAAGCTCAGGTTTTGAAAGATATCCAGAGGCGATTAAAATGCTGCATGATGGAAGAACACTTGACCTTGAGGGCAGAGCAGCTCGGCAGCAGTGCAGGAGCTGTGCATGGCTGGTGCATGGGGGTGCACACACACAAACAGCCTCATCCCTGCAGGGGCTGCCAGCACTGGGCTGCGTGTTAGAGCCCCCTGTCCCATGTACACTGAGGATACAATCCACCATGAGTGTCACTCCAGCAGGTTTCTCCCCCTCCAATGTACTGCAGAGAAGCCTCCTCTCCTGCAGCTCTGAAATCAAGTGCAGCAAACATTTCATGCTGAACCGCAGCATTCACCTTCAGAGATGCAGACCCTCTGGGTGGTGTCCCATTGCCTTTTGGTCACACAGAGCTGAAAATAACATAATCAGAGGGGGGGAAAAAAAGAGCATCAGCTCAGTGGCAGTTCTCTCTGCCAACTTCAAGGAAAAGTGAGATTTGGGGTTGCTGGAGATCCCTGTGATGCCCAGTGCTGGTCCCACGCTTGCATGCAGCTCTGGGTAGCTTGGCGCAGCTTCCCGCTTTGCTCCACCCACGGAGTTTGGTTTTCTGTCTCGGCTGCACAGCTGAGTGTGTCTTGAGTACCAAAAACCAGCATCAAGTTAGTTGGACTAGTGCCTTCCTGTACATTTTGTAAACAGTCTGAGACCGTGGGGTTTCACTATGTCTCATGGCTTCTGCAGAAGGAGGGTGAGTCAGAACTGGCCAGTGAAGAAAGCTGTTGTGTCTGGGACCCCGCTCCGCCAGTTTCAGAAGCTGGAAGGTGCACATTATGCTTTGCATGTATGTTTAGTTCACTTTCTTCAGCTGCCCTAGTGGTCTGGGAAAGGGAGCCATGGAGAAGGGAGAATTTTTCCTTTTCTTTTTTGACAAAACCAGAAAAACCCCAAAACCCTCAGAAGTATCAAGTCTCAGTTTTATGCAAGAACCTTCACAAAGATCCCCCAAGCATTTGCATCCAGAATAGCTCTGTCTCCTGGAGGCACTAACACCTGCTCACATCGATTTCCACTGAGCATCACCAAGTACCACCTCACCCTGTGGTCCCTGCAGTCACACAGAGCTCAGACCAGTGCAGGACAGAGCTCACAGATTTTCCAGCCCCTCACTGCCTCCATCCCAGCAATGTGACACACAGGAAGGCTGTGTTGTGAATTTGAAGGCATGCAAATCTCTGCCTATAAACCTGGCTCTGCTCAGCTGCTCTTTCAGCCCCAGAGATTTATGTATCCCCTCCCTTTTAAGTAAACTCTTTTTCAAGAGCATGACTGTAAAGGTAAGTTCAGGCATAGACCTGTGTAAATTATATGGTTGGAGCTCCCCAGGGATCAGCATGGTTTCTGCAGTCTCTCCACTGCTCAGGCTCCCCCGTATGCTCCATAATCATTTCCAGGTTCCTTCATGCTCCCTGACTCAGGGCTGTAACTCAGACTGTCACCCTCTGTGCCTGAGAGGCCCCACTGGCAGCTCTCAGCTTGCCTGGGGACCAGCCCCGAGGCAGTCCCAGATGGGAGGGAGGAGGTGCCAGTGGCCTGGGGCACTGGTTCCCTCCCCAGCGTGGCTGGTGCCCTCCCAGCTGCCGAGCTGGTACTGGGAAACATGCCCTGGTTCATATGGGGACAATGGGCTGTCAGCTGAGGAGACCTGGGTGTTTTTAAAGATCATCTATTTTACATCTACATTGTCAAACTGAGTAAAAGTTGCCCTTGCAGCAAACGACTTGTATAAAGATCAGAAATGGATGTTGCTTATTGCCTATTGATTTCCTGGATGAGGAATGTGCACATGGCACAGAGCGGAGCGTTTGCACTACAAACACTTGTATAATTATGGGAGAAGTACACATTAATGAGGGGCTGACTATATTTTCCTTAAGTGGAAAGTGTATTTAAAAGGAGAAGGCTCCTGGAGCTTTTGAAGTCAGAAGTTGTTAAACAGTCAGCAGCTGGAAATTTAAAATTCCTTCACATCAAGGCTCTGTGATCAATAGGGATTAAGCCAGACAGGACCTTTCAAAGCTTCTAGCCTTATTAACAAATAGGTATCTGAAACACAGAGGCACTGCTGGAGGCATCTGTGAGACCTTGGTGCCAGGAGACAGGCAAGGGGAGAGAGGCTGAGGCAGAGACACGGACACTGTACCTGGCTGACTCCTACAGCCACAGCAACCAAACCTGGCTGCTCATCTCCCTTCTTTGGTGCTGCCTGACTATCTCCTGATCACTTCCCAGTCTGAAGAGGAGGTTTCCTGCCCAGTTTCCAGACACCCTGCTCCTAGGTGTGCCATCACAGTACCCATTTCCCACCAGGAGCTCTCTGTTGCAGCTCAGATGGCCATCGAGGCACAAGCAGTTCCGGGAGCAAAGACCTACCTGTGGGCAGGGAGGGTGGAAACAGCTGCTTTGCATTTGCTCCATTTGCAAAGTTTAATGTTCCTGGTTTTATTCTAATGAAACCTGATCCAATTGCTTGTTTGGGTTTTTTTCTTTAAGCTTAAAGCTTCTCAATCCTCTTTGGGGACCAAAGCTTTGTCTGAGTCAGGGTGCCATCACAGGGGATTCTGTAGGCACTTCCAGGGCCTTTTTTTGGAACTTGTTTCTGCTGCTACTTGAAGCCCCAAGGCCTTTGAGTTATAGATGAAGCAAGATTCCCTCTGCTACATGTTCACATCATGAAGCAAGTGGACTGATTTGTAAAAAGATCAGCATGAAGGTCAACAGTTCATGTCTCTGCACCTCTGGACCCACCTGAGTCCTGTCTGGAGACTGCTGTTGTGAAATGCCTGGTTTACATTACAAGATTACAAGACAGTCTTCACTTTCTCCTGTCACCTGAGAAGCACTGAAAAAAGGAGAACAATTGATCTGAATATCTCTTTATCTTTTTCTATTTTTTTTTTAATCAAGGAAAGAGAGAATAAATTAAGATTCTTTCCCTTTCCTGACAGTTTTCCATTCAGTATAGACTGAAAAAGCATTAGGTCGTGGGCCCATAGAGGAGGTGTCCAGGCAGTAATTCTATAAAAGAGGAGCAAAGATTAAGAGCTTTGCTCTGATCAGATCCGGAAATCAATTTCTTCTTCTTGTAGGATTTTTTTTATATACCAATTTTGCAGTTTTACTAGAGTTATAAATATGCTGTCTTTTGAAGAAAAAAATAGATTCCTGCAAAATTAAGAAATCCAGTCCCTTTCTTTTCTTTGTATCTAACAGGTGCAAGCTACCAAAAGAGATTTCCTTCTCAGCCGACGCTAGATCCGAACGCTGCGGTTTCATTTACAGTATTCCCTGCATGAATGAGCTTAGCTCCGGTGTTGCCACCTCTTTGGATTTACGACGTGGTCAACACTTTGTGATTTTCTTCTCTGCCTTCCAATTGCCTTTGTCCCGCTCAGGTGAGGCTGAGGTGAGTCGTGTGGCCACTGGAGACTGCCGTGCCTCTGTTGGTGTTTCTTTTCTCTCCCCTTGCTAGCAGGCTCTGACTTCGGGCACCGGACGCTCCCTGACTGCCCCGGAGAGGCAGTCAGAGGCAGCTCACAGCTGAACGGCATCGAGGAGATAAAGAAGCGAGAGGNGCCTCCTCCCGAGGGGCAGTGGGAGCTCTGGGGATGCGTCTCAGGCAGAGGGGCACTCGGGTGACAGATGGCCGAGGTGAGCACAGCTCGGAGCCCCAGCCCGTTGTCCTCGGCACGGCATCGCCGCATTGACGAGAGGAGAAAAATGTTTTCTGTTGCTGTGAAAGGAAGCGGCACGGCTGGAGATTTAATCGTTCCGGATTCACCTTGGCGTGACGCCGTACAAATGGAGCGTTCAGTGTTCAACGCGCCGCTCCGGCTGAGCTCCGACCTCCTCGCGCGACGCCGCGTTGGGCATTTCCCACGCCGACGTACGCGGCATCGCCACTCGCGGCGTTTGACGTGGGTGAAAACCGCTCAGCCTGAAAATCACAGCAGCCTGCCCGCCGAGGGCCTGGCACCCAGCGAGGGGCTGGGACCTGCCTGGCACCGGCGGGCTGGATGGAGAGCTCTGCTGGTGGTGGCTTCTCGGCGTGGCAGCACGAGGTTGTGGCGCAGTGTGACATCCAGGACGTCACTTCACTGACCGCGCCGGTCTGTGCCTGTGGAAGAACGTCAGGAGTTCAGAAAGGACACCCCTCTGATAGCATGGCACCTGTTCTGGGGAAACACAACCGTCTGAAAAATAGGGTAACACCAGATACATGAGCCTCCTCTTCCCCCGCTTCACTCCAGGTCAGCTGGAGACCACAGTAAGGGGAGACTGCGAGTCCTGCATCCCTCTCAAAGGAACAGGAGACCTGGGTGAGGAGAGCTGGATCTCTGCCTCACGTTGTGCAAAAGTAGAACAAGTTCTAGCATATTATGGAAATTGCATCAAGTGGGGAAATGCCCTTTTTGTGCATATTTTTTTTTTCCATTCCTCTCCCCAGCCCAGCAAAATGACAGACTCCTACAACTTGCAAGCTTCCTGAGGATGCCTTTATCAGCCAAAACAGGGATTGTTTGTAACATTCCTCTCTTTCCCTCTGCCACATCACTTTCATTGGCTGGCTCAGCTTCTGCTGCCATGTGCTGCTCACTGCTCCAGCAGAGGAAATGAGCAGCACACACGGGCTAGGCAAGAGAATAATATTAGAGAAAGAACTGGGAACCATTTAATGCAAATTACCCTGGGATCAGAGTGAGCCTAGCTCAATGCTCCCCATCTAATATCACTTTTGTTTTTAAGAAGTATCTAAATGCTGGGAGCAAATTTCAAGTGTTGTTTGTACTTGGCCCCAATGTGGGTCAGACAATACAAAGCAAACTCCCACATGCTCTGCCCCAAGGAGGCTGCGCTCTGATTTCCTCCTGCCCTGAGAAGTAGGTGTCGTTTGTTACTCATGCATTTCAAATGCCAAATGTGGCAGGATTTGTTCTAATCAAACTCAGCAGTACTGCTGAGAAAGCAGCTCTGAATCTGAGATATGTTCTTTTCTTTGAACATTTCCTCTCCGTTGCTAAACCTTACAACACTTTCAGCATCTGGCAGGTTTCTTGGTTGGGTTTCATGGGACTAGACCTCAGGAAACCACACAATTCATCTCCTTCCCCAGGGAAAGTCTGGGTAACAAAGTCATCCCTGACAAATGTTCACTTTTTTAAAAAACCTTCCCAAGATGGAGAGTCTGTAGCCTCCTCAGGCGAGCCATTTGAGTGCCTCATAATTGCAGAAAATACATGACACCTTGGGAAAATCTCCATAATATTACCTCAATCCCATTCTACCATCTGCTTTGGTTTTAGTAATGACATCTCTTAGCGTCAGGGAAAATCTCTAACTCGGTGTTTGCAGGACAATAGCACACCCAGGTATCATTGCAGGGAGAAAGCTTCCAGGAACAAGTGGATTTAAAGAGATTTGCTGAGCTTTAGTTGTGAGGTTAACTCTGGATATGAGAAGAAAACACAGAGGGACTGTCAGGTATCAGAAGAGCTGAGTTAGGCACAGAGGTGTGGGATGGTGTAAGAGCAGAGACGTTCTGTCCTCACAGGCATCATTATCCAGTGGGAGGAATGACCTGACACTGGGCAGTAGTGCAGTCAAATGTCAGCCTGTGTGGTGACAGTGTCAGGACAGCCCTTTATGCACAGTAGGTGTCACAGGTGTCAGCCTGCTGGGAACCAGACAGGACCTGGCCACTCACCAGGGCACTGAGCACCGCCAGAGGAACGCCGAGGACGCTCGCTCGTGGCTGGCATGGTCTGATCTTGAACCTCTGTGGTGGAAGGGAAAGCACCTCTGAGTCATCCCCGCTGTGTTTGCTGTTAGCAGCGAGTGCCGAGCAGGGAGCAGCCTCCCGGAGCCTCCTGCCCAGAGCCACCTTCAGACGGCCCACGCTCTGCAGAGCAAAGGGAGAGGCTGCTGCGGCCAGGAATTTCCTGGTGGGAAACGGTTCAGAGCAGAATGAGGCTCACTGTGGTTTCAGTTTGCTTTCATCTCCAGCAAGTGCTCCTGCGTGCCCGGTTCTCAGGAATATGTGTGTTTTGGTACATGATTTAACTTCCCTGGCAGGCAGCTCAGCTGGGTTCCCCTCTCAAGCACTCGGCCAACCCACTCAGAAGGGCTGGTGCTCCTCACTCCACAGCTCCCAGTCCCAGCTACTTCCCAGAGTGCTGGTTGCTGCCTCACAACCTCCTCATTGCTCAGGTCCCAGGGGAGAGGACAACTTCTCTCCTCACAAACATTCACAGCACCCCTGATCTGGTCCCACATCCCTCAGCCCCCATCAGCTCTGGATGCCGAATCTCATCCAGGTCAAAGCCAAACCTGGGGATCCAGGGTTTGATCCCAGCTAAGAAAAGAAAAGGAAAGCCTCAGCAACACTGAGGCAAGAGACAGCAGGCACATCATGTCCTATTCACGCTCACACGAGGGTGCAGCTTGCCAGCATTTGAAAGTCTCCCCATGTTCTAATATATTTTTTAAAATATGCTTTTTTAAAAGTCCTCTCACACAGAGAGGATTTTTTAATAAAATAGTATTTGAGGAAAGAATAAAGCTGGGATTTTGTTGAGGCCAGAGGGCCTAGGTAACACTACTGAGTAATGAAGCAGTGCTCAGCTAACCTAATGGGCTTATCTGGATGGTCTGTGAGTCTCCCTTTGTCTCCAAGCCAAAACTTGAGAAAACACCTGCAGCAAAAATCTTATCTGCACTCTTCAGTTTTCTTCCCTCCCTCATCTCCTGCACTGTGTGTTATAAATAGTTTCTTTCCCTCCTCCCACTATCCCATTTATCAGCACAGCACTGGTTTTGTTAAAATAATGCTACATCTAGAACTAGGCTCCAAGCCTATTTGGAAGGATTTGTAAGTATTATACATTTCTTTTGTTCAGCAAACAGAAATAAAATGGGAATAAATCTGTGAAGGAGCTTGAGGCGGATACCCTGACTGCCCAGCTGAGATTGTGCACCAACACCATCACTTCTGGCAATTCCTCTCAGCAGGGGTGGCACTGAGCTGCTGTGAGTCCCTCTCAGGTGGCAGCGCCCACCCAGAGCAGATACAACACGGATGGAAAAAGGCAACAATCAAAGCCCAGGAGGAGACTCTGTCTTGCTTACCAAAAGTTTAAGGAAATTTTGAGTAAATCAGAGCAGGCTGTGCTGGCCTGGAGAACACAAGGACAGCTGAGATGTTTGCAGGTGGCTCCTGTGGAAGGACCAAACAGGGCACGTGCCTGACTGCAGGGAAAGCAGCTCCCCAGCTGTGCTTCAGTGCAGTGGGAAAGGAGGGATTCATGAGAGGACAAAACAGAGCTCCAGGCCCAGACATGGGTGTGGAACAAAGGTGGCTCCAGTCTGATGACCCTAAGAAAGGAAAAGCAGGTACGTGGGACTCGTCCTGCAGCAGAAGCTACAAGAATAAAATGGCATCTCAGCCTCAGGTAAATTTATACAGGGAAGAGCACAAAGAAGAGGACAGAGGATGTCAGGAAGATGTGCAAACAGAAGAGCAGCTGACTATGCATACCCAGAAATGTATCTGAGCTGGGATGCATCTCACTGTGCTTTAGAAGCATCTCCCTGTCCCCTCTCATGGTGACTCTGGGCTCCCTTTACAGTCCCAGCAGAGAAAAGGGCCCATTTACAGAATGATTCATCTGACCTATTTTAGACATTTACTCTAGCATACAATGACTCATGTCCTTGGGGTGCCCATTTCTTTCCTATAAACAAGAGTCTAGACAAGTAACTCAGATGTAGACATTCACAATTAGATGTCTACGTTTGGACAGATGAATTCTGCCTCTAATGTTCAACCAGAAATCAACCTACAAGCTCTGCCAAAGACAGCTCTGGTTGATAGCCACGATAGGGAAGAGAAACAGGGTCATTCATTCTTTTTGATGGTGCGTGGCTCCCTGCACAAAACGCTCAAAGCACTTGCTGAAAGATTAACCATCCTGTGAATGGCTGTGATAGCACTCCTGGGGCAGCAGCAGGGACCAGTAAAAGCAGATTCATTATTACAACTATTTTTCTAACCTGCCCCTACGTCTAATTAACTGGTGTCAGATCCTTTCTCAATCAAAGTCATTTGGCGAAAGGAAACACAAATCAGACGAGTTTGGCGTGCCACCTCCTCTCGGGGTGGGTTGGTAACGGTACCGACGTGCATCTCGCCATGGGCTTCCACTCTCCCAGACTTGAGAGGCCACAAGAAAAGCTGGTGGCCAATCTGTTGCTAATCCCAAGGGTCCTTTCTGCTGTCAGCAGAGTTAATGCTGTGCTTTCCAACGTGGGGCTCTCAGAAGCTCCTCAGGATTGGGGGTAGCTGGCAGGATCTTGTGATGCTTTAGGAACCAATAATCTGGACAAGTCAGGCCAGACCACTGGGAAGACTTTTTGTTTTGACAGTTTTAAAGTGTTTCTCATTTCAGCCTGTCAGCCTAATTTCCTATGGCTCTTACATTCACACTGGCTGTGTCTCCCTCAACAACTTTGAACTCATTGAGCAATTTCAGCCAAATTTGACAGAGAGATAACAGCCTCAGAGACAATTCAGTTCCTCAAAGGTTGGCAAAAATAAACATCCACGTAAAGGAGAGAGATGATATGAGTAACCTCAACTGAACAAAAGGCTGCAACGTGAGCTTCAGCTTGATGCTTGAGCATCAGCACTAGAGATTCCTCAGGGGAAAGAGTCTTTGCAGATCACTCAGACCCCAGCCCTGGGGACAGTTTTCCTGACCTCCTCAGCAATCCAGACACACCACCCCAGAGCAAACCAGTTTCACCCAGCAGCCACAGAGCACCAGGGTTATTCTCCAAGCAGTTTTGGTGACAACAGTTGAAGTTTCAGCACACAAAGTCACCTCAAATTTGAAAAAGCAGTTCTGTTTTAATGTTGCAACTGCAGTTTCAAATGTGTAAAATTGGCATACTTATTCTCACAGAGCTGAGTTTTGGAAGGGAAAGGTAAGCGTTTTCTGATTTAAGGAGTGTGACAGGAAGGTTCCCCAGCAGCTCCTGCCATCACATCCCTCGGGGCAACACTTCCTGGGCAGCATTTCCCAGGGAAGCACCGTCCCTGCCGAGCCTGGGCAGGGAGCACAGCACAGCCCTCACTGCTGGCACCAGCCAGCCAATGTCCCTGCCCTGGGTGGGCATCCAGGAGCTGCTGGCTGTCCTTCCCACACCTGCTGAGCTGGGCAAGTTGGGGGGCTGTCACCTGGTTCCCGAGCTTCAGCTCTGCTTTGGGTCCCTCAAAGCTCCCTGTGGGCTCTGCCAACGATTTGCAGTGACTGGAGGAGATGCCTCAGCTCGTGAGACGTTCCAGGGAACCCTCTTGCTTCCCTCTGATAAGGGGTGAGTGGACGGGAGGCTGCTGGCACCACATCCACAAACTCGGGCAGGGGCCAGAGAGCCACGCAAAGAAAGGCTGGAAGGGGGGACGCAGCTCTGAGGGTGGCACCATGGGAGCCAGGCTAATTGGGCTCGTGGGGTTGCCGTGGCTGTGGATGAAAAGGAAAAGTTCTGTGTCAGCAGGAACTTTGCACACTCTGGGCCAAGTTCTCCACGGCTCACTCCCCAGCCAGAGCCAGGTGCCTGGCTGTGAGAGCAGCCCTGCTCCAGAGCCCCAGGACGCAGGGAATCAACCCTGAGTTACAGCTGGGTGCTGCTCGGGCAGGGTGGCTGGGTGCCATTCCCTCGGGGTGCCAAAGGGACTGGCCTGCGGCAAAAGGGCAGCTGAGGGGTGAGTGAGAAACGAATCCCTTCCACAGCACCAAACAGAGCCATGGCACTCCCAAGGCAAGGCTGGGGGACAGCACAAAGCACAGCTCGGTGTGTTCCCCGCCTGGCCAAGTGGGGAGAGCGGCCCCACATCAGGTCAGTGTCAGGATTTCATTACGGGGAAATGGGATTATTATTTGTGCCCGTACAAACCCTCACAGCTTCTGGAGGCACGAGCTGTGAGAGTGAGGACTGAGATGGAGGAAATCTGCAGCATCATCTGATTTCTGCCACCACCTCCCAACCCTCCCTCCCTTCCCACACCACCCCAAGCTGTAGCACCTGCAGAAGCCCTGGGCCAGCTCTGCTGCCCCAGAGGAAGCAGTGGCTATAAATGGGAAACACAGGGTTCTGTCTTCCTCGGTGGCTGCCCCTGCAGTGCAACAATCCAGCCCTGCACAGCCAATGCCTGGAAAATTCCTCCAGGCTGCCCCTCTGGTGACCCCCGAGTGATGAGATTCTATTCCCTGTCTGACTTTATCACTCCCACAAGTGGCAGAAGCCAGAAAAGACCAGAAACGCATGTGTGCACTGGGCTGCCACGATTTTAGCAAAAAACAAAACAGCATCAGAAGCAGGGGGCTGACTCAAAGGGAAGAAGCACATAAAAAGTTCCAGACATCCTGAAGTGCTCAGACAACTCAGGCAGGCTGTCGGCCACCCTGAGAAAACACAGATAAGCCAGAAACCCCCATTTCCCACTTGCCAGAGCTCTGTGAGCTGGAGGAGAACTCGGCCACTCCACAGCCAGAGCTGCCTGCTTGCCAGCAGCTCCTCACCAGTGATGGGGAACAGCAGCAGGAGGGGAGATGCTCCTTCAAGGCACCACCAGATCATTTAGACACACACCAATCACACAGACACCAACTTATTTTCAATACATCTGTTTCCCCCCCAGCACAGCTTCTCCTGCAGTTCAAGCAGCACGAGTGGTGCGTCTCGCTGCCTCATTTATTTTAAATGAGATTTATGTTGGTATTACTGAAACAAAGCTGTCTCCCTTTCACAGCCATAACGTTAATGGACAGAACCAAAATCCCAAACCAGGCTCTCTCACCAGCTCTGCAGCACCGCTGTTCCAGCCAAAGCAGCAGGGGGACTTAAAATCAGACCTCATCCAGCCAAGCTCCTTCAGGTGGGTCCTGCAGCCCAGCACTCCCCAGTACCCTCAGTTCCCGGGTGGCATCACCATCTCTGGTGGCACATCAAGGCTGCAAAGCATCCTCTGAAACCCGAGGCAGAAGGGAGCTTTGCCCAGCTCTGGCAGTGGGGTGCAGAGCTCCGACCACGTGCGTGTGGGAGAGACTCTGTCTGCAGCAGTGGCTTTTAATGGTTCCTTCCACGCTGCTCGGCTGATTGATGGCTTACCAGGAGCTGTTAACGCAGCAATATCCCAGCCCTATTTACAGACATCTCTGCACATTTACTTTGTCACAAGTAAACTCTGCACACGGCAATAAAGCTTAAGGTAATGACTTCTTCAGCACAAAGCCAGCAATTTCCTGTCAGCTTGGTTTACAAATGGCCAACTCTGGGCTTAATTTTCAACTGTGGCTCCAAAGATGGTTATGCAAAGCGGGGGTGAGGGGAGGGAGACACTCAAGGCTGTGCCGCTCTGAGCCGTGGCGACCCTGCTCTGAAGGATGAACAGGGTGGGGCAAATCCACCTCATGCTCACCCACAGTCACTGTTCTGCTTTTTCCATCAGCAGGAAAGCCAGTGAATGGCAGCCCCAAGCCTCAGGTGAGCTCCCACATGTTAGTGTGGCTCTGTCCCATTCTCAAAGCCAGCGTTGCTCTGTCACAGCTGCCATAACACAAGGGGAGACCTCAGTGGGTTTCCTCTCCAGAAGCCTTTCTGAGGGAGATGCAGGCATCTCATCCCACTTCCTACAGCATCCTGCAGCAGTCCCAGTGTGACCTGGGTGGGAATTGTGACCACACTCCCTCTGCCATGCACAGCATTACCAGAAACAGAGCAGCTCCTCAGCCTGGACAGGCCTGGGAGTACCTGTGTGGCCTTCAACACCTTTCTCTGGAGCAAAGGGAAACAGGGCAGGGAGGCCACAGACCAGGGAACTGGGCTGCAGAGAACCTGCACACAACTCACTCCAGGCTCCCTGCTGCCAGCATCAGGGAAAACAAAGCAGGTATTGCTGCTCTCTCCTGCAGCATCAACCTTCACGTGCCGAAACTGTGCTAAACATCTCCAGCCTCCTTCTATAATTAGTGCAGAGAGAGGATGTCTGAGAAGAGGAGTCTATTTTAGGTGTCATGAGTCACCTTCCAGAGATGTGGATCTTTTTTTTTTTTTGCACTGACCATATAGAAAGATCTGAAAGTAGATACTTAAAATAGGGGGTATAAATATGCATTGAAAGCTTGGAGCATCCTGCCCTTTAACTGGGTTATGATGTTCCTCCTTACCAAAGGGTGTGAAAACACTTTGTCACACTGAAATCTAAGCTGCTGCACCTAGGACGGCTGTCAGCAGCCAACTCAGGTGCAGAGGGGACAAGATGATGCTGGGTGGAGTTTTTCCAAACCAGTCTGATCCAGCATCCTCATCCCACTGGAAAACAGCAAACTGCTTTCCAGCACAGACCCTGAACTGTGAGAAAACGGCTTTGGCACCGTTGAAAAGGAGGGGAAAGTTAATATATTTCCATCTGTGAAAAAAGGGTCAAAAGATCAAGGGCTCTTGTTGGCTCAATCTCCAAAAGGCAGGTCTATATGTAATGTCTTCATTTTAAGCTGTGGCTAAAAGGTGAAGAAAATAAAGATGGGAAAAGAAATCCTCTTGATGCATTAGGGGAACAGCTGCAGTGAAGCCTCAGAGGTTTTCCACACTGCAGCCCAAGGTTTGGGGGCTTCCCATTTTCCTCTCATCTTCCTAGTTTTTATGATTTTTCCCACTTAATGTTCCTCTACCTCTTCACAGCAATTTCAGACAAAAATGGTGTTGCTTAAAGGAAACCCGTGTGTTTGCAAGAGCCCAGTCTTAAACATTTTTTGCTTATTCCTATTGAGATCTCGCTCCCATTGTTTCATTTCTACCTTGAAACCCCTCTGTCTCCTGTTTCCACTATGAGCTGTTGTAATTGTTCCTTTTTTCCGCCCATTCCAATTCACCCTCCTTTAAAGTTCCTCCTTTACCCTCCCAGCTTCCAGGAAGATTCCCTCAACCCCTTCTGTAAATACTTCAAAGCTTTAGAGAATGAACTGTGCTTCAGCTCTGCATCCTCTTAAACAGCTCGCTGAATATGCTTCTTGTTATTTTTAAGAATCTGTTAGAATTAAACCCCAGTAAGAAATCTGCCACCATTGTGGGGGAGAGCACATTAATCAAAGACACAAGCTTCTCCCCAGCTGCCTGGGCAGGGCCCAGGCTGGGATTGATAAATTGCACCTGGAGGTAACTAATAAATCTGAGAAGTCATTTGCTTTTTATGAAGAGGAGCGGCGGGAGATCCAGCTGCCAGAGGAATTTGGGTGGAAGGAGAGCGGAGCCTGGAGCCCCCAGCACGTTCCTCATCCCGTTCCCCTGCTCACTGCTACACCTGATGTCCACCCACTGCCAAGCACAGGGGGTCCTGCCATGCGTGGATGGGGAATGTTTAAGGGAATCCCTGGGGCTTTTCCCGGGCACACGGCAGGAGTGCAGGCATGCTCTGCCAGCACGGGACCGCGGGTGGCGGTGGCACGGCCGAGCTCAGCATCGGCCACGCTGGCAGCAGGGCAGGATGCACTGGACTAAAGCTCTGCCCGGGACACAGCAGTGCTGGCTCCTGCCGGGGGCTGTGAGAGCTGGAGACACTTCCTCCATCCACGCCTGCCTGTGCTGGAGGAGGAATTTTGCTGTTCTCAGCGTCGGCGCAGCAGAGAACCCCTGCACGAGGGACTTGGATGTGAAGTCCTGAGATTCCCCAGCTCCTGTCACACAAATGTCGACATCTTCCCCCTCTCCATGGCCAGAGCAAACTGTCCCCACTCCCCACTGAGCAGGGGCTCCAGAGGAGTCACCTCTCATGCTGCAGCCTCAATACCAGCACTGGGGACTCTGCTTTCTGTCAGCATTACCGTGATGTGCATCAAATAACCATCTCATGGGAAACTTTCTCCAACTGCTATCAAGATCCACATTTGACTATTATCTCAGAAGTTTAGGAAACACATTCCTTGTCTTTCTTGGTTGGAAACAATTTTATGGTGCCCACGTCATAAAAATCTGCAAAAACTAGGATAAATCATTAATTACACATCTGGTCCTAGACAATAGTGCAAATGACTCTGTCCAAAAACATGGGGTCAGCGAAAACCCATCTTCTGTAGTACTGCCCAAATGTCATTTCCTGTTTTCTCCAGATCACAAACTCCCACAGTAAGCAGCCTTTTCACCCATGCACTGCACAGAACTGAACGCAGAGCTGCTAGAAACACACACCAACCACCTACGCTTCAGAGACCCAGAAGGGAGGATCAGACAGGATGTGATCACAGGAGAGATCATACAAGACATGGGTTAAGATGTTTCCTCCCTCCCCCTTCCTTTTCTTTTCATGTGAACATCATTAGGGCAGCCTGGAAGAGCTTTCCTGACACAAGCAGTGTTTTTTCCAGAAAGTCAGGAATGGGCAGTGGGGCTCAGCTCCTGGGCACAGAAAGAGCAATCAGCTGGCATCCACTTGATCCATCATGGGAAACAAATGCTTTTCCCTGATACATTAGGGCACAATTTAGACTCTGAACTTCAAATCACAAAGCTGCATTACAGCCTGTATTTCCCCACTGACCTCACTGCAAGAGAGGATCAGAGACATGTTTGGAAATTCACAAGTGTTTGGGGTCATGCTGAGAAAGAAGCAATCCTTATTCTGCTCCAGGATGTGCTGGCCTCTGCCAAGGCTCTGATTCACTGAATATCAGAAAATATCTCTGCTATCCAAATGTCCCTTTTCCAAAGTCATTCTCTCTGTGGGAGAATGAAAGAAGAGCCTCGTCTGCACCTCTCAGTACCACACCTGGGGATAAATGTGTCCCCTCCCCTGGGGCACTGTGCAATGCATCCCACTCATCCAGAGATGCACAGAGACACAGCAGATCAGGATGTCACATCCAGTGGAAGTCCTCACAGTGCTCCTGGGCCGTGTCCAGCATCCACACCACATCCATCATTGCGGAACATCAACCCCAAATCCACCCCCTTGGTCATAATCAGCAGCTGTGACTTTTATTTTCCCTTTCCTACACAGGGCTGCTCTGATATTTGTTCACGACACTGCCTGTGTATCACATCAGAGGGGAATTACTTACTGCCAATTATTACATTAAAGTTCAAGTGGAATGATGTACTAATTGTCTTGTTATAGCTATTAAAGCTCTGGTGTGCAAGCAAGGCACTTCTCAGATTATCTGCATCCTCTGTGGTGACACATGAAGCATAACACGATCTGCTAAGAAGCAATTGCTGATACAGTCATAGCCTCTTTAGTAATATGTACATTAAATAAGCAGATATTATATATAAATATAACTATTATTACATATATATATATGTAAATAATAGAAGCTTTCAAGTTCAAGATTTGCTGGGGATTCTGCAAGCTCCTGGAAGCAGCTGCTCTCTCACTGCAAAGCAAAAGTGCTTATGAGGAACTGACCAAATCCAAACTTTTAAAAGCAGCAAATGTAGCAAGAAGTACCACTGAAGTAAGAAGGGGAGAGGAGACATCTCAACTCTTCCCAACACCACACTGAGGGCTGCCTTAATGGCTGGCAGAAAGACAGCCCAGGCATTTCAGTGATCCCTGCCTTCCCTGGGGTCCGATCCCTCGCTGGAGGGTTTTGGACATATGTGTATAGGGGAATCCTGGTGAGATTTCATCCAGCTCTGAGCTGTCTCTGGCATCTTTGCAGGGAGATAATTCACTTCCTTTTAAAGGGCTTAACAGGTAGACAAATGTGAGAGCTGCTCCAGGGATTTCCAGCTGTGGGGGGGCGAGGTGATGTGAATGGCATCATGACTTTCTTGCAACTAGGGGAAGACAATATCCCTCTGTCTCCTTGCTTCCCACCACTGGGATCAAAGCAACCTCCTGGATCATGGTCAGATACTCAGCGGGAGCCAGCTCAGCTGTTCAGACATTGCATGAAGGTGTAGAGATATTAACAGGAGGTAACTAACTATTCCCTCATAGCAATGTGTACAAAAGGAAGGATGAAAGGCCAGAATGGGATAAAATCAAGTTTAAAAGGCAGCTGCAGGGTTTTATCCTCAGTCAGGTTCTCGTACAAGCTCTCTTGTAACTGCTTATAACATTTTCCCAGAGCTCCGGCTCTACTCCTTGCACAATTCCCATAGACCACCTTTGGGGCAAGGCCATTCCCTGGCCAGATTCACTCAGAGGTGCTTTACAGCTGGGACACCAGTCCAGCTTCCAAACACACAGCTCAATCCAGCACAGTGGGGTCTGTGCCTAAAAAATGCCTCCCCCAAACCGGAGGCCGTGTGGACCCAGAAAGGCCTGAAGGAAAATGGAGGTGAAGCAAAGAGCACCGAGTCCCCAGCCCAAAGGAGGAGGCACCCGTATCACCCGATCACACCCACCAGGTACCTCTGCTCCTTGCACAGCAGCCTCACATCAGCAGATACCTCCCTCACTGTGGCGTGACCAGAGCAAGAACCAGGATCTAAGTCTTTATTTCTTGAATTGCCCCTCCACTGGTTCAGGTTGAGGACTCCAGCACAGCAAACTCTGTCGCCAGCAGCTTCCACTGCAGATGGCTGAGAGCCTTTAGAGACTAAAGGAAATAACATGGAGAAAGAATCTCCCTTCTGTGCCAGAAACACACACAGCCAAAAGCTTTTCACAATGCAGGAAGGGATGAGGATTTGGGGGGCCTATTCTAACACACAGTAAAGTCACTGAAAATATTTTCTGATTATTTCAGTGGGCCCAGCAGAGGAAAGAGTAGTGCTTAAGAAGTCCTTTAACCCTAAACTCTTTGAGACCCAGTCTGTTCAGATTGCTACTTCTGTGGTTTTGGGGAGGATTGATTGAGAAGAAGAGGCAGATAAGAGCTGAGTTTCTGAAGAAATAATCATTGTTTTCTTTGTGACTATTTGAAACTGTAGCTTAATGTTATCAATCCCTTGGCCTGGTGCAGCTTGGTACCAGCTTGGACTGTGCAGGCTGGCTGGTCTCACCACCAAAGTGTGATCCTGTTTTTATAGCATTGCATCAAAGGGAAGGCAAATCAATGACTCATTTTGGTCTAGTCTTTAGTAAGGCATAGGGAAAAAAGTGTGAGCAGAAAGTAGCATTTTGCAGAGGGGGTAATGAGAGATTCAATAATATTGAGGTATAAACAGGAGCTCCTCTGAACTGCCCAAGTTAAACTCCAGTCTGAATACATTTTATAGAGACTACGCATCACGCTAGACATAAATTACAACTAAAACCGGGCAACTTTTTGCAAGGAAATAACACTGCAAGCTAACCAAACAAAGGGCTTCCCACAACTTCAGCCCCAGCTTTGTCTTTCTCATGGCCTGGGTCCCCTTCCAGCACATGGGGCCCTCTCACCACAGCCCACACCCGTGTGCCTGTTTGCAGGGACGGAGCTGCCTCCCCCAAGCCCCCATAAACCCGAGGTGATGTGGAGCAGACAGCTCCTGCGAGCCCTGAGAAAGGCAGCAAACCCTCCCGGAGCCAGCAGGGCTCCTGCTGTACCTCTGTGGTCTGAGAGGGGAGAGCCACGAGCCAGCAGCCCCTTACAACCCACCGGGGTGTGCAGTAGAGCCCCGCGGGGACGAACCAACTCAGCTACCACCCGTGGGCTCCTCACCAGCCCATCCCCTAACAGCCAACAGCCCTGCAGGTTCCAAACCTGTAAGGGGAAGGAAACCACCACCAAATAGATTAGCTCCACAGTTGGGCTCTTAATTATGGGTCATTTAGTTCAGTTAATCAATAGGCAGACTTCTTTAACCGGCTAATTATGCCCAACTGCTTCCACAATGAGCAGGTTTGCTGCTGGTTGTTAACCATGAAGGGATAATATTTCACTGTAAAGATAAGAACGGTCCCAGTCCCCAGACAAATGCTTTGCAGTCACCCGCTGCAATTTAACCCATTCCACACCAAACAGAGACTTACAGCTGGAACAAAAAGGTACCAGCATCACTGGCTTCTCGGGGCTAAACCACCAGGGTGAATATCGCCTCGAGCGAATCACTCGGATCATTTACTCTCCAAATCACTCCTCACTCAGGCTAAACAGGAGCTAAAAATTATCTATGCAAATCAACCAGCTGAACTTCTTGGTGGCATCCCAGATAAAACCAACCAGCCTCTGTTGCCTTTCAGGCAAGGAATGTAATTCCCTCCTTTGCTTTGCCAGGCAGTTGCATGAGACAGCGAGTCCCAGCTGAGGCAGGAGTCTGGAGAGCCAAGCCACATCCTCCTCCCAGACCCTGGAAGAGCAGATCAGCATGCAGAGGAGGAGGTCTAGGCCCTCGTTTGTCAAAACAGATAAAAGACCAAGACAACCTCTTGTTACTTGTAGTTGTTTAGAAAAAAGAATGGATTTTGTTGCAAACTTGAAGAACTGATTACTGGATTCAAGGCCTCTGTTGAGGTCATCAAATAGTTATTGCAATGGAGCAAGATAAGAGCTGAGCGATAGCAGAAGTTTGGAGTTGAATTTCCTGGATATTTGTTTTAACAGAACAAAGCAATCTGTGCTCGGGGTTTGCTGGCAAATCGCTTTAACAGGAGAATAACAGCGTGCTGGGAGAGCATCCCCAACAGAGCCCCCTCGGGGATGCTGCTTCTGGCAGGCTGGGATCCCTTCTCCCACTGCTGGGGCTTCAGACCCCCCTCTCCTGGAGGATCCACTCCCAGCCCCAAGGATGACTGGGACTGTCCTCAGTGCCTCCACTGACTTCTGAATGACTGCAAGGCAAGTCCCAGTTCCTGTCCTACCTGTATCCCCTGTGTTTATTTCCCCATCTCATTTCCCATTCTTAACACCCCAGACCTTGGCTTTTGCTGCTTGAGAAAGCCCATTAATGGAGCATTATTGTAATAAAGAAATGCAAATACAAGCCCTGGCCTTAATCGTTGGTTAAAAATTTATCTGGAATTTTTGGAATTCATGGAATTCAAACATCATGGAAAAGTCACACAGTTGTAACTTACACCAGGATGACTGATCCAGTTTGATACTGTTGTAAAAACACAGCTGAAAGCAACAAATACCTGTTCCAGTAGTATCAGCCATCTTTATGAGGAGGAGAATTCAATGATGTGAGCATTCAGAATAATTTTAGAATAAACCACTGTGTGTCTGATTCAGCCCATCAGACCAGCACAAAACTTGCATTTCTACAGTTCTTAGTAACAGGGGAATCTTGAAATGCACTGCCTGGGGCAGAGGATGGCCCACAAGCTGCCTCTGTCACCTCGGTGCACATCTTGGATGACCTTTTTGGGACCACCTCACTGCATTCTCCACCACAACAGCCCTCAATAGCTACAAAAAATAAGATTTTTGCTGATAGAAGTTTTACCTTTGCTCCCCATCACCTTCTTTTTGGCACGTGAAGCTGTATTGTTTTCCAAGGAAGCAAGGCTTTAACTTCAACATTTGTCTGCCATCAGCTCTTTCTAAAATATGTTGTTGAAGTGCAAGCTTTATGTAAGCTTTACGGTTTTAGATGCTATTTTCTAACCTCCTAAAACACTACAAAGATTGCAATGTTGACTGGAAAAAAAAACGGCACACAGACTTGTAGAAAAACAGGCATTGCTGAATCACAAAAACATCTTTAAAAAGCAATAATGTTTGTATCCTGAAGTGTATCAGCTGCAGCATTTTCTTGTTGAAAAACAAGGTGCTATCAGAAAGGGCTGCAGTCGGATTCCAGGGGAGTTTGGGCAGAACTGCAGGATCAGATTCCAGGCTAATTCCATGTTTATTCTGGAAAAAGTGCTATTGAGATTTAAACCCACTATTTCTAGTACTATAAAACATCATACATTCCCACATGCAACTGATTTATTAAACTTTAGTGCATCTGCCAGGAGCAGGAATGTCAACCTAGAAATGGGGAAACAGAAGCTTAATAGTTCGTGTTTAAAAAAAAAAAGAAGACTGTTTTTACCCGGATCACGAGAATACAATGGGATAAGGGGTATTCCTTTGGGACACGCAGTGCTAGATTGCAGATGTGATTCACAGAGACATTCAGTCAGATGGCACATCAAAAGCAATGGTAAATTACACGTCTTCAATAAAAAAAAAACATTAACTCATAGGTAGTCAGCCACCGAGGAAGGCAATTAGACTTAGCATTATTTGTTAAACAACAGGCACAAGATGATACAGAGTGAATTTTTTGCAATAATAGCCATTCCTGGTCATTCATTTTGAAGAGAATAAATCTGTCACTTGAGTGAAAACAATTGACAGCACCATTTATTACCTTGCCTGCTTCAGAAAAACAGCACAATTTACATGTTGCCCTTTGGCACTGGGACTCTGAGCTCGCCTAGAAACAAAGCAAAAATATCTACAGACCTGGTAGCAAGGATTTAAGCAGCAGATGACCTTATGTGGTTTATTTAAACTTCTATAATGGTGCAGTCTTGTTCAGCCTCTGGTTATAGAAAAAATAGGTTCTTCTGGAGAATCCACAGCCTTGAGACTCTGAAACACAAAGGGTCACGCAGAGGTCTCTGTATCTAATAGTTCAGAGAGTAATGTTTTAGCTCTGATCCTCTGAGATACCTCCTGGGAATTAAAGATATTTGGTTTCCTTTCAGAGGCTTTAAAGGGCTGGGTCCATCAAAAAGAAGGAAATTTTCCCCTGGCTCATGAAGATAAATCTTTGTGCTAAATCTTTCTTTTCCATATGAAAAAGGCCAGGTCCTCGGTACATCCAAGCCATTTAGCCCACTGAAAAACAAACCAACAAAGTCTAAGGGAAACATTGTTACTAGAATAGAAAATACTCAGCCAAAAAAGGCTCTAAATGTCCCCAGATGCTGCCTTTGATAGTGACATCTTTGTGGCATCAGCTGCTGGCTGGTGTTTCTTTTTGAGAAGGTTAATAGGTGTCCTATGGCACCTGTTACAAATACATGAGACACTCAAATTGGGGTTCAGCTTTAATGGAGGAGAAGCCTGCAAACAGTTTTGGAAAGGCATTTTAAAGAGATAATTAGCTCTTTGAATCCAATAGAAACACTTAGGTTGAGAGCTATTATAAACCTCTACAAAGCACTTCTGTCTACTTCAGCAGCAAAAAAGTTGTCCAGAATGGGTAACTTGAACATATCTTACACTTACCCTTATGGAATGAAACTGAAATTTCAGGTCTATAGATGGATGCTTAGGGCAGCCAGGTGCTGGCAAGACTTCCTCTCTGCACAGGGAGGTCTCCACACCTCCAACACACCCCTGGAAGAGCCAAAACCCAGAGCTTTTCCCACCGCAGAACCGCTCAGCTTGGCAATGTCCAGTGCAGCTCCAGAAGGTTCACGCTGCTCTTCCCTTTGGCAGTGACTCCCCAAGCCCGAAGGAAGGGCAGGTCAACACCCAGAAACGCCCTCTCTTGTTATAATTAACACGTAGAGTGGATTTTCTGGTTTCACTTTCCAGCACTGTTTGGTAGCACACGGCCAGGTCAGAGCCTGGCCATTTACTGAGGAGCTCCATCACCCCCAAGCACTGCTCTGCACATGGTGAAATTCTAGGGGATCATTACAGCTGGAAGCAGCACTTTTAAATTCAACACACACCTTGTACCCTTGTGCATCCTCCCACAGCACCCTGGTCCTTGTAGAGCTATGATGCACCTGTCACTCTGAATTTTCCTACTCTTAGCATTGGGATATTGTTATAATAAAGACAATGAGATCCTGGGTTTCCAGTACCTTAACAGAAGATTTTAGCCTTGTGGTGTTACAGAACATTTGCAAAGATCCAGGCTCTATCTCCTTTCTTAGTCTTTTTTTTTTCCTGGTCTGATTCCTGGAGACACTAATATATAACCAAAATGTCTTTTTTCTTTCTTTTTTACTTTTTTTTTAACAGTTGTCACCAACCTGTAGTTATGTTGTCAAATAAACTGCTGATACAGGTATATTATTTACTTCAATTTCTAGCAGAGCTGAGAGCAGAGTTTCTTTTGTTGGGTTTTTTTCTTTCTTTAAACACCACAGCATAAATTCTCACCTGACTCACATGTCAGTTCAGAGCTAAAAAATACCCTAAATCCATGTGAATAGACTGAATGACCAAGAAACACATGAGAGGGTTCTGGACGGCCCAGGACCATGAAAGTCCCTGTCCATAACAGCAGACAGAAACCACCAATCAACCACAACCCCTTGCTACAAACAGCAAACATCTGGAGGTTTGAACCTCTCCCTCTAGTGAAATCAAGAAACAAAGGCTTTAAGTGGGGATTATTTAGCCATTTAACTATTCAGCTTCCAGTCAGAAGAGCCAGGGCCAAATCTTGTAGAAGTTCTCATTTTGACAAAGTGCTTTCCACAGCAAAACTCTGGGCAATGGGATTTTTGTTTTTCTTTATTTCCTCCAGGCCAAAAGTGTTTGTTCTCTTCCTCAGGTCTGACACGGGGGTCTTGAAGAGGAATTGTTCCTAGTCTGTGGTTTATAAGGTGAAAGCTAGATCTCCTCACATTTAGAGGTCTCCTAACCAGGCCTGAAATTCTTTATCCAGTTCCTTTCATTGTGCTCCACATCTGCTTCCTCCTTAAAAAAAAATTTGGCAATGGATGAAGCAGCACAATACCAGGCTTGTGGGGCAAACAGAGGTCACATAACCTGTCTCTGCCTGTGGAGTCTAAAAGCAGAATACTCAGTGTTATGAGCTTTTCTGCATGAGTGATCAATCCCAAATTGGACGTATGGGTGCCATGGACAGACTGATAAAGTAGCATTTATATTTTCTGAGTGGGCTATTTACTACTTACTTGGGACTGCAGTAGCAACTGTGAGCTCTCCTTCGGTGATGTGCTGCTATCACTCTTTGTGATAAGGCTGAAACCATTAGGCAGACAATAAACAAACAAACAAATAAAGGGAAAAGTGCTCGTGTAAATGCTAGGAGAATACTTTAAGGCAAGCTGGATGTCTGCTAAGAGAGATGACACCCCTAAATTTTGTCGTTCTTCACAGGGCTACTCCTGCTACCTCTCTGCAGGGATATCTGAAGATATAAAATAATCTTCTACCTATTTTAGGTAGATATCTACCCTCAAAGGCTCTACTGCACAGGGGCAAAATGCTGCTTCCCTTTCTCAAACACACTCAAATAACAAAATACCCAGTTCTTGCAGAATTTTCCTTCACAGCCTTTGGATATCCTTCATCTCATAAATGGGGAGAAAAAGTCACAGCCGTGTTCTGCCAGGCAGCACAGCTGAGTTTCCCCATGTACAGCTGTGGGACTTTGCTCACAAGAAGAATTAAAACCCCACCAGATGAATCACATTAAAGCTCAGATGACCTTCACCAAGCCTGAGAAATTAACTCTGACACTTACACCTTGTAAGGCAATGGGAAATCATTGCCCAGCTTTGACATATGGTCTTCCCAGGGCCTTTTGCTGTTCAGATCACCTTTCTCTGAATTTGAAAAGTTTCTGCCTCCTGTGGTGCAGGGCTGGTACATCAACAGGGGCAATTTTTACTAGGTCAAGCAGTTGTTCCTGAAGGTGAATTTGAGGCCCACCACAGTCCTTCTGCACTCTTCCCTATTCTCAAGTGTCTAGAAGGAACTGAAAGAAGTCCTGTCTTGGAATCAGGGAAATCAGAGCAGGGCACTGCCTTCAGCCCGGTCATGGCCCATTGCAGCATGAGAGTCACCCATTTCTTTAAAATACTCCCTCAGCTTCTGGTTTTCTGTTTCACTTCCCTTCCCAACCCTTTGACACTGCAGACCTCAAGTTTGGACTTCAGCACCCAGGAGCCAGCAGCCAGACGTGCCTGGGTCACTTCTGCACCCAGGCCAGCAGTGCAGGCACACCCGGGCACCTGCCTGGCCCAAGGGCTTTTGAGGAGCATCTGCCTCACCAGAGCACAGAAAGCAGGGAACAGTCAAAGTGGTGTGAAATTCATTACTTTGCTCCCAGGTCATTCCCTTTATAAGCTGTGTCCTTTCTGTATGGCAAGCATGCCAACCTACGTGAACACACTGAAGTTACTTTGCTCCAGAAAAATCTTTTCCCAACCTCCAGCCCCAACAGGAAACCACCCCATGGGGGCTGATGGTCACTGCCCTGTCTGAACACAGTGGACACCAAAGGAGCAGCACAAGAGCCAAACCCTGCACAAAACAGGGCACAGAGTTGCCAGAAGCCCCCACTTAAATCATCCTAAACCCACTGAAATCACAGCCCAGGCCAAAAAGCTGTCCCTCTTAACAGTGGGACTTTTTGGGTTTTTTTCACTTGGAGATTAACTGGAAAACTATTTTCATTTCAGATGGCTTTACAAGTTGCTCCAAGTTGTTTGCAGCCCAGCAATTTGAAATGTCTGCTCTTGCAAAGCTGTCTACATTTCTTGGCACAGCTGAGTTCTCCACTGCAGATCCCATGCAATTAATCTGCTCTTCAGAAAGTCAAAACGAGGAAATCCAGTTGCAGTTGTGGGAATCTTTTCATGAGCTTTAATAGAAATGGAACTAAACACTGGGATAACTCCAGATGTTGGAACAGTCCCCAGGCTTGAGACATCAGACATCAGGAATGGACTGCAGTGATTGATCTTTTGCTGGACAGTGCTGCCACCAGCTGTGGCTGGCCAGCATGGAGCACATACAACAGAGCCATATCCCACAGGCTGTCTGGGGGGCTGTGATGGTTAAATATTGTGGCTGCCCCTCAAGTGGGTTGATAAATGAAGACAAACAGGACATGCACACACCCACCCTAAGCACAATGCACATTTTATGGGTGCCAGGATGCACAGCGTGCTGGCCCTGGCCGTTTGTGTCACACACCCCACGTGTGAACCACCCACACCCTGCAGCCCACAAGGAAATCTCAGTGGTGCGTCCTCCCAGCCTCATCCCCAGCTGCAGAGACAGCACAACCCACAGGAGCCAATGCCAAGGGAGGAAACCAGCCCAGGTCTGGGATAAATCACAGGAAAAGACACCTGACAGGTCACCTTGCGCTGCTCCCCCGGCAGCCGCTGCTACCGCGAGGCTTTTGCCTCTCTGGTGGAGCTGCCTCCAGCAGCCGTCCTGCAAGAGCTTGTTAAAACAAGCCCAGCAGCACCGCTGCTCCCCACGCCAGAGACTTGAATCATGAGATCATAAACAGGGCTGATGGGATCATAACTAACACTCCTGACAGCTCTCGCTGCTCGCTCTGCTTTTGTCTCGCACAATGGGGAGAAGAGGGGGCTTGGGGCTGAAAGGAGAAGCCCAGGACACGTCCCTGCAGCCTCAGAGGTGTTACTGGCTGTGCTGGGCAGCAAGCACGCCTCTTGCAGGGCGCTGCAGAACAAGCTGCTGCCTTGTGCCCTGCATGCCTGAGCGCTGCAGCGAGGGGCTCGGTGCAGGCACCCTCCCAGCACAGCAGCAGGAGCCCACGTGGGAAGCCTGGCATGGAGGGAGGGGGCAGGAGAGTGCAGCACAGCCCATGCTGGGCCCTTCAGCTGTGGGTATGTGAGAATCACGGTGAAAGCATATTCTCTGACTATAACCAGAAAATGAGAACCATAATGAGTCATAAAAATGAAGGAAACTGCTGAAAATCAGCAAGAGCTAGGAAAATACACTTCCTTTCTGCATCCAGAAAGCAAGGATAGCCATCCTTCCTTACCTGGACAGGTAAAACACTTCTGTGGGCCTGCAGTTATTGGGTCAAGAGCATCTTCTAGGACTTGAGCAACAAGTCAATGCTCAGGGAAACAAAGGCTCTTGCCCCATGGGGTAAAAGGCAGGGCAGCTACAGGGCCCAGGTGCCTCTTTGGGAATGGGTCCAGGCAGAGACAGACCATGAGCCCAGGGCGTGCCTGTCTGAGCAGGGCCAGAGCAGGGCTGGAGGCACCCCACAGCACCACCAGGGAGGCAGGATGGCCCCAAGCTGAGCTCTCGTAGCCCCAGGTGTAGCCACTGGGGCCATCATTACTGCCCATCCATCCCATGCAGCTCAAGCTCTTACACAGTCATCCAAAAGCAACTACTCTGGGGTGCAAGAGCCACCCCAGGCAAGATGTGACCCCCCTGCCAGCTCACATCTCCCATTTATCATGTCCCACTGCACCCAGCTCAGGCTTCCATCCACGGGGCAACCCAAAAATGCAACTGGGTCTGCAATCCCACGAGCAGTGAAACTGAAAAGAGATGAAGCTCTGCTACAGCTGCTGATTAGGTTATTTTCATGGATAAAACATTAATGATAGATTTTTGGATGGTAAATTGGTATGGGAGGAGATGGATTTTCTAAGGTGTCAGAACATTTTGTTTCAACATTTTTCAAAATGAAAATGTTGACATTTTGCAAGGAAAAAAAACTAATTTAGATTTTAGTTTTATATTAAATGTGGATTCATCAAGAAGAAAACTCCAAAAAATTATCCATTTTATGTCAAGCATTTTAGAACTTAGGTCAAAATGAGATTGGGGCTGGAACTTGTTTAATTAATTGAACCCTTCTGGAAAGTACAGCTTTCAGCTGGCCCAAAGTGATACAACCCAGTTTGCACATTCAGGCACTGAGACAGATAATTTTACATTCAAATTAAAGGGAAATGGGGGAAGATAAACCAGCTTGAAAGAGCAGCATTTACTGAAGCACAAGGAATAGGCTGGGAGAGGGAATGAGATGTACAGGACTGAACAGTGCAGATGACAGGGAAGACTATTCTAGGCAAAAAAAAAAAGATGTACAAGTGCATAGACCCCACTGGAAAGGGATAGAGGATTTGGCATTATAGGGGAAAAGTAGGATGCAGAAGACAAGGGGCTTTGCAAGCATGCCTTAATCCCTTTGCATCCTCAGGCTAAGCCCAGCTTCAGAAGATATAAATGCTTAAATAAACATGAGTCAATTTATTATTCCTCTGTGTTTCAGATCCTCCTCACCTTCTGCCTGCTTCATTTACTGCAATTAAATGCTTGTAAACAGATTATACCCTGAAAGCTACATTTTCCTGGTAAGTGGTCACCTTAACCTCCTCTGCTTTGACTGTGGCTAATATTCCCCAGGTCACACTCTAATCACTGAGTAATGGGACCAGAGTGAATCACGAGGTCACTTGGTTGGGCAAAACTCTCTGCAGCATCCAAACCACATCTGTGGCTGGGCTTTGCTGATGACTGTGACAAGCACTGCTTACACACTCAGGAAAAAGATTACTAATATCATAATTCTTATAAATCTGAGCAAAACCTGCCCTGAGCACAGGACACGTGCTGCTGTATTAGACTAGTAAGCAGAATGACAAACTCTACACTCACAAGGGTTTGCTTTCTCATTGGTTAGGACATTGTACACACTGAAAACAGCAAAGTGGAGCCTGCTGCGACACAGGGCAGTTTTCTGGAAACCAGACAAGCGTCTCCAAGCCATTCTGAGAACTGGGGTTCAATGGCCTTGTCTTTAATTTGGACCAAAATACTTTTCCTCACAACCTATACAGGTGGGGGGAACTGCATGAGCAGCTTGTGGAACCTTTAACAAGCCTGACTCTTGGAGTGCTTTGTCTGGTTTTAGTGGCAATGTCTGAGCTGAAATATTACTGACAGGGACAAAGTTTCTTATGGATTCTCAAGTGGGAAGCAAGTTCTGAGATGGTGTGGATGAGTAACTCCCCTGAATCAAGTGGGGTCACCAGTTTCCAGTAATTGGCAGGCTTGCTCTGTATTTTCTGTCCTCTAACGCTGACTCTGTCAAACTGCATAGATTGTCAGAAAAAAAACCCAAAACATATATATAGGGGAGAATAAGCAGTCTTTCCTCATTCAGGTTAGAAGATTTTGCTCTCCTGAACAGGTTTAAGCAGATCATTTGTCTCCTATATTTCTAGGAGCCCACCTTTTGTTCCCCCCAAACACAAAATAGCTCTGCAAAAATGAGTAAGAAATGTGAAGCTGTCATGGAAAAGAACTACATTGCTTAAACTGAGCTTGTAGCACGAGTTTCACAGCTGAGTGGTGGCTGTCATGGGCTGATCTCTCTATGTCCCTTTGGAAAATCAGCCTGAAAGTCAGGACTTGTGCTCTCCCCCACGCCAACACACTGTGCTTCCCTTCACTGCCTCAGGCCCAGCAGAACAGAGGAAAGGAGGCTGCTGCATGCCAGTCACTACAGGAAGCCAGCTCTTTGTTTTTACATAATCATCTCTATTCTGAGCTTTATGAAAAGTTCATAAAAAGGAAGGAACAGAAAGTCACAGTGACAATGCAACCCAACTCAGAGATGCAGTGTGGTGCTTAGCAGTGTTTACCTGCTCCAATAATTCTGATCCCAGGGCAGAGCACTGAAGATTAGCTCCAGACCTCATTAGGCAGGATAGAATTATGTGGGTTAACAAAGTAATACTCTTGGCTTTCTCTTGCATTTTAAAAGTGGCTTGAGACCTATAAAATCCCTTTGAATTTTATTAAAAGTCTTCTGCAATCATTTTTCATCCTGCAGCCCAGTTGAGCTGAACTAATAAATTAGCATGTTATCTGTGTGGATATCCATTAGAGCTTCAAATGAAGATTATTAGAGCCAAAGAACTAACAATGCCACTTACAGCTGGGGAGGAAGCAAACTGCTCCACTGAGCAATGGGCACCGAGGATAACGAAGGAGGGCCACATCCCCCCCGAGAGCCCGCGGGAGATGGGCAGCACGAGGAGGAGCATCTCCAGCTGCCAAAAGGGCAGGCTCTGGCCGCCCTGAGCAGGCAGCCAGAGGCAGGAAGAGCCAGGCAGGAGCTGCTAGAAGTGAGAGTGTATGAAAGCTTCAGTGAAGGCAGGGAGCCCAGGCACGTCCCGCAGGGCGCTGCGTGGCCAGCGCTGCTCCGCTGCAGGCTGCCAGCGCCTGGGCTTACCCTGCAGCAAGCTCATCACAAGGCAGGGATTTAAAGGAAATGTCATCACATGCTGCCTGGTTCACTGAACGACAGCAGCTTGGTTGTGCTTCCCTGGACTCTTTTCTTTGCCTTAAAGAAGACCCTGTTGCAGGGCTCCAGCCACAAACTCGCTTCTCAGCCCCCACCTGCATCAACACCAGTCTGACATTCATGTGGGCATAGGTTGTTCTTTCCCAAAAATAAGAGCTCCTGCCTGACCTTGAGCTTCATGATGTGCTACCCAAAGTGAATTTCAAGATATATCTCCAAGCTGCTGCTCTTCCCCTGGGGTCACACAGTCACCATTTTAGTATGTCTTTATTTCCAGCCTTCCTCCTCTTCATCTAATTCCCTTTCACCTCCCACACCTATCCTTTATTACTCTTCTATTCTTTTCTAAGAAGAGAATGTTTCTTTTTACTCTCTGTTCTTTTCCTCCTGTCATTCCCTTCATGTCTCATCCATGATGATATTTTTGTTCATGCAATAACTAGTTTGCTCCTTCTCCTCTTCCCACTGGGCTGCTTTGATCTACTGCTCCTGTGTCTGTTTTACACATTCCTTTTCCTCCCTCCAAAGGCACATCAGCCTATTTCCCATTCCCTCCTCCTTACTCATCTCTCTTTTCCTGCTCTGATCTATTCTTGCTGCACCAAACTTGTTTCATGTGTAGATGGTTTTAAAACCTGCTCTGCTGCCCGGATGGGCACTACAATAAGTGCTGAAGGATGTGCTCTGTCAGCTCAGTCACCCTAAACCAACACAGGATGCCACTTTAACCCTGCCCTGGCCATGCTTTAATAAGAAGAACACCACCTGACTTCCAAAGGAAAAGCTAACCCAGGGAGCTCTGGGGACGATAATCCCTCGGTCACTGCAAGTTCAGCAGATCAAGTTGCAGCACAAACCTGGAAAAACCCCCAGGGATTTGTCTCGCTGCCTGGATCTTTGGCAGGAAGTGTGCCAACCAACAGAAATGGACTTTTTGTTGTCTGTAATCAAGAAAATCACCCCAAAATGAATAAAATTTACCTGCAGCTTCACAGCATTGTGGAAAGAAGAGCTTTTAGACCTGTGTACAGTTACAATAAATCACAGCAAGATTTGACATCAAACAGCAGGGATTCTGTTGCCCCCTCACAACAGGAAACAACCTGGGGGTGGAAATTACTCTTCCCCTCCACATGACAGCCACTTATAACCATTGTCCCTTGCCTGAGAACCTGCCTAAAACCCTTGCTTCTCCACCCTTGACAAACAAGATATCAGCACTTTCTGCAGCTTCTCCTCCTGATGAAAACACACTTCTGCGTAATCTGGCCACTTCAGGGAGAGAGCAGGTAACAAATGGCCCAGGAACTGCTGCAGCATCCTCTCCTGAGACAGAATAATGCTTCCTTAGGGGCAGACACTGTGAAACAGGGACTTTGCAGCCAGAATATTTGGACACAGAGCACATGCAGCCATTTGGTGCCCAGCAAGTGCCCGCTGGGCATCTGGGCTGGCTGCCAGGCCATTTGTCCAGCTGCCTCACCTCTGGGCTGTGATGAGCAGCACTTAATTCAAAGGTTACTACAAAGTGTTTTGGCCACTTCAGTTCACAGTGCACCATCCAGTGATTTCATTAATGCTGTGGAGCTGTGGGACTGGTGCAAATGTTGGCATTCTCCTGGCAAGGAGAAAAGAGGCTTACTGCATTTTCCTTGTTCCAAACTGGAGAATACGGGAACAAAGTGCTGTGCTTGTTGTGACAGGACTGGTCTATCAGCAGAGCGAGTCCAAGTTAAAAGACCCACTTGATGGCAAATGAAAAACAGTTCATTTACCAGAGCATTTGCAATGCCAGTCCCAGAAATCTGGAATGGCTTTCTTTTACCTCAAACCACCACGTGAATCTGTCATTTCCAAGATGAAAACTGCAATGAGAGTCACAATAATGACAGCAACCTGCAAGAGAGCTCTGCATGCACTCAAACGCCCATGAAACAGCAAAGTGGCCACAGCAATCTTCGTGTCACTGCAAAGGTTAGGTGCAGGCTGCCCTTTGCATGCCCCAAATCCAGACCTGGGCTATGTCTGAGTAGGCAGGCAGGAGGAAAATTGAGATGAAGTCTCAGTGATTGCTTCACGCACACACACAGGGCGTTGTTCCATCGCAGTGGTCTGAAACATTGCACTCTCACAAGGCTGTAACTGCATCACTTAGAGCCATTACACAGGCAAAATGCAGTTCAATTTGGCAGCATAGGGTTTGTCTTGGTTTTTTTAGCACAAACAGGAAGAACTAGAAGCCTTATGAACTTCTGTGAGCCCATCCTAAATAATTTCACTGAAATGTAAAGTATCATGCCTAAAGTCAGCTCAGTCTCTGGGGCATTAAATTAGCCCATTTATTGAATAAATACCATTATTTCTATGCAGAAGGGAGCACTTCAAGTGGCTGACAAGCATCTCTTGCCACTTTGACATTCAACTGTGCCTGTTGTAATGGGCACAGATCTCCTGCATCCTAGGTTCCAGCAGTATGGCCATGTCTCAAATGCTGCAGAGCATCAAAAATGTCACAAGACACCTACATTGGGGCACCTGATTCACTCCCACATGCCCCTGCAACAGCAGGTGATGCAACATGATGAATCTCAGTGTGGAAAATCCCTCCTCTGCACAATTTCCAACCCACTTCTGACCACGAGCTCACTGAGGCCTCAGAAAATTACCTCTGGGTATAAAGACAGTTGATTTAACTACGAAGTCATAATTAATATTAACAATGTATATATGTATAGCTTCAATATTGTATATATTTTTGTCTCTCCTTTGTATTTCTGCTTACCAGTGGTGACCAAATTCTGTCCTTGGAGGTACGCTGAAAGCCTGTGGGCTCAGATCAGGCTACAGTCAAGGGCAGCATTTGTTCATAAATTGAAGTGACACAGGTTAATGGAGAAGAAAGATAATTTCATTACCTGAATCTGAACAGATCTCATCATATAAGAAAAAACCTTAATGCAGTGCTGATGGCAAATATAAGTAGATACCTTAATAGCTATCATCACTGCCTGAACCGTATGAACACCTAACACAATTGCTGTGCTACAAAACCGCTTTTGACCTGCTGGTAACATTTCATTTTGAACTCAGCACTAGCCACAAAACCCAAGTCCATTGAACCTGCAAAGATGTACACACTGCACATGCAGTGAACTCCTAGCCTGGAGGCCGAACGTTGCCTTATTTGGTGAAAATTGATTAGATTTGTCAGGTGAATAAAATTCTTTATTAAATTTTCCCGGTTGAAACTTTGCCTGCGTATTTTATTTTTTCATTAGAGCACCGCTGAATTTGTCTGAAGTAGTTAAGAATATTGTAAGTGATACAGCAGTAACAATTGGACCAAGCCATAGCAGAAACCCCCCAGGAGAACATGCTTTGCCTATGGAACTAAACTCTAAAAGCTGCTGGTTTCAATTTCTCTCTGCCAGAGGGGAGCAGAAGAGAAATTAGGCTAGAAAGTTTGGGGGGGGGATTTTTTTAATTTTTAAACAAGATTTTAAAAGCCCCTCAAAAACACCTCTCCTCGCTCTCACAGACACACTGCCAGGAGGGACAGCACAAATATTTCAGAATTAACTGTGAAATTTGGCAACAAGCATCAGGGCCAGGCCCTCAGCAGAGCTGCCTCTCACCCTCCCCTCTCTGCTCCCCACTGCCCTCTCCACACCATACACATCCCACGCCTGGGGAATTAGCTTCAGTTGCCCCAGTCTGATTTCTAATTATGATGCAGGATGCACAGTGATAAATTTCCTATGGGATACTCATTATATAGAGCATATGAATGTGCTGTAATCAGGCGTATTTGTTGCTATGGAAAAACACAGCAAGCATGCAGAGCCTTCTGTGTGGCATCTTTAGTGTCCCTGCACTCGGAGCACTCAGATTCCTTGGCAGCATGTGGCATAGCAACATGTTATGTGGCACCAAAGCCAAGGACTACGCAAGTTTCAGCTGGAAAACTTGTGGGGTTTTTTAGCCTATTGCGACTTCAAGGGGTGTGGGATGTAATAAATTTGCATTATTCCCTTTTAAAGCAAAGGGATCAAAGAAAAGTGTTGCAGAAAGCACGAGGTTTAGGGTGTGACCTTTCCCTCCTCCTGTTTGCTGTCTTTCATCTGTAGACTGGCCACATCCCTTTCAGGAGGTGAGATGGGACTGCTGGACCTGTATTCACACCTTTACATGCCATGGCTACGTAGAGCCAAGTGTGGCTTTCCCTGTGCCCAGGTAAAGGGGTATTAGCCTGAACAGCGCAGGACAGTGTCCAGGTAGGACGTGCCATGCTAAAGGGGAAAAAAAATCCCAAAAAGACACTCTGCTTATTAATTAAATCCTGTGTTAACCCCTTCTGCGAGGGCTGGTGGAGGTGGGGAGGGTGCCAAAGCGCAGTTCTCTCTGTGCTACCGAATTAAATGGATCTTGGTGGCACATGGGAACACTCAGCCCATTTGTTTTATGCCTCCCATACTCTAAAACACTTAACCCCTGGCACCAGAGCACATTCCCTGGGGGCTCCCACAGCCCCCATGGAGAGACAGGACAGCAGCAAAGCCACCTCACTCCGGAGCCAGCTCCTCCAAAGAGCCAGTGAAGCAATTTTCATCTTCTTTAAACAACCCTCAGCTCTGCATTGCTGGAGGCTCTGACCCAGAGACAGCTTCTCCTGAGGCTGTGCTTGATGTGAGAAGTGAGATGGTGTCGCTGAAGAACTGCCTCCACATCTGTATGGCCCACACAGAAGTTAACAAACTGGGACAGTCTCAGCACGGCCAACAACCCACCCGAGAGATGAGGGATCTCCCAGTCACAGCAGGGTCGGTCCTTCTGGTGGAGTTTGGCTAGGCTGTGTGCATTAAGCTGGGAGCAGGCCAGTCCATACAGAGAACACTGTAAGAGCAGGGTTCCTCACAGTGCAAAGCTCTCACAGCAGCGTGGGACAGAGGCTTGGCTTATCTTGAAGCCTGGCTGCCCAGAGAGGAGCACAACTGATGAGGGACACGGCCACTGAGGGAATCCTGCGGCACTGCTGCCATTCTTGTGCTTATTCTTATCTGAGCATCTCGGGATATTCCATAAAATCTGATTAATACCATCACTCCTACTCCTTTTGAAGACTGGGAACCGGAGAGAAAAAACTAAAAAGTTGTGTTTCATTTTCCTGCTAGCTCCTCCAGGGTTTTGAGGGGGCACCACACTGTTACCCACGTGTGTGTACAGCACCTCTCACACCATCCCAATATCCCAGATGGATAATAAAAGCCTACTCACTCCATAAAAATTTACCAGCATCTCAAGCTCATATCATATCTCCCTCCAGAACAAGTCCACTGATGAAAACTCTTCTACAAAGAGATATTAAACTAAGCTGACAGCAGGCCAGTGACTGCCACACTCCCCAGCCCCTGGCAAGTAGCAGGTTAATGGTGAAGAGTTATTCATCCAGCTTGAAGGAAAACTGTTCAAAACATTGCTGGTTTTGTTAGCGTAGCTTTACACAGTGCTTATAAATGAGGAACTCAACAAGAAATGCGAATACACCATTTCTCAAACAAAATACACATAAAAGAGTGAAATTCCCCTCCAGCTTCAAGGGAAAAGTGTCTCATTTGCTGATGCCAAATACTGATTTAAAACACTGACAGACTCAGACCACTAAAACTTCCCGTAATGAACTGTGGTTTTCAGTGTTGGTAAAAAACCTCAAAACACAACAGGAAATGAGGCAAAGGGTTTGTTTTGTTTCCCCTACTGGTGCTTATATAAAGGGGAAATCGTTATTGTTTATTGCTAAATCCATAACTCAGAAAAAAGACTTGATCCTCCCACTCCCCTGCCCCAGCCCCTCCTCGGTCCCACGCTCCCACGCACCTGGGGGAGCTACATCACTGACAGAGGCACAGGTCTAGGTCATGCCAGGTGCAAATGAAAGCAGAAGTCTGCTTTTTTTTTTTCTGAAAAAGCGTTCCAAAGCCACTTTTACTCTGTGTCAGTTGTATATTGCCAGCACCGCCAGCATTGTTACCACTGGGGGCTTTGGGTTTAAAAGTTTTTGGTGGGTTTTTGACTCTCTGCTGCATATATTGATATTTTTAATCTCTCTGCTGAAATGTTTCATAGTTCCATGGGGCTTTTCTTTCCCCAAGCAGAGGAAACTAACATGCAGAAAGTTTTTCTCCAACTCTGAATTGAGGGTGAATACAAGTATTTGAGGTTGCACTTCCAGTCTTGGGGGCCAATCACACTTCTGGGCTAAGCTGACAAAACCTGAAGTGTAAAAATCTGCTTTTTGCAATGATTTCTGCCTAGAAACTACAAATAGATAATTTTTAAGAAATACATATTGCAGACACATTTCCCCAGCTGCATTCAGATTAGTCATGAATGGAACCTGCTAACCAAGGCACTATTAGCACATGTGTAGCAGAGCAGCTCTCGGCAGCGTTCATCTGCCTCTGTCACACTGCATTTATTCCCAAAGGACAGCAAACACACAGGACCAGCTCTCTGGAGTGAGGAGTGCTGCTGTCCTGTGAACAGAATTCAGCAGCTAGAGATAGGGAAGAAAAAAAATAAAAATTACCTTTGTTTTGAAAGAAAGCACGGTAAAGATCCCCAAGCTGCGTCACCTTGGAGCTCAGCCAGAAGGTGCCATAAATAAGGTCTGGAGGCCAGGATGCATTAAGGAGGCATGAGGACAGTGTTCCCATGAACAGAGATGGCAATCTCTGCTCAGGTGCAAAGGGCTGCAGCTGCTGAATAATTGCTTCAATACCAGTGGTTTCAGAGAGGGCTTATCAGCCTGCCCCGTCCTGCCCTTGGAGTGGGAAGTTAAGGTCCAGGGACAGAGACAAATTTAGAGGGACAAAGAGATGATAAGTAGAAGGAAGAGGAAGGCCTCTGCTTGCTTCCCATTCCACTTCTAGTTTAGAGAGATAAGGATCCTTTTCTTTTTCTCAGAGCAATAAAAAGGAAATGGATTAACTGCGTTTGCCAGGATTTTCACTGTGGAGCCAGAGGGAGGGGGAAGCAGCCAGCTTGGGTTGTGACTCCCTCCTGATGTCCGACTGGCATTGCTGATACCAACTGTCCTAGAGGTGAGCAAAGCCTCTTCCAAATGGGGATTTGCCTCAACATAGCCACTCACTATTTAAGGGGAAAAAAAATCACTGGTTTGTACTCTTTTGCCAGAGCAGAAGGAAATTTTTTAGCAAAAAAGCCCAGCACAGATTTATTAGCTGGGGTACAGCAGTGAGCTGATGCTACTCTACAGCTTCCAGGTAGTAATAAAGTAATGCCCAGCAGCTCAGCACAGAGCTCAGCTGTGTCTCTTCTGGCCTGAAAGAAGACACCTTAAGAGCATTAAAAATAAAAAATAAATAAAACCACACCTTTTAAACCTGCATCCAGCAGCAGTGAGACAGAGGGCAGGTAAGTGGGAAGAGAGAACCCAAAAGCTTCAATGAAAAATTTATGTTCCCGTCGTTCTCGGGAAGAAAATATCCAGCAGTACAATGTGCTAACACAGCACTGCTGTGCTTAGAAAGTACCTTTGCAGTGGATTCTCCTCTTGGCAGCAGAGCTGCACTCTGATTCCGGGCTGAGGCTTGTGGAGGGACCAGGTGCCCTCACCCCAGGACCTCCCACTTCATTTCACTGCTGGGAAGGGCACCGTGGAGGGGCACAGCAGCCACCTTAGAACAGCATTTTTTAGTGGTTATCCATGGTTACACTCAGTTTTGTCAAACAGTACAGCACTGGGATGATGTCACTTCTTAAACCACAGTTTAGCATAATTCTTAGGTGCCTCATTGAACTCACAGGAAATTAAGCAGATGATTATCTAATCAAGAGCACAAACTGCAATAATTTTCCCTTATCTCCTCATCAGCCTAAGATCTCAAAGCAATTTACAGAATGAGTAAGTCAAGACATGTAGGTAATCTCCAAGGGATGGTACTGTGCCATTCTACAGGTAGGGAAACTGAGGCACAGGAAACAAACTTTCTCACTACACTGTCACCACTCATCGAAACCAAGGGGGTGACTGTTGAAATGGGAGGACAAAGGGAATAGGGATGGCCCCAAAAGCCTGTGCTGAGTTACAGATAAAAGGGTGGATCTGACCAGGAAAGACCCAAAGAGCACCAGCTCTGCTCTTCCAGGCACGCACAGAAAGTCTCTCTCCCCACGTGAAAAGGTACAACACACGCGTTCCTCTGTGAAACCCATTCCTGCACTGCACTGCTGGCTTAGCAGCCCTCTGCAGCAGGGGAGGGGTGATGGATTCACATTAACGTGCATCCCGGGAAGCAGGCACGTCCCCGGGGAGCAGCATGATTCATTTTTAATGATACTTCCCCGAGTCTGTAGGCCCCATAAGCCAAGAATTACAAGCCTTGAAAGTCATCATCACTGCCTGAGCTGTTGTTGGTGAAGGAGGGTTTCCAGCCCAAGTGGGAGTCGTTACAGCAGAGGGATCATTTTAAACTAAGTGACAAGAATCTATTAGGGGAAGGAAAATTACACTTTTCAACAACTGAAGAAAATAAAAAAACCACTTCCTGCCAGAAATTCTGATTCAGAAACAAGACAAGAAGGCAAATTGCTTCCCCCAGTCTACACGGCATGGAGCAAACCTACACACATAGGTCAGAGGCCTGGCAAGAGCCTGAGGCTAAACTAATTATTGTGATTTGCTCGTCTTTTGTAATTAATCTAGGAAAGGCTTAAGGCTGTTAGCAGCTTTAAAGAAGTAAATCTGAAGGACCAATTAATTAAGAACAGCAGTGCTTAATGAGGACCTTTTGGTTCTCTCATGTTGATTGTTATATTTGTTGAAAGTTAAGTTTCCGCTGTCTGTCAGATCTTGTCTAGTCTTGTAAAATAGATCTTCTTACTTGGTGCTTAACCACTTGACACTGGAACAAAAGCTTTCGATTACAAAGCAATTTGTGGGGATTATAATGGAATGAGCTACGCCCACACTCCCTGATTTAACAATCAATTTGAAGCAATGTTCAGTTCAACCCAGAAGCCCTAAGGATCCTGAAACTGCAGTTTGGATCTCCTGGTTCCTTGCCTCCAGGCTAGACCCCACAGGTGGTGGTAATGGTGGAGGTAGGTTGAAGCATGCACCTCAAATCCTCTGAAAACAAAATAGGGATGTATTTTTCCTGACACATTCTTGTCTCAAATTGGCAATTAAGCACCCATCTCTCTCCACATTTTCTGTGTGTCAACCTGGCGCAGACCAGGAAAATCATGGCCTGCTGCAAAACCCAGAAGTGAAATTCAGCTGAGCACCACATAGATACAGACATAGCTTTATCTTCTCACACCAAACATCACAGAGCCGACAGTCAAACCATGTCCTGAAAGCAATCCCGCACCAGCAGAGCCCTCCACCTGAGGCAAATGCGGCTGGGCACAAGAGGAACAGGGAAGACACTACAGATGTCACAGTCAGAGTTGAGAGGAAAGGTCAGTGCTGGTTCTGCTGTGCTCCTGAACACCTTATGCAATTTTCTCACACATGTGGAAAAACGTTGATGCTTCAGTTTATTTAATTGGAGGAACAAGTAATTCAACCCAAGAACATACTATTTTCTTTTTTTGCTTCTGTTAAGATGGATCTATGAACCAAGTCAGAACAGTTCTTCTGTGGGGGGAAGCATGGACAAACACTACCTAGAGGCCCTGAGCATCTTAGAGAGACCAGCAATATCATTCATCAACTGAGGGAGGCACCTGCCATTCACAAACACCAGGACCTCTGCCCATTCTCTGTCCTTATGTAAGATACACAGAAGTGTTTTGTGCTGGAAGAGAGAGACTAGGAAAAGGAGTAAACCAGTGTGAAAGGAACAAAGATCAGGTTACCCAGCTTACCCCAGAAACAGCCCTTTGTGAACAGAACTGGACTATTTTGCTTTGCAAGACAGAGGAGACATACCCACGCTGTTCTCTTTCAGACACCTTCCCTATCATCTGTCCCCACAGCCAGCATTTTTCACATGCAGCAAATTAATTTTACATTCTCAGCAGGCATCTCTTCTAGAGACCAGCCAACTTCCTGATATTTTCTGTTCAGCTTTTATATCTGCAGATCTATTTTAAATAAAAAGCTATGTGTTTTACAAAACATGAGTGCCAGTAACACAGAGGAAGAATGTGACATTTTTCTCCCCAGGATATTTTGACTGACACGTGAAAAAGTCTATAATCTTACATAGGCTCAAGCTGCTCGTGTTGACATCCAAATGTTTGCTGAAAAAGAGCTTGACTGCCTTCCATGAAAGGTGTAGTCTTCTGATTTAGTCTCTTTAGCCCAGAAAAAAAAAGTGACCTCAAGCTCTTTCTCAAGGTATTTTATTTTATGCGCCTGTCACAGATGCAGCAGATGAATTGTGGGTGAATTGACTTTCAACTCCCTAACCCAATCTCCACACAATACCCTGTTTATTTTCATCATGTTCTCATACTACCAGCTGAGCCTGTTCCAAAAGCCACCTCAACTCAGTGCTCAGCATGGTGGAAATGCTCCCTGGCTTTTACAGCTGCTTGATCATTAACTCAGTAGCCTCCTTAGAAGGTCCTCACGGTGATCCCTCACCATCCTCCTGGAGAACCAGCCACCCCTGCAGACAGGGAGCACCTGACTGGTCTGTGGAAGTGAAAAAGCCTTCCCCATCCCACACCACCACTGTGCTGCCCCATCTCAGCATTACTGAACTTTAAACTCCTCCCAGACAGCAGCACAAATCTCCAAACAGGAGCTAAAGCAAAACTTTATTTTTTGTATCCTTCTGGTTCTGTACTTGAGTGAAAGCACTCCAGCATCACGACAAAAAACATCCCCCAAGGGTTTTCCTCCGAACACCACAGTGAAAACTCTGTGAGCTTTGAGTCATTGTTTCGGACTTACTGTGTCATCAGAGGTTGGGAGAAACAGAGGCGGAATTCACCCCTGAGCACTGCAGGGCATGGTAAATCTGCTGGAAACTGGGTCTCTCTTCTCTGACCAGAGACCCACAACATCAGCTCTGCCTCCAACACTGTAGAGGTGTTACCAATGTGAAAGTAGCTAATCTCTCCAGCATTATGACAAACACAGATTTCAAACTGACCCTTGCAATGTGTCAGCACTTAAGTTTGTGCCTGAGCCATATCAGCACGTAAGACAGGAAATAATACATGGAAGATAAAAAGCTTATTCTGCAGCGCAGGGAGAGGTCATCTGTCCATGCTCCAGACTAGGTTCCTCTGAATCCAAGCTTTGGGGTTGGGGAAGCTGGTAGTTCACTGCTACATTCCTGGACTCAAAATGTTGGATGTGTATCTGTGTCAGCAGGTGTTACCATACTTCACTTCAGAGACAAATGAAAACTTGGGGAAATGGTGGGAGAGAGAGATTTGTTTCTGTTTCATGCAGATATGCAGAAGCTGACTGAGGGAACTGATAGGGGGGTAAATGCACCTCTTCTGATCCTGGGTTTGGACACGAGTAAGGTAATTTTGAGAAACTGGAAAACTGCAGAGCTAGAAGAGATTGCTACAGAGTCACAGCAGGGCTAATGCCTGAAAGGACCAGGGCCTTAGGATTAGCTCTGAGCATTTCATGGTCACTTAACTGTGGCTAACCCCAGTTTTGATTTACTTTATGGTAAGGGGAAAAAAAGAAAAAAAAGGTGTGGGGGAAGGAGAGTTCACTGCAGAGCTGTTAAAAAACAGGGTTAGCCTGAGGCAGGAGGCTGGCAAAACCTTACTGCTTATATTTAATATTAGTACAAGCACAACTGGGCATTGCTGGACCCAACCAGCCTCAGAGCTGCAAGGGCTGGATGTTTATATGTGCTCTGAGACCTGTTTCTTGCAGAGCTCCTGGTCTGAGAAAGCAAATATTTACACACAAGTGTTCCCCTGCTTAGCTCCACGTTCCCCAGCCCAGAACTGCAGGTCTCGGCTCTGACCCAGCTGGGCACCCACAGAGCCCCATCCCCTGCCCCAGCCAGGCCCAGGCAGGGCCCCAGAGCCAACCTGCTCCAGATCCCAGGGCTTTTGTCAGCCCTCCCGGAGAACAAGAGCAAACACAACCTGCAGAGAGGAGATAAACACGCAGAGGTGAAGTCAACAATTTGTGTCTGTTGAAACGAACCCGGGAAGACAGAACCCTCTGCCACAACACAAACAGGAGCCCTGCCCTGCCTTTTAACTTCACTTTCTACAGGAGACTGGGCTTCTTTTCAGCTCAGAGGCATGAGGGGAAGTATGAGCTATGCAGCTGAGTGCAAAATATTAAACCCACTAAGATATTTTTCTTCTTGGCATAAGGTTTCCCGGAACCCATTTTCCAGCAGATCTCAGCTTGATGGTCAGCAGTTTTGCACACACACATACCAGTTTTGCAACTTCCCAACCATAAATGCAAGACAGGCAGAAGGCTGGCAAGCTGGTGATTGGTCTGGCTAGAAGGCAACTGGGAAGGGAACAAAAACTCCTGGTCCAGTGAGGTTAATTCCTTGTTTGTTCAGCTCAGCTTGGTAAAGACCATGGCAGCATCCGGCTGCTTCAACAGAGAGGGCAGAAGTGCATGAATATCTAATTAGCTGAGTATTATCCCTCCAGACCTGGACCTCAGCAGCTCTCTAGGATTGGGATTTCTGCATACTCACTTCAGAGCAGGACCTTCCCGGGAAGGAGGGAGTCCAGCAGTTGCTGGAAACATTGACTCCCTGCAAATCACAAAGTAGAAAAAAGTGTGTAGTGATTGTTCTTCCCGTGATTCAGAGTAAATAAAAATCTAGTAAGATAATCAGGAAGGGAATATCTAAATGCTGTCTGTCTTATGCAGGACAAGAACACTTGCTTGGAAGCAATCAGAAGATGCTTGATAACATGTTTGCAGCTATGTCACCGGTGACCTATCAGTCTCCTTACACGTGAAGATGGATGTCAAGGCTGAGCCATTGTCTATTCTCGAGATACAAAGGAGAATACTTTGAAAAGTAGTCCCAGAGCACTCCAGTCATCACCATGAGATAAAGTACAATAAGATACATGAAAAGCTGTGGCAGTTGTTTTATGTCTCATATGTGTCTTTGTGAATAGCAGCTTTAGTAATTTATGTTCCTGGTTGAAAAGCTTTTTGTAGCCTTAATACACAGAGTGGTTAACCCTTCTCCTCCTCAGCTCAAGAATCTGTACAAGTCACTAAAGACAAATAGCACCATCCTTGGCTCCATCTCCAGCATCCTTTTTTAATCTACACACTAACATCCCTTATTTTCCAGGCATGTAAGACTGGCTGCAACCCTGAAGCACAGAAGATACTTCAGGATACTTCTTTTAGGGTATCAGCACATGACTTTCTCTACCCTTCTGCCACCTGCCTCTCCCTCAATATCCTTTGTTTTGTTCCTTTGGTGCTCCATCTTCCCCTCTTCCTGAGGAGTCCATCTTTTCCCTTTGCTGCCTGAACATACCCTGCCACCTAATCCTTCCTGCAAAGGTTTTGCAAGGAATCAATTCTCTACAGATCAATTCAACACAATTTCCAGTCTTTTGGGGAAAATAGATGTTTTTCAGAATGACCTCTACAAATCATATCAAAATACAAAAAACCTCAAGTTGCACCCAACAGCAACTCACACTTTTTAGCTGGTAGGATCTCAACAGAAGCACTTGCAGTGGTTTTGCATGTGTGTGCACATACATAAAATGCAGGAGATGATTAAGGGAGTGGAATCACACAAAACAAGACCAGAGAGGATAATTCCTTGTAATAATATCAGTAGAACAAGAATTTTTAGTGCCATATGCTGTAAAACAAAAAAAAACCCTATCCTTCCCTTGTAAAGGGCACTACCTTCTGCCTAATTGCCTCTCTCCACCCTCAGCCTACACCCAGCTCTATGGGGTTGAGACAGTCAACAAAACCCTCACAGAGAGCCAGGGACACAAAATGCACTGAGAACCCTCTAAGGTGTTCTCATGTCTGCAGGAGAAAGTGCTGCTGCCTCTGTTGCATCCTGCTGCCACCGCATGTCACTGTTAAGACAGAATGGCAAGGAGTGACAGGGATTTTTAGGGAAGGCTCTAAACTTCTTGTGGAGATGGACCCCACAGTCCTCAAGAGCTGCCCCCAGTTGTACCTCAGCCAGCCCCACTCTCCTGACACAAGTGCAGCATTGGGGCCTCAACAGTATTTGGGCCAAGATGAAAGCAGCAACAGAAGGAAAACACATGCTTGGAAGAGGGAAAAGGTGGGGAAATAGATATGAGAAAAAGGATACCACAGGGAAGGACAAAGAGCAATGGCTAAAGATCACTTGCAAGCAGAGCTAAGTTAGGTCATTCCCTCTGCCAGTGTCTGTCAGCCATGAGGTCCTTATGAATTTCACAGCAATACAACCATATCTATTTTAATACTAACAAAAAACCCCCAAAACCTTCAGTGTGCCCAAAATTAATAGCAGTTAAATAGGGACCAGTTCTTGCCAGACACTTTGCTGGTGTGTTGGCAGCCCATCAGAAGCACAGCTCTCAGCAGCACTGCGACAGCACGGGCTAAAAAAGTCATTTTCAGAATCCTGCCCCTCTGCCCCTGCAGCCACGGGAGACCCTTTGCTCCAGTGCAGGTTCTGGAGCATCTTGTGCTTGGCCTTGTGCACTGGCCTCGTTTCTGGTTATGAGATCTGGGAGACTCATTTGAGATTAAACAAAGGACTAAAGATTAGGTGTTCTGTAATTTAGTACTTCCTTCGCCTGCTTTATGTTTAGCAGCTTTTGGCAGAGGAAAGGAACAGCAGCAGCCAAGATGGGCTCTCTGTGAATCCACACAACCTAACCAGAAATAAGAGCATATACTTGACTCTAGTTAGCAAGAGAACTTTCATCCAGGGTCCCTTTCCAAACACTACACTTGCATTCATTTTGCCATCAAGCCATGTGGTTGTTTAACTAGACTCATGGAAAACACATTAAAAAATAAACCATAGAGCAGATCCAGATGTTTTGAAATGCTAAACTTAGTGCCTCACACTCTTCCCTCCTCATCCAGCTTAAAAAAATTCCTGAAAAACTCAAAAGCATTCCTGAGCTGGTTTGTCATGAGCCATTACTTCATACTAAAAAGTATACTCTAGCACAGACTTAAATAATCAATCTTTTAGCCATAAACACAATTACCAAAACACTTTGAAGGTTTGGATCAACTTCATGAAAGGATAAAAATTCTTTGCTCTCTCCTAATTTAAGTAAGATTCTTGTTTCCAATAAAAGTTGCTTTCCACATTGAAAATGCACACAGAGAAGCAGGATGATATCCCCAAATTCCAGTCTCAAGATGATGCAGCAGGCAAGGAAGACTCGAAGGGAAGGAGGCAAAGGCACTTCACACATGGTTTTCAAGCTCTGATGCACAAAGCGGGAGAAATCAGGCTCAACAGCACTGCCCTACTATAATACCCTCAAAATGGGAAGAAAGAAAACAAATGTTTGCTAGTTCTACTTAGTTCTGCAGTGAGCTGCCATTTGCATGTCACTCCTTTGTCCCACTCCTATGCTTTATTTCCAATGCAAAGATTTTTAACCTGATCTCATTCCCTTGAGCTGGCCAGGAACCTCCTCAATTCCCTCCCCACACCACATGTCAGACTCTTAATTTAAATAGCTGCCAGGCCAGAATCAGTTACATCATTTTTCCCCCCTTCTTTTCCAGGTATTCTTCTAATGGTTCCTAAGCTCTCTCCCAGAATATTTCCTACAGCTTTCAGGCAGTTTGAGAAACAATGGAGATCACAATCTATTTTTTATAATCCTAGATGTGGTAATTGAAGCCTTACATCCCTGAAAAGCAGTTGAGGGTTGTTCAGTGGATGAATGTCAAGTGCATGAACATATCCAGCCTTACATTCAGCCACAAAAAGCTTTGCTGGGAAAGACATTTAGCCTAGGTCACCAAGATGAGACAGCTGAGGTGATGGCCACCCTCTGTGTCCCTCAAGCCCAGTTTTCAGGTTTATTTATGCACAAATACCAAGAATGAATGAGTCAACATGCCCAGGTGCTTTTGAGAATGCCCTTAAGGTACTCATCACCAGCTATAAGCACTTCACTGCCTCTGAAGCCTTGATCCACAAGCTCTTCTTTACATATGGAGCACAGAAACCCTGTAAGCCACCCAAACTTCCTAAAAAATGAGGTGTTTTTAGTCAGTAGAATGGTCTTTGTTTCAAAATCATCCACTGAGATACATAAAAAGGAAGGGGAAATTTTTTTTTTTCCTAATAAATCTTGCATCAAAATTGTCATTAGAGTGTTCCTAATATCAAACCCCTGCTCATGTCTGTGTATCCTCTCTGCACCTCCTCTCCCTCTTTCCCCCCAACCCATTTGGTGGTGCCACTTTTTATCCAGACCAGTTTGTGGTCAGTGTAAATCTTACATGCATCAGTGAAGATTTCCCCAACAGGTTTTTAGTTGAAAACAAAGGATCTGGGCCTTTGAGACTTATCTTAACTACACGTTGCAGATCAGCTTTAAAATGAGCATCAAAACATTTGGAAATTGTTACAGTCCGCTGGCTCTGTAATTACAAAAAGCTGAAATTACTTTGAAGCTTCATTTAGAGAAGACTAATGCTGCAATTACTCAACAGAGCCCTTTGCAGCCTGATTATCAATGAGGGTTGTACGTTCCCATCCGTGCACAACCCGAGCCACAGAAGGGCAGGACACCACAAGCCACGTTCCCCCAGGCACCTCTTGTTAATGTGCTCCCCCCATAAAACAACCTGCTATCAACTAAGAAAATAATATATTGCGTGCTGGTTTAATTGTAATTTACAGTTTCCTTGTAAAGCAGCACATGCAAGAGGGCACTGTGAAAAGCTGGAGTGTCTTCCAGAAGAGGTCGAGCAAATTGTGGCTCAGCTGTATGGGAGTGATTAGCACCTGCCTGTCGGTACAAAGCAGCAAAGTCCACAAACCATGAGCTCAGCTTTTGGCCGAATGGAGAGACTGAAAGGCCTTAAGTTTTCCTGGGCAATAAATCCAGTGATTACTGAGATTATATTAACTCAAATTAACTCCCAACATGGTTTTTTTTTTGTAGCAGCACAAACAGCCCTACTCAGATCTTGCCCAGTTGGGCACAAGGCTGAAAGGTATTGCTTCCTGTGGGCAGGAGAGATGAGTCACATAGGAAAACCTGACCCTGTGACCTCTACTCTACTCACACGAGTAGACCCTAAGCCTGATTAATCTGCTCAGCAATCAAAAGCTCTCAAATTTTACAAGTGTTTGCGATGAAAAAAATTCTTTCATTAAAAATCACAACTTTTCTCTCCAAATGTTCTTCTTTAAATACACACACGCAAAAGTAAATTCATTCTGCCAGCAGAGAACAACTTTTTAGCAATTTACTGACAAGCAAATAGTTTTGCCAGACACTTAAGCAAAATGAAAGTACAGTTAAAAATAATTCCTATGTAAAAGCAGCAGTTTGGTTTTTTTTGGAGGGCTGGGTTGGCTCAGCTTGGGTTTGAGTTGTGTTTTGTTTGGTTTTTTCTTTGTTTGTTCTGTTTGTTTGTTGTTGGTTTTTTTTTTCACTCTGTTGGACTCATCTTAATTACAAAGTTAACTATGAGAGTAAAGATTGCAAAATTAAGGGCCTTGAGTTATTTGGTCGCTTTCAGCAAAAGACACTACAATCAAGGGGACTATGCTTCCCCACAAGGAAGATGCTGTGCAAGGGTCACCACAAGCCCTGGTGCACCCAGCTGACATGCAGCAATGGTATTCACTAGGAAATCTGCTAGATCATAATGTTATTCATCCTCCAGTTCATATATGCTGTACATTAGAAAAAAATAAAAAAAAATAGAAGAGTTGCTGCTGTGGTAAAAGTGCTGGTTAGACACAGACAGGGCTATAAAGCCAGGCAGAACCATCAATCTTCTCCCACAAATGCACACAGTATTGCAGTGAGGAAGAGGAAGGCAACCTCCCACCCAGTCACTTCTTGCAGCTTCGGTTCCAATTCTTCTTACAGACATGCAGCCTTTTTTCATCGATGGGGCTGCGTGGGCATGGCAAGAAAGCCCTAAATTCTTGTCTATTTGTTAATATTGACTGTCTTGGAGAGCAGAAACTGTTGTTCTTCTGCCTATCAGTGCCGGGGAGATGATGAGCTTTACAGGAAAAAGAACAGCGGTGGGATAACAGACATCTCCATCTCCCAGCACCTGCAGGGAGCTGGGGCAACACCTGGCATCAGCCTCAGTGCTGCTCAGGGGCTGCTGATGTTCTCTGCACAACCGAGCTCTGTGTGACTGCAGCACACCTGGGGTTCAGCACCCGACCAGCCCCCCCAAACAGAAAACACTTCTAACAGCACGCTGTGGCCCCATCACTGCTGCAAACATCCCTGGAACAACACCCCAGAACTCCTCCAGCTCCGAGGAGGGCTCGGGCAGACAGGGCGTTGCCACATGTCTTCAACCAGACACCGCTTGGGCGAGAATAAAAGGCAGTACTTTCTCCTTGGGTAATACTGACACTTTCACTTAATTAAAAGCCTTTAATAGGCATCTCCCTCCCTCACACCTCCCTGTTAGCAGACAGCTTATTCAGAGCAGGAAGATTAACAACATTTTTGCTACTTTGATGTTACCCAGAACAAATTAAATATTAAATAAATCTAGTTAGTCACTTCTGAAGTACAATGCCTTTTGTGTTACTTTACTAGTTGGTATTTTTTTCTTGTAGCCTGACACCCAAACTAGAAAGCAATTGGATACTTTTGTGTTTACAGCATTCAGATCTTCTGCATTAGTGTAAACCTGTCATAAAGCTTTGACTCAAAGTCGTGAAGCCACAGGTATATGAGGAGGGGGAATAATGTCATTGTTATGCAAAATTATCAAGATCCCTGGTTTATAGCTCTGTTTAGCTCAGGGGCTCGTTTCAATGCTGTGTCCTGTTTGATAACTCGACTTTGAACCGGAACTGGTACAGCACCACAGCAAACACAAAGTCAGCCTGAGTATCCCTGAGGATGGAGATCCCACATCCCCTCTGGGCCCCAGTTCCAGTGCTGGACCACCCTCACGGGGAAAAATAATGAACAAAACAACAGCAGTTCTCATATTGTACGGTCAGTGAGGGAATCTGACTGATAATCTTTTATCAAATGGGCAATCTGAAGCAGCAGTGGTGCGACTGCATTTCTGCCTGAACCCCCGACCTCTCCTGAGCAGGGCTGCCAAGAACACACACAAGAGGGGAAGAAAAACCCTTTCAGGAGCATCTTTGCTTGCTGCCCATTTGGTTGCTGAGGGGGGGTAGGTTGTTCCTCCCCCTTCCCTTGGAAGCAAGCTGTTGTTTCACTCCTCCGATAAAGCTGTTGGTGTGGTAAACTCAGCACTGAGATGCAGAGTTCAGCAGTTCACAGAGGGAGCTGTGAAGCAGCCCAGAGACAGCTCCTGCAGAAGTGACTGCTCAGCCCATGTCTATTAAAAACCTTCCCCAGAGCTGCTCCCTCTCCACACTTCTGGGTTTTTAGGTGCTGCGTTCCTCCCTTGACAGAAGTGCAGCTTGTAAACTGGGAACTGCAGCTACTCCTCTTAACAGGCTTCTTACCGTGAGCTGAGCCACACTGTTCCTCTCCGAATATTTTATCTGTTCCTAGCATTGAGGAAAATTGGCTCCTTCCCCTTGTCTTCCTGTGTTGACCAGAAAAATGAAGTAACAGGGTGAAGTACCTCCCCAGCAGCAGCACAGCCACATCACCAGGAACCAAACCCCCATTTAAACCCCGTTTAAGCCATCTTTTTTAGAGAACCCAGATTTATGGGCTCAACAGGCACTCGTGTGCCCATGTCTCTGCCTCTCTCTGCCCATCCCCAAGCTCTCAGACAGATGCCCAAACATATCAGACATCAAACCCGGGTCCAACAGCCCTCTCAAACCTGCAAGCTCCCATGGTTTTCCTTATCTCTCTGCAGGGCAGATGCCACTCACCAGCGCCACGAAACTGTACCTCTACCACATTTTCTCATCTCTATATAAAGTCACAATCCCTCCCTCCCAAAGGCAACCATGAGACTACGGTAATGCTCGAAAATGAAAAAGCCTATAAAAGGTACAATAATTAAAATTCCATTTTAATTCCTCTGCACTGGGGAAGGAGACAAGGCCTCCAGCACATGTTCTCCCACTGCCACAACAGTCCGTGCATTGTGTTATAAAATTTTTCAGTGCCATTTATTTTTATTTGGCCTGTGAAATACTTTGGGGAAGGCCTCCTTGTAAATGGCCCATAAAGTTTGACAGGAACTAAACCTCCTACTGTTTTTGTGACTGATATAAAAGAGAACCAACTCAGCTGGCACCCTTAATGCATGTTTTATGGGAAAAGGAAGACTGTCCCCTTGTACAAGCAGTCAGTTCCCGAGCAGGCCGCGTTCAGGCCTGTAAGCATCTTTTGTGGCCTTTTACGAGGTAAGGCCTTCCCTATAAAGTCCGGGCCTGACCACAAACCCACTTCCCTCTGGGCTCATCCATTAATAAGCACTTTCATTAAAATTCCACCTTTCTTAGAGAAACAGCCGAGCTAATTTAACAGGAAATTGACTTTCTCCGTCACACTCGCGTTCTGACTGCGGTGACACCAGCCAGCGCTGCCCAGAGACATCCTGCCATTAGCATTTCTCCTTCATGCATCGATTTGCAAAAGCCGCAGAGCTCCTTGCATGGTTTGGGGGAAGAGGAAATGGGGCAGTCACTCCGAAGATGCAGCTGCTTTCAGATAAACGCTGCGAAGGGATTGATCCCTCGCATCCTCAGCAACCACCAGCCTCAGGAAAGCACAGGAGCAGCAATGAAATTCAAGGACTGGGTGCAAATAGCAGTGGGTTATGGGTCCAGTCAAACACACAGGAGATGCACAGCAGGAGCAGATCTGCTTAAGGGAGATTAAGTGCAGAACAGGGTCACACGGACTGTGGACAGAGATCTGGCTCTCAGTCCATGGCACGCAGTCATCATCCTCCTCCTGAGGTGTTACTACCAGTCCTATAGAGATTAAGAAAAACTCCAACTTCCTGAGACAGACTACATTCCAGAAAATAAATTTCACCATCATGCCAATACTTTCTGAGCAGAGTTCATTAAATACATTATATGCATCCTGTATATTGGCAAACTTAAAAGAATTAAGAACTTCTTTGGCTTTATTGTAAAAATCCATTTCATTCTCTTTTGGCTTCCAAAACAAGCTTTCAGGTGGAAGGCTGTACATAACACCACTGTATTTAGAAATGAGAAATCAGAAACGACACTGACTCCATCTGTCCATAAAAAAAACACAGCATAAAAAATTCTATATGAATTTATTCTGCATTCTAGTGAGGTATCTCTCTGCATTTCACAAGAAACTGTCCAGGGAAAGTGACAGGTTTATTTTTAGCCTTCCTTTAATCTTTGCAGAGTATGGCAGCAGATTGCAACCCATCATGAGTGTCCCAAACTAGGCTGAGATATGCTGCTGAAAAAGAATGGGTTTAGATTGACTGTCATACTGCAAAGATATGGAGATGTTCTTAACAACCAGCCCCACTCCAGCTATAAGAAATTTGATCATATGCATTTCATTCTCGGTGTCACATATAAGTGGGAGATACATTTGTCACTGGATAATACATTCAGAATTAACAAGAAGAACTTGTCAGGTTTTGGCTGCAGCCACTGAAGCTAAAGCCTAGAGCGAAATAAACTGTCAGATCAGAGCTTTGTTAAAAGGATTAAACCCATTCTTAAGGGTGGAGCTGTGGAAAAGCTTTTAAGCTTTATACTTACACCTGAAAGGTTTTTAACCCGGTTTCTAAAAAAGACTGACACAAACCAAATATTCTAAAAAACAACAGCTAATCTGACCTCGGAAGCGGGACCATCTCCAGGGTCAGCTGTGTTGTGAGCCACGCAGGGAGCAAAGGCTGCCGAGAAGCCCTGGATCCGTCAGGCCATCACTAATTATTGGCCACATTTTTTGGCATCTGCTCAAGTTGCTGTAGAATCAGTAACTGTTTTGTGGGTTAGTCTCATTACAGACCTACTACAGTAATTGATTTGCACAGTGGCCATGTGGTAACTCATGAAACTTTTCACAGGAGTCCTAATTCTGCAAATATTTCCTCCTGCACTTAGGGGGAACAAAGCACCCTCTGGAAGCCAACGACTTCAGCCGCACTCCCAGCCCACACTGGGAAGGTCAGACCATCGCAGTGCAGCCTTTATGTGACAGGGAAAAAACTCTTTTCCTACATTCAATTAGTTGCAAAATTGCACCACATGATACCCTTGCAAATGAAGTAGGTGTTACCATCCCACTGCCTCGGCAGCTGGGGAGGCAGGGCTGTGACTCAGAGGTGCAGGGAGCTGCTCAAGGTCACACAGTAGCTCAGTCATAAATAGCACCCAGATGCCCAGCTCTGAGCTTCCTCACACTGCTTCTGCAGTATTTTGGGAGCATAACTTCAGCTGCAAACAGGTTTTGAACCCACTCAGAGTTTGGTCTGTCCTGCATCTGCTTCAGGACAGCAAACAGCACAAGCTCTGCAGCAGGGAGGCTGATGGACACCAAAGCAGCTCATGGGGAGCTGCTGCTTGCACTGTCAGGGTGCCCCTTACACCGGTCCAAAGAAAATGCATCAAGAGGGGCATCAGAAAGCAAATAAACTGAGGTGGAATCTGCAAGTCAAAACATCCTTCTACAGCTCTGATAAAAATATCTCCCACCAAGGAGGCCACAACTCCAGCTGTCAGATGAAAGGCTCCACTATTACACATAACCTGTAGGCAAAATCTTCCCAGCACTCAAGTAGCATCTGAAACTTCTGCACCCATAATCAGCCACTGGCCAAGGCCAGCCTGGATGAGACCAGCTTCCAGCACCTGGTCTTGTGGAAGGGGTCCCTGCCCATGGCAGGGGGATTGGAACTCCATGATCTTTAATGTCCCTTCCAACCCAAATCATCCTGTGACCAATAAAATACAAAGGGGGGGTCCTTCAAATGCCTTACAGAGCCCGGACACTCAGATAGCTCAGGGTGACATTTTCCCCACCTGTTCGGTCTCAAGGCAAGATTATTGGGCTCTGCAGCTGTGGGAGCTTGTGGGAGTTGAACTTTGTAGGGCTGGACCCCAAGAAAGAAGGGGGCACCAGCTGCAGACCCTCTGGCTTTGCAGGACAATCCAAGGACAAAGAGCTGGAATGAGCCTGCATCATGGAAGTCAGATGTTTTGCAAAAAGTGCCATAAAACAAATGCTGATGAGATTAAAGTTTAGTGATTCTGAGAGACATCAGGTAGACCTTCAATGCTGTAATGGGATCATGAGAGCTGGAGTCTAATTTCATTTTGGAATTGGTACAGTCATCTAGGAATGTGAGCAAGTCTTAAATTCGCTGTGTCTCTCTGACATGATAGGAAACGTCTCTATTGACTTCATCTGTGCAGGTTATCAAGTCATCAGAGCACAGCCTGTTGCTCAGCAGTGCAGCCCCCACCACAGCTGCAAACCCGCAGCCGATCGCCTTCGACAGCCAGCTCATATTTAATGCTGGCCTCTGTGTGGCGTGGACATTACTAAATCATTTTAAGGAATATGTTCAGGAATTTTAAAGCAAGGAATTCTTGCTTCACTTTTGAAGTCAGTTTTGGTTCAAAAAGGCTCGTTTGCCCCACCTGGGAGGAAAAGCATCACAGCTTTTCTAGTGATCAAACCAAGCTCTGTAACCTCCCAACACCTTTAATCATTATGTACCAAAATTGTGCAGCACCACTCCCTGTGTGAAACTCTGCTCTTACCCCTCCTGCTTTTCACACCAGCCTGCTTTAGGGCTGGGTTGTTTCATTGGTTTTTTTTAATATTTCAACTCAATTGTGGTAAGCACTGTACACTCACTGAAATACCAATATACCCCTGGCCACCGTTCCTGCCAGGTAATTAGGTTTGTTGCTTTCAAAAAAAAAAAAGCAAATAAAATTTAAAAAGTGTAATTATGGTTTAGAGAGCACTGGTCTCAATTTTTCTGTTCTCAAAAGTCCTCTAGGGAGACAAAGAATGAGCACCACTTATTGATTTCATCCTCCTAACACTCACACACAAGACTTGCTGGAAAACAGGATCCCTTGCTAGAAATCACCGCTGTCCTCAGCTCCTCCAAGGAAACAGAGAGAGGGAAACACAACTGAAGCCACTTGAGTTGAAAAGGGAAAAAAATAGAGAAGGGAAAAAAAAAAAAAAAGAAAAAGAGGGCAACAGTTTCAGCTTTCATTATAAGCACTGTTATATCAACAATGGCTGGGGAACAAAGGAAGCCATTTCCACTAGTTCCTGCTTCAATTAGTTATTTGAACTAGTGAAGATTGTGCCACTTTATCTCCCCCTTGTAACATAATCATTGTATTTTACATCTCATGAGAAAAAAGGCCTGCCAGAGGACGTTATCTGGCTCTGGGTCATACATCACAGCAGATAACATCGTTATTCATGTCAAAAGGGATGATCAAGGTCTTCCTGTTTTATCAGCGATTAGCCAGGAAAGAAAAGCTGCTGCTGCTGCTGGCCGGGAGCCAGGCGCTGTGCAAATCACAGGAACGGTCCTTCCAAACCATCACAGTCCCGGCTGAAGGGAAGGCGCTGAGCAGCAGTGGGAGATCTCCGCGCAGGGAGGGTCTGATCCTGCTCCCACCCACCACAGCGCTGCTCCGGCACCGCCACCAGCCCCCTCTCTGCAGCAAGGCGGAGGGAAGCTGGCTGCCAAGCCAGGCTTTTAGCAATTTAGGGTAGTCTGGGAGGCACCCAAGTCCCTTGGGAAGGAGCCAGACTGTCCTGTCACCCCCACACGGCCTCACCTTGGCTGTTGCCATCTGCGCTTCCCTCCGTCTGCTGTTTGCGCCATTCCTGCTCGTCCTGCCCGCAGACGGCTCTGCGGCAAAGCCGGGGCAGAGCTCAGCCTCTGGCTCTGCCACTCGCTGAATTATTCCACTTCCCAAGCACTTTCCCTTGAGCTCAGGGCTCTTCACTCCTGAATACTTAGCATATTCCCATTTTCAGCATCTCGAGCAGTTTACCTACTATCTGAGAGCAACAGTAAAACCTACACACCTTATCTCAGCTACAAGCCCAAAGGGAGTGAGAATTCTGAGCCTTATGCCTCCAACACTAACAAAAAGAAGAAAACCGCTGCCATCTGAAAAATACACCATGTTGAACTACAGAGGTAAATTCCATGGTGGCTTCCTGGAGCGACTGAGCTTTATGTGCCTGATGCAGGGTTCATTGAACCAAGAAAGTGTTTCCACTCACTTGCTGAGCTCCAGCACTGTATCCTTTGGCAGTAACACAGCATCATGGAAATACAGTGCCCCAGATCAGCAGGCAAGACTCATCTGAGCAGGGCTTTACTGCTTTCTCCCACCCAGCTGAAATAGAGAAGACCATTCACCATCAGTACTGTAATAAAGCATGCAGAAGATCCTGTGCATGAGCTGGGTAATTCTTTTAAGAGCAAATCTGCACAAGTTCTCAGTGTTGCTAAAATGGGAAAAAAAAAAAAATCATTGGTGTGATTAACAAGCACAGAAGCCCATAAGGGATACACAAGCTCCTGCTGTGGGGAAAAGAAAAGGTCCTTTGAGTGCACCCTTGGGTTAAATGCATTTTGTAGGTTTTAAAAATCTTCCCAGATTATCTATCATAGGCCAGAGATGGGGAAAGGCAGACAGGAACTGCTATATCAAAACACTCCAATAGTTATTCCAACAAGTTACCCCAGCTCAGAGCCCAACATGCAATTGTGCTGTTGCAGCAGCCAGCCTGAAACTGGAAGAGTGTTAATAGCAAAAATAAAGTGTGAACCAAAAGCTATTAAACCTTACCACACGTTAAAAATAATAACAAAAGAAACCTGAGACCAAGTGCCATTTCCCTTCAAAAGGAGATAAAGTTAAAAATGACTCAGCAACTGTGAGTCAGGACAGGAAACTTGTCCCGGAGCCAGCGATTGTAGCTCCAGTGGAAACTGGCACAAGGGCTCTGAATTTGCTGTCGCTGGCGTGTTCATCATCGCCGGCGCTGCCAAACGCAACGCCTGACCTGTCTGCAGAGCTGCCGAGGACGAGCTCACCACAGAGAGCTTCACAGAGTCAGATGTTCCTCCAGATGAGTTATGAAAAGGAAACATAACTGCTCAAACAGACCACAGAAATAAGCCCAGTTAAGCCAACGCAGCTGGGGCGCTCTCAGGTGACACAGCTGAACAGAAAAACAGCAAGTTTGGGGTACAGGTTTTTTTAGAAGGGGTTGTGCTGGAAGGCTGGGAGCAGAACTTTCCTCCTGCCACCCACAATGCTGAGGTGATGATGTAGAGCAGCTGTCCCCCAAAGGGTAACCTGAGCCTTGTCATCCTCCTGAGTCTGGGCACAAAAGGACTTGGACTGTGGGACATCTTGTCTGACCAGCTGAGACAGCCGAGTCATCCCAGCTCTTACAGCAGAGCCATGGCTTGGGATTGCCACAAAAAATCAGGAAAGCAGAGCTGGGAGCAGCACCCTGGCACCCACTAGAGCTTAAGGTGCTCCAGTGCCCCTCCTGCTCCCCACAGCACCACGAGCAGCAGATCCTTGCTGCCTCTGCATCTTGGGGATGCCCTTTACTGCCTTGCCATGCCCAGGGCCAGGGGGAATCTCCACTGCAGTTTGGCTCAAACCCAGCTGATGCCCCAGCGGCTCATGAGGCAAATCATGGGAAGCTGAGCTGTACAGGGGGAGGTCACCTCCACTGTCACCAAGACATTAGTGACATGTCTTGTGACATCACGACTAAGTCAAGATGACAATTGGGCTTCCACCCACAGACATCCTGGGCAAAAATACTCAGTCCTCATGATCTCCAGTTACTAGAAATCATGGGATCCAAACTGGGAAAGGCTGGCAAATAAATCCGTGAGTGGTTAGCAAACCCTGTACTGCTCTTTTGGAGCAAGAGCCAGGAGATCACTATCTAGGTAGAAGAATTCATAAAGTTTTACTACAGAGATCATATAAGCCCTGAAACCTTTAATAAAGCAATTGTAATTACAGAGGATTATTATTTTTTAAATCAAACGTTTCAAGTACCAGGTATATAAAAACACAGTTGCACAAGCTGCCAAAAAGGAATCAAGCAAAATATGTACTCTCCCAGTAATTAACATTTATTAGGGGTAATTTGCATGCAATCCCTCATCAGATCTAGAAATGTCAACTCTGAACAACTGCCCAGTTTGTCCTTTGGGCATACTAGCCTTGCTCATATCCTGTCAAACCTCACAGACCTCAAAAGACCAGCAGAATGAGCTGGTACTTGCTGCCACAGGAGGGTCCTTATCGAGCCTGTAGCAAACTCCTCACGGAACACGGCAGCAGAAGCTACAAAGCAAACCCCATATCTGAGCTCCATTAATTAGCTGATACATCTTGAGTGTGTACTAATCTTTTCCTCTTCAAAGGTGGTCCAGACCATCCCTCTGGTAGAGTCCTCCCAGGAAGCAAAGCCTCCCTTGCAGGATTTTCCCACCACCCCTGGAGCAGTTTTCCCACAGCCTCAGCCCTGCACATCCCATCAGGAGCACCCCCGCCCCCGGAGCTCCAGCCCTGCCGAGGGGCCCCACAGCCCCCAGTTAATGGGATCAGCGTGGCTGCTGGGGGATCTCCAGGAGCTGAGCCAGGAGCACTGTGCTGGATGCAACCTGGCAGGGCCAGCCCGAGTGCAAACCAGCCCTGCTCTGGGAGGGTCTGTCACAGATAACCGCTTCTACACCCACCCCAGGAAAGCTTTCTGGAGCTGAGTAATGGATATTAAAATACCAGCAAGATGAAATCCATCTGCAAGTGTTTCTCGTGGAAGCGTTGTACACTACAGAAACCGTACACACTGCTCCAAGCCAAAAGTGTTATTTTGCATGGGCTGTACCACATGGATGTTTTTATTACTACACTTCATAAAATATTTCTGAAGTTTCCTGGAAGATACTGTTTCACATGCCACCAATAAACACAAAGCTTGCTCCAAGCAACTCCTGACACACATACAGAGAAGAAGAAAAACAAATAATCACCCAGAGCATTTTCATAAACCATATCTCTTGTGCACTGCAGAGATAAGAGCCATGACTTGTGATGGACGGGGCCATCCCTGGAGTCCCACTCACACAGAGCTTTCCCTGAAAACCACACACTCACTCCATCAGGGGTTTTCTTGGATCTCACCAGCTGTGTAGGATAGTTTCCCACACAAGTTTCCAGATGCACCCTACCAGCATGATCCCCTCTGGTACCAGACTCTGTGACTGTTGCAGCCCAAGGGGAGCCAGAAGGGAGTTTTTGGGTGGAAGCAGCAAACCAAGCGTGCTGGTCAAAGCCCTCACCAGCAATCCTCCCCCAGATTTTCACTTCTAGTCCTGCAACAGTTGGACCTCAACAGCACAGAGAGCCCTGACCTCTGAGCTCCCACACATTTATTTCAGCCCAGCTCCTGAACAGCCATTGCCCACCAACGTGGTTTCATAGCCTGGATCTGCTCCACAGCATCTCCAGCAACTGGTATTTGTGTCCCACTTCCACACCTGGAGCACCACCAAGAGGATCAGCAGTGGCAGGGTTATCCCAGCAGCTTCAGCTGGGAGCAAAGGAAACACACTTAAAAAAAAAAAAAATAGCAGCACAATAGTACTTTAAATAAATGCAGAGTGATGGCTCTTCTTAGAAGTGCTGCTATTAGGCAGCAGCTTGGAAAAAAAGATAATGTCTGATAAAAAAAAACATTTTAAGTGGTGCTTGTTTATTCACTGATTTCTTAGGTGTTTATCAGCTTGGTGTGGGTTAGCAAGGCATAGCAGCACACAGAAAAATTACTTTTAAATCTCACGCGCTGACAAAATAATAGCTGGATAATAATGCAATGACTTTTAAAGCCCACTTAACAGGGGATATTAATGAAGATATTCCCTAACTTCTAAATTACTGATATTGATTATATCTGTGTAATGAGGACGGATAGGATTTCAATTTGAGAGTTAACACAAATGTTGAAATAATTGGACATGAAAACGCTTCCACAAATCAGTTACTTTTGTTTCTTTAGAAATGTTGACTTGAAACATATTAACAGATTACTGATACCTTAAAAGAGAACATCCCAAATTCCTCCTTCATGTTCCAGTGAAGTGGGTATTTCCTCAATGATTTATTTCTCTGTAAATTTATTACAAGTGTCACACACAGAAGAACGTGGATTAAACATCTAAGTCTGAAACACTGTAAATTTTGTGAAACTTAATTGAAATTTTTATCCCTGAAAAACTGAGGGGCTCCAGGCAGGATCTAGCTATAAAGAAAAATAAAATCTATGATTCCTTTATTTCCTTAGGAGCCAAAGGAAGACTGGAAGCAAGCAGTGCTAAAAGAAATAATAATCATAAGCATAGACATGCAAAGTTTCTTTAGTCTGTTATTAAGTGATTAAATAATTTGAATCCTTATAATATCATGCAATAAATTACTAGGAATACAGGGGCATTGTCCCATTGCTGCTGGATAGTGCTGCCAGTGTAGTTAATAACTCCCCTACGGATCCAAATACAGGCACTGGGAAAGGCTTATCTTTGCAAGAGCACAAATGGGGGAAAACAAACAGAAAAATGTTTATCCACACCTTTGAAATAGAAGCACGGCTTCATCAAGCCCTTCTTCCAAGAAGGCATTTGCCAGAGAGCCATAATGCCCTGAGATTAATAGTTATGGATAAAAGTTGTGGAGGATGACACTAAGCACTAAGTCCTAGACTTATTTATTGCTCCTGCCTCAAATCCCCTTGCTGTTCCCTTTGCTCTACTTTTACTCTCCTGGTGTTCATGCACAAAATAAAGAGACCTTACAGTACTTAGCATCAAACTTCCTATTTATCCAAGTTACCCATAATTAAGAACTTGAAACCAGCAAGCTCTATGCCTTTCCATTCAGCACTAACCAGTCTGGGATTTACAGACTTATTTTTTTGAAGTGACCCCAAAAGCTCCCCCAATATTTAGGGGAGGAAGGGATGTATCCTGGAAGGGAGGTGTTTAACATAAGAGTGAAGATTTGTGCAGCTTTTTTGCTCACAACTTTGCATACACAATCAGTAGTTAGGGGTTAATTTATTGACAACGTTTGTGGCAGATCAGACAAGGTGTTTGTGAGATACAGGACTTTGAAAAATGAGGTGCAATTCAGCCTTTGAAATATTCCTCTAACAATTTATCGTGGAGCCATATCTCAAAACCTACTTGGCCTAGAAACTTCATGTTTGTTTTATTCAAGAGTCCTTGGCTAGATTCAGCGCACAGAAATACTTCAGATAAGGTCAAAGTCTTATTTACTATATGCTGCCCCCAGTTGGGGGTTTTTTTTTGTATTTTCCCCCTTCCTTAAGCCATCAAACATTCCTTCAGTCTGGAAAAAGACTATAAGACAGGCTTTGCCAGGGTTTTGGCAGGGATTAGTTGCTGCGTGGGGATGTGGACACAGAAACACCATCACTGCTCAATTAGCTCTATTTCCTGAAGATTAATTCTTGCTCCCCAGCTAGTCCCTGGGATCCTCACACACTGGCACTCGATTCACTCTCGCTGGAGCCTCACAGACACCAGTACAGAGCAGTTCTGTAACCTGCATAAGCAAAATCACTCCTGTTCAGAGCCAGCAGACATCAGTACAAGTGGTAGCCTCCCACATGCCAACAGCAGAGGGGCTCCCCAGGACCAGGGCAGGAGATTTCCAGAGACTCTCACACCATTCTAAGGGAAAGAGAAGGAAAAGCCTTGGATGCAACGTTTGTTACCAAGGTTTTCTACGTGGCTCAACAGCTCAACTCCAGCTTCATGTTGGACATCCCAGCTCTGCCCAGCACAAAGTCTGCTGGAGGGAATGTTCAGAGGGCCTCACCAACTCAGACAAGCTGGTACCTTCAGGCTGTAGGTAGGAAAGCTGATCAGGATAAACAGCACAAGTTCAGATTTGTGATGATACAGTGGGGTGGGTTTCACCCAGAGCAGGAGAGGAAGCTGACAGTAGAGTTTCTAGAGTTTCATTTTATTCCAGCTATTATTTAGAAGAACAAAAATACAAAGCCTGCAACTGCTGAAAGAATAACTTCATCCCAGGTTTATGGATGTTAACTTAGCTTGTTAAAGTGTTCTGCAACAGGAAAGAAGTTCTAGAAGTGTTCCTCATGGCATAACATCTCCACTTAGTATCTAACACTTAGACAGACACGTTATCTCACTCACCTCTCTGATGTTGGTGCTGGTTTCTGGCAGATAAAAGGCACTCAAGCTTCTGGAGCCAGAACAGCAGATGGAGGGGACAACAATCAACAGCTCCTTGGTGCCTCTGGGGACATCACCCAGCTTCCCCAGCCAATGCTTTAACAGAAAGCCAAAGGATGAGGCACCTCACCCCCAGGAAAGGAACCAGAGCCTCCTCCCTGACCCTCTTTATCAGCCCCTGCTTTATCACTCCCATCAGGACTCCCCTGCCTGCCTCACCTGCCCCTCATCTGTGCGTGCCTGGGCCAGCATTGGCTGTAAATTGCCATCCGTGGCAGATGGATTCAATTGCTTTTGACCTTACAATTTCAATAATCAGGTAGGCTTTTCACCTGTCACCTACCTTGACAAGCAAATTGATGTTGCAGATGGGGAAAAAAAAACCAAAAAAAACAAAACAGCAAGGAGGAGGGAAAGAGAGTGGAAGGGGTGAGAAATGACAAGCTTTTCCTATCTTGCCCCAGGTGAGTGTTGCAAATTGGCAGCAGCGGTGAGGGAGTCACCCAGGGTTACCATGCAATGATTTGAGTATTAACAAGCATCCTTCATTGTTTTAATCCATAATGTATAATTAACCCCTTGGAGCCAACGAGTCTGGGAGTGCTCTTGTAAGGGCTGATGTAAAAGGCAGCATGGCACGCTGCACTGGGAATTCCTAACAGCCCACCATCAAAGGTTTAATCATATGCAATTTATGCCTTTGCAGTTTATTACATATTGGGGCTTGCTGGAACCTCTCCTGTTATCATGCAGCAACATGCAACAACTCTGTGTAATCTCCAGTTAAGAGCATTGTCTCACAAGTGCCCTTTCCCCACAGGAAAAAAAAAAGCCAGCCAGTAACAAGGCATTTTTAAAGAGTCTAGACTGTAAATTGAATAGGAGGAGGTGAGGCTGAGAATGGAAGATATGAATGTAGCTGCTTTAATATAGGAGATCACGCATACATAACTTGCTTTAACTCTTGTGGCTGTTTTGGAGCACACAGAGGGATGCCTGAACAGAGAGGTTTGACTTCTCTGGGCTCTAAAATGCTGCCATTAAATATGTATATATCACTTTTCCCAGATGGAATTTCTTAATACCCGATACATGCGTTGTGGCAGCAGGTAACAACAGAGAAATATTTATTAAGATACAAACTCTACAGCAGCAGGCTGTCCAAAGGAAACTGCTGAGACTCAGTTTTTGTGTGGACAGTGTCAGCTCCAAGGGACTCTCTGCTCCAAGCCAGAATGGAAAAAGCAGCTTCTCTCCTGGCTCCAATGCTGCTTCTGCACAGATCCATCCCCACGCACAAGACTGATGAGTTGAGCCTGGGGAAAGTCATGATATCAGCCCAGATTTCTTTGTATTTGAAGAAATAGCAGATTCCAGCCATCTGGGGACGTCTCTCTGAGGATCTTTTTTTGCACTGGTGCTAGTGATGTTCTTTTAAAAGACAAGACAAAAAAAAAAAAAAATCCAGAGAACCCAGGAGCCAAGATTCTCACAAAATTAGTGAAGTCAAGAAGCTGCGATTTAAATATTGCAGAAAAATCTCACAAAGCTCTCAGTCTGGTTAGCAGTGAGCTGGGGGAAACTGAAATATCTTTAGTTCCAAATTCGGAAGTTAATCACCTAAAGTACTTTATTGGTTCCAAAGAGTCTGCTGAGACACCTGCACCCAAGAGAGCCCTGCCTGGGCCACCCTCTGATGCCCAGAGAGCAGGCAGATGACAGGGAGGAAAAATGCAGTATTATGTTACAGACGAGGAACAAGACAATTAAGTGACTTTATATCACAGGCAATATATATTAAAGTGGCTTTAAATCACAGGCACTCTATAACAGAAAAGAGGGATGAATTTAGACCTCCATAACTGTCACCCAAGATTATTGGCACGAAGCTGGCACGCAGTGCCAGGGAGAAGCACAGAAGAGTCACCCAGAAGTCACAGTGTTAGAAATGATGGACGGCTCCCAGGTAACAAATGCAAATAGATCCTCATTGCAAAATGTAGCAGGATGTTTTTCACATTATCACCTTTCAAAGGCAAGGTCTCAGTGCAGACAGGGATGCTTCCAAACAGAGAGGATTTACTTGTTCTGCAGCAAACACTGAGCGGGGAGTTTGTCTTTGTTGTAGCAATGCCACCGGAGGAATGTCATCCTCACCCAGGCCTGGGAGTGACACAGGAGCTCCTCCAGCAATGAGAGGCACCCGGATCACGTGGCAGAACATCTGTGGTGGGAAATGTCTTCCAGGGGTGACTCAGCTCTTCTGCTTTCCAGTTTGCAGATGAGAAAAAGAAGAAATTTCAGATGACACCTTTTAAGGTTCATATGTGGAGAAATCATGGATACAGCAGGGACTGCTTCTTGTCACGTGCTGTCCTGGGCAGGTAAGGGGAATGCTCCTCTCTGGGTGCCCTTCAGTGTGGGTTGGACATCTGCCCATCAGGAAGGGTCTGAGTATAAAATTACTCCTGTTTCCAAAGAGGGAGACAGGCCAAGGACCTCTCCAGGCTTCCTCTAACCTCACACAGCAAAGGGACTTTATACAAAGATGGGAGAACAAGTCCATCCCAACCACTACAAAAGACCACGGTGGAGAAGGCAATGACTGGCAAGAGACTGCCTTGGGGAGCTGGGAATGAGCCCTGCTGGTGCTTCATCTGGGATGGGTGCTTTCTTCTTGAAGCCTGTTCCTATCTAAAAAAAAGTCGTAGCTGGGCTAAACCTGAGCATCCCAAGGGTGAAGATCTGCAAAGTATTTCTCCAAACTCTCTCTTATCCCATCTGCAGGGCTGGCAGTGACTGCCCCAGTTTGGGGGCACTGAAGGGGTCGTCCCTCAGACATACCCTGAGGAGAGAGACCTGCTGTGCCTTGCAATCCCACTGGAATTTTCGACAGCCAGAGTAAAGGTGTTTTGAAATCATGGAAAACCATTGATAGTACTGAATGCTTGCATAAAAAAAAAAAAAAAGCAGCAAAAAACCCTAACAAAACAACAAAAGTTGCAAAGAATCCAGCCAAGCAGGCATATTGCTCCATTCCCACCCAGAATCCACCTCCCACATCCCTCCTATAGGGCCGTGTATCTTTAAATCTTGTCTCACCACCTCCTTTCTTCCTGCAGTGCCGGGCTGAGGATGTCTGTGCCGTGCTAGCGGGGCATTTCCCCGGTGGGTGGGAATGAATGATGCATTGATGGCTGCACAATGCAAACCCTCACGGCAGAGGAAGCAGAGGTCACAGAGGATCGTTTGCTGCCGCTAACCCCGTGCTAGGCCTTCACGCTGGAAGGTGGGGATCCAGCTCAGGTCCTCACTTCCCACCCCAACGCGCCCTCCCGGCTGGATTTCCATCAAAAGCACGCGCAAGAGGCCGAACCGCTCGATGTAGTCAGGGAACAGCTGTAAAAGGAGAAGCAGCAGCGGGCTGCTGGCGAGGGCTGGGATGCCCCTGAGCTCAGCTGGGGCTGGAAGCAAGGCCAGCTGCTGCTTAGGGGTGGTCTGGAGGGGTTTGTGGGGACCAGCCCACCCCTCCAGTGTTTTACCCACTGCAAGTTGGGTTCCAGCTCATCCCTGTCCTAGATGTAGTTAATTGCCTCTGAGAAGAGGCAACTCCACCAAGAGAGAAAAAGACAACATCTATAAGCCAAAAGCCCTTATTCTGATTTGTGCAGACTTCTCGCACATCCTTTTCCCCTGCTTTGAACAGCTACTGTCACATCAAAGTTCTTAACATCAAAGTTCATAACAGAGCTATCCACCCAGGAGCTAATCAGGTTTCTCACAACCAGGAAGCAATTTGGGCTCTAACTTCTCCATTCTGGGATCCATGTTAACAAATCACTGTTCCCAGGTCACTCCTCGTGTACCCGAGCCATCTCCCTGTACGTGGAGAGAGGCCATGATCAGTAACGAGGTGCTAAGAGGAAATCAGTCATTAAACTCAGAACATCCAAAAAACCCCATACCCAGTTTAGGACAAGCAGAACTGTTGTAATCTTGGCTGCTTTGGTTTCCATTGCCAGACACACACACACAGAAATCAAACATTGCTCTGCACTTCGGAGGAGGGATTGTGACAGAGCAAAAGTAGGTCTGTGGGTGTGTTTCTCTATCTCCCCTTAAGCCTATTCTCTTGGCATCTATTAAGAAATCACTGCACATTATTAAGATATCTCTTAATTAGCATTAACTACATTATGCTCCGATTTTTTCATAGGCAAACCAGATCTCTTTACAGTTGTATAATGTCAATAAATACTCTATCAGACGAACCCCAGCCTCTCATAAGTTCAGCTTAGAAAGAAGTGTAGCTTCAATTTGAAGTGTCCATCATGCAGAAGGAGATCTGATACAGAGGCTGTACTTTGCCATCATCTTCTGGCTGCTCCCTGAATGTGAATGCAATGTACAGACCTTCAGCTGAGCAAAGCACCTCCTAGAAAAGGGTATGGAAGCTATTAAAGTTTAAAATGCAATCATGTGCATGGAAGAGAGGTCATTCCTTCATACTGCTTTGAGTTCAAGGGAAAAAGAAAACAGGAAAGTATCTCAGCTGATTAGAAGAGGTCAGTGGAAAAGGAATAGAAAATGGGAGAGGTGGGGCAGAGATCCCAAAATAACTTGGACTGGAGTGTCCACATGATGCCCAGAACAAGGAGCAGGGCAGCTTGGTCAGGACACTGCCATGCCTGGCACATTCCTTACCCTCTCCTGGCCTCAGCTCACCCAGAGAAGCCAGGCCAGGGCAGGGTTACACAGGTGTGCACAGGTTTTCTTCATAACCATTCGAATTTCAAAGTACAAAATGTCAGGGGGGATGCAGCTCCTGTGCAAATAGCTCTCCACCAGTCCGGGGCTGACCTCTGTCCTTCCCCTGGGCTGAGCTGCCAGCGCAGGGCAGGGATGCACAGGGACAGGGGGACAGAGTGGGGACACCTCTCCCACCTCCCCACAGCCTGTCCCCACTGCAGACCCACCCCACAGCCTGTCCCACGCTGGCCTGGTGGGAGGAAAGGTGAAAATTGGGAGAGACAAGAGTTTACCCCTGTCCCCCCCCAAAGCTGATGACAGGCAGGAGGGTGGAAGGATGGAATCAAACTCCCAGCTATTCCACATGGGAGCAGGTCAGAAGAGGCAGCCTGCTGTATTAATAAATCCAGGACAAATAGTACCAGAGGTGAGGAATACCTCACCCATGCCCCATCACTCCCTTCCTCACCCTCCACCTCCACAAAACTTCTCCACAAAGATAAGGGTGTTATTTTTTAGCAGCAAAACTCCAGAGAAATGGGGGGAATGGTGAACTGTGCCTCTCTAGCAGCATAAAGATCTACATATATTTTTCATAAAATAATTCATTCTTAACCCGGGTCTCTGTCAAGCTCCAATATTGGTTGAAACCTGTGGAAGCAATAATTCATAAATCACTAACAGTAGCAAACGAACAGCTTTTTCAGCATCTGCCATTGCTTGTGACAAAAAATATATGCAAAGCCCTGGGAATCATGAAGTGTCACCTGAAGAAACATGCCAGGATGAGTTTCCCCATCCATCAGAGTGACCAGCACGCTCAGAGCAGCAGAAAACAAATGCTCCCAACAAGCTGCTCTGTATTTGCTCTGGTGACTAACAGCTCGGGGGGGGAAAAATTTGCAAGCAATTTATGAGTGGAAAAAAAAAGGTAGCACTTGAATATTATTCATTACAAATTATTCATGCTCTTTTTCATGCAAGTAGTCTGCCCATTCATCAAAATTTTTGCTCCATCCAGGGCTGGGAAACAAGCTGTTAGTCATTTTTATTTTCTTGTATTGCACTCAAGGTATAATATATGAAGAAAGTCATATTCTGCTGGTGCATGGGCAAAGGATAGGATTACAGAGTGGAAAACTGCAGGCAGCAGAGCCCTGGGGCTGCAGGCAGCAATCCTGGGGAAGGGACAGCACCCTGGGGTAATTCTGGGGTAAATTACTGGGGGTAAATCCACACCGAAGCTCTGTTGTCGGTGGGGAAAAGCCAGGCTTTGGATGGCACCCCTCCTGCCAGCACTGCCTCCGGAGCGGGGTTAGTGGGAAACCTGCAGAACCTGCATCAGCCCCAGCCCAGCAGAGCATCCCCGAACGCCCGGGAGCCTCCTCGCTGAGGGCACGGAGCCTGCCCTGGGCACGGGCAGTGCCCGCGGGCGCGGGGCAGGGCTGTGCCGGGCAGAGCGGGGTGCCCGGGCCGGCGGGACGGAGGAGCGGGCGGCGGCAGCGCAAGCACCTGCCCTGGGATTGACTCATTGCAGGTACCAGACGGGCCTTTGCCTGCATAATTATTCAATCTGCATTGGTGATAATTGCCTGGGCGAATCCGGCACGCGGGCGGGTGTTATCCTGGGCTTGTTAGACTGCTGGTATAAAGGGGGGGGAAAAAAAAAAAGGAAAAAAAAAAGAAGTCAGACTTGCTTCTGCATTCCTGTTTAGTTGTTTTTCCATCTCATTGATTAAAATGTGAGAGTGAATTTAGCCTTAATGAATGTCAAGGGCTCTCTTGCTGGAAGGAAAACTAGTTCAGGCGGTGCTCTACGAGCTCCGGGCTCGGGGCTGTGGCCGGGGCAGAGTGCCCCGACTTGCCCAGCCCGCAGCCCCAGCAGAGCCGGGCACAGGGGGTGGGAATGCTGCCTCTCGTTCTTCCCGCGGGCTTGGGCTGCTCATCGAGGGGACAAGCAGCGGGAAAAGCCAAGGCAGGCTGGCGTGGAGGAGCCAGAAATGCCGTGGCTGTCGCTCTGCTCCTGGAGCACCCACCCGGCCCAGCCACCGGCAGCAGCTCCCGCTCTGCCCTTGCAGAGTGAAATGTTTACCTAGAGCCCTGCCTTCCTGCAGCAGCTGGAAAGTAGGCTGAAATACAGGAAACATGACATCATTTGCCTTCTCCTAGCACAAGATAGATTAGCTCCTTTGTAAGGGGAAGCAGCGGTGAGAAACACACACCCCCAGCAGTAAATTCCACTATTACAGAGACACATTTATTGGGAGATAACAAAAGAAAGCTGCTTCTGCAGTGACTTTTTGGACAGAAAAGAGAAGACATCTATTTTATTCTTTTGAAGTAGATGCTGTGTAGGAAATGGCTAGCTTTTTACAGCTGGCTGTGTTTTCAGCTATAGCTTTCTCCAAACCTGCTCCTGAAGCTATGTGCTATATGAGTCACTCCATCAAATAAAGAGCAATAATAAGTTATTGTGAGCACCAGGCTTTTAGATTTCTCAGTCTTCTCATCTGAAGAATAAAAATTACCCCCTTCCTGACTTCTTAACTTTGTTGGCCAAACTTTAAAGCTGTGGCTGAAAACCAAGCAAAACTACCAAGTATGCTACTGTAGTGCAACTGGTTTCATGTAGTTCAAAGTCAACATTCCTGGGTTGATTTCCCAGCTCTACCATGGCCTTTTCTTTTCCTTTTTTTTTATTAAACCTTCATTGAGTCATTTGATGAGTTTCTCCTCTGAAATCAAGCCTATCCTGAAGGACACCAGGAAATTCATACAAGCAAATTGCTTTAAATCGTTCTTTGCTTGCATAGAAAGCCAAATAAACAATGAAATTTGTTGCTGCTTCCTGAAGAAATTAAAATTTAAGGTAAATTTAAACCCCCCCCTCCCCCAATGGCTGTCACATCCAGCAATTTTTTTAGGATAGAGTGCAAAGCTGGTCAGAGCAGGGCCTTTGACAGGTCAGCCTGGGTTAGTTGGGTTAGTTGGTTCTGGGAATATTTCACAGATTTCCTGCAGTTAGGCTCTTGCTACACTGTTTTCTGCACATTTTCCTATTTCTCATACCAAAATCTCCCTGCCATCACCCAGCTCCATCCCTGCAGCTCCGCTCCTCAGGGGCTGGGATGGCTGGGGGCAGGATGACGTGTCCCATCAGGGACTCTGCAGGGAGGGGAGGACACGCAGCTTTGGCTCTGCTTCGGGTGTGGGGCGGCCTCGTTCGTCTGCAGCAGCTGATGTAGCTCCAAGCCTTGTACTTCACACCCAAACAGAGAAAGGAAACCACCTCTGAGTGCCTCTGCACACACTGCTAATTCCCACAGAGCTGGGGAACCTGCCAGGAAGGAGTTTTTTTCAAGAGGGCAGATCCTGGCGAGGTCTGATTTCTAGCTGGGAAATGCATTATGCATCTGGTACCTTGGGGAATCCATGGAGAAGGCTGAGAGAGGCTGGCAGTGGGTAGCTATTAAATATATTGCAGCTATTATTACTGCTGAGAAGGCAGGCACCAGAATATCATTGAGGGGGGCTGAAGAGAAGGAAGGCAAGCGAAATACAGGCATCACATAGGGAATTAAACCATCTTCAGAAAGTAACTCAGGGAAATGCAAACTGCTGGTAAAATCAGCTGGAGCAGGCAGCTTTTCTGCAAATGTTCCCACATTGACCCCTCCACCTGCTCCTCAGGCACCATCAGAGCCCCATTTTGCACTCCAGTGGAATGGTTAAACCCAGCAGAAACACAGCAAAGTAAAGGTTATGTGCTCAGTGTGAGATTCCGCAGCCGAAAGAGCTCATTGACTCCAGGGGTCCCTGGGTCAGGGATTCGCTTGTACAGATTTGGTTGGAGCTATTCCAGGAAGGATGTTGGCTTGTTCTCGGTGTTTTGGGAATACCTGGGACCACGATACCCTGTGAACACTGGTTCTCAGAGGTCAGAGTTGCCATGTCCCCGAGGACTCTGCAGTTTGGAGGAGGGAGGAGGTGATCTGGGGGCAGGAGCAGGCAAAGTGCAGAGCTCTCATTCATTTCCTGGTTTTGGCAGCATTACTTCCTTAGAAATGAGAATTAAGGCTGTTCTAACCATTTTAGAATTAAAGACTCCACCCAAAGCCCAGTGAGGAGGAAAGAGAGATTCCCAGCGAGCCTGAGAGTCAGCCCACAGTGCATGTTGCTCTCCTGATTTATTGGAGACTGAAGCTCACCCTCCCATGGGATCCCCAGCAAAGGACAAATGAAATTAAGGCTGCTGCCTTTGGAAATCAGATTTCAAGACAATTAACTGCTGCAAAAAGCTTGCTGTTCACATCACAGTCCCTAAAACTGCAAAATTCTGCCTTTTACTCCTCAGAGATGCTGCAGTAGTGCGTATTTCTGTTAATACAAACAACTCTTTCCACCCGTAAATACCCCTCTAGCTTTCACCCCTCAGCTCTTTCTGTTAGTGTCCTAGATCTGCTACCAGGAAAGCATCCTTGTTATTCCTGCTTGTAAAGATTGTCATAGGAAAGTAGACACCACACGATCTAAACGCTGTACTGATGGAAGTAAATCACTACATTCTCTCTTAAAATGTAATGGCATTCAGGGCTCATGTCAAAATCTGGATCTCTCTGTGCATGGGGTGATGCAGACTTCCAGCAGATAACCCCTATACAAAAGGCAGAGGGAACTGGAATAAAGGTGTGTTGAAAGCGCCCCTTTTATTCCGTTTTGTTGAAAGGAGAAGAACTTTAGACATGTTCCCACTCCTTTCTTCTAAGGAAATCAATGGGACTATTGTCACCGTTTTCAAAAGAAGCAAGATCAGGCCTTTCACTGAACACACCAAAACAGAAAGGAATACACTTTCCCTTCCTGGAATACTGCTGCTGTTTGGCCAGCCTGGCTGCCCTGCAAAGACAGGTAATGCTGTGCCAGCTGGGACATCACAAAAGCCAATTACACTGAGAAAATTCAGTGTATGGGATGTTCCAGCAGCCAGGCCCAGCTCAGATGGTCAAATCTGTCTGGATGGCAGAGCTGAGGATAAACATTTGTCACCCACCTCCCTCCTGCTAGGCTCAAGCAGGTAGATGGAGGCTAAGCTCTTCTCATGCTTTTCTCTTTCAGAACTCGACTTCCTAGGGAATTCCAAAACAAAGCTGCTTTTATTCCAAGCTAGACTGAAAGTTTCCCAGAGGAAATGTCATTTTTGCTGAAGCACATGCCAGGCTGCAGTGTGGCCCAGCCCTCGGCAGTGGAAATCCAGTGCTTCCTTGGCTGGAGCAGAGCACAGGGTGTCTGTTCTGTCACACACTGGCAATCTTCTACCTGCAGCCTGCTGCTAACTGCACGGGCTTTTGATGGATGAACCACTGACTTTATCAGGTGCTTCCACAGGAAAGCTCTGTGTGCTTCTGCTGGAGCTTTTCAGGGTGGTTCACACTCCACATCCTGCTGCAGAGAAAGGCAAAACCCCAAAGTGCTCCAGACACAGCTCCCAGCATGCAGGAGATGCAGCAGCTCTCCGTCTCTGAACTGCAAATGCTCCTGTCTCGTGGAGTGTGGGGTGAGCAGGTGGCTGAGATGTCCCCCAAGGCTGGGGAGGTGTCTACAGCCAGAGGGTCCCGCTGGGAGCCCTCACACAGCTCCCTCCACCCCCCCCCATTACAATATCCATGTGCATTTGGTCACCGAGGTGTTATGAAAGCTGCTGGTGAAGGGCTTCTCCATGGAACAGCTCCATTCTGTGCTAATGGCCAAGCAGAGCACAGGTCAAACCAGCTTTGCACCAATGTCAGCCCCATCCAGACCACCCTGCAGCTCCCCACTGCCCCCACCCAGCAGCTTTCCCAGCACACCCCTTCCTCAGCATCCCAATGTGCTCAGCAACACAAATTAAACATTTTCTCATTAGGCTGGGCTGGCCCTGGGCTCCGTTTGTGGGCAGACCAGGGCTTGTGACGGCAGCACCTCCCTGCCTGCAGGGTACCTGGTGCTGCCTGTGGCTTGTTAAACCACATGGGGATTTCATCTTCCCTCCAACTTCCTTTGAAAAACTCAGCCCCAAGGTTTCTCTTTCCCCAGCTCGCATAGAGGGAACTTTGGGAGAGGAACTGAGGCAGTCAGATTTACCTCCGCAGGGTTTTAAGGATCTGCCTAGCCCGTACAGCATCCTTCTCTCTACAGCACAGGGAGGAGTGATGTTCCACGTGCTCAAGTCCTATTCCCCCTTTATCTTTTAATTTCCAGCCCTGCAAACAAGTACATCTGCCAGGCTGCATGTAAACAGAGTAATGGGTTCTCTGGCCAGCAGGAAGGTATGACTCATTAATTGCTTTACACCACAGTGTAGAAATCCATCAGCATCTGCAATGCCCAATCTCCTTGTAGGAAAGACATATTTGGACTTCATTTTTCAAAAGAAGCTTCTGTGTGCTCTGCCACTGTTTGCTATGCAAATTTTGGTGTTAATTGCACCAAAATGAGAAACATATTACTTAAATCAGTGCACTCCTCAGATGGGCATCAGTGCGTGTGTGTGATATTCTGCCAGATGTTATTTTATTACTGCAGTTTAATACCTAACCATCTGCTTCCTTCTTATTTTGTCATGGTTTGTATTCTCCCTGGGACCTCTTTTCTGTTACACTGGCTTTTATCATCTGCATTGTGTATTAGTGTGGCCAGGGCTCAGGGTTGGCAGTATCCAGAGCATGGGATTTGAGCAGAGAAGCAAATGAGCAGCAGATCATTAAAGGAAGAGAATGGAACTGATACTCCAGTTGGATCAAAGAACAAAGTTGATAACAAAAAGATAAAATCAGAGTTGGATGCTTGGGGATTAGCTATAGTGATCCCAACTGAGACAGAGCATGCTACGCTCTGGCAAACACCTTGCAACTTGCACCACCTTGTAGCTTAAAAAATACCCATAACATTTTAAAGCCTAGGAGGGATGGACTGGAAAAAAAATGTATTTTAAGCACTTATTTGAAATTGCCTTTTTTTTGCTCCTTTCTCTTTCCAGACTGCTCAGTGCTGCAAATGCCCAAACACAGACAAAAAGAAGAGACAGAAGCAGGGATTTTAGCTCTATTTCCCCTTTGCTTGGCACCACGTTACCAGTTTGAGCCCAGGCACCTTGAAGGCACTGGGGTGTAGCACAGAGGCTGCACAGCTGCTCGCACTGTGGTGGCATGAGGGCAAGTGAGAACAGAAGGCAGTGGAAAATGGAACAGAACTTAGGAAGATGAACGTTTCCATGTTTTGGGAGGACAGTACTGCTAACAACAACCAGGAGAAGGAAGAGCCCTCTTGAACATGGATGTCCCAAACACAATGAGCAACAATTGGAATTACAGGATGTTTGCCTTGGACATACACATTCCTACCTGAACTGCTTCAATCCCACTTCATAAACTAAGTTCTTCATTGCTTGAAAAGAATGTAAATACACCGTCTCATAACCACCCTGCAGAGGTCTTTATCAAACCTCATTTATGTCAAACAGGGCCATGTTTCACTGCTCATGATGTTGGCTCTGAATATTTCCCCTCTTTGCTTTAGGATTGCACCACATATGTCCAGGGAAGGGAAGATGTTGAGCCAAATAGCCACAGGGGCATAAAAGTGAAAGCAGCAGTCAGACAGAAAATCTTGTTCTTATTTCTCTTTCATTTTTTTAAGACAACTAGAGAACGTTTATCATTTTTCTCATCATTTACACAGGGATGTTTATAAAGGTTTAATGGACCACCAAAGTCCAGGAGCCCACCTTTCCCAGGTTCGGTCGAGGTCTTTGAGGCATTTTAGCATTCCTTCTCCAGAGAGGAAGTGAGATGGTTCAGACAATTCATTTTACAAACACACAAAGCAATATTTTCAATAATTCTGTCTAGTTTGCAATTTTATTGTCTAGTAAGAGATAATGGATAAAAACAACCTGACCTTTTTGTAAGTAAAATTCCTCTGGTCACACATAAAATTAACCAGCACTTCAGAGCCTTGAAGCATCATGCAAATACTGAGTATTGGTAATTTTCCAGTACACTAAAGAGCAAAGAGTGCAGCATTTATGGGAAGCATTGGGAGCACAAGGTATAAATCTCACTGGTTTGGGGACTGTATTACACCAGGATCATGTCCTTCCCATCTATCCCAGTTTGCCCAGTGGTACTATAACTGTTGTGAACATTGCCCTGTAAGGCCATAAAACAAAACCAGTTGTGTAACAGTAACCCATTTCTGGCTCCCTTTCAGTTAAGAACAAAATTAACTTTCAATTGATTAGGAATTAAAAGCATGGCAGGGAATATAACCCAAATGCACTGCTCAACGGGCAACAGATCTGAGCACCAGCAGCTCCTGCCTCCAACCTTTAAAGCTATTAACCCTGGCATGAATTTTTATTTAGTGTTAATTAGGGGACTGGCAGCAAAAATCAATTAATTAATTACATCTCAGATCCACTGGAAAGCATAATGGAAATCAAAGAGAGCTAGGTTATTCTGCCTCCATGGAGGAAAGGCTGCTGCACAGCCCTGGGTGATGGCACTCCCCGTTTCTTTAACTGTAAAGAAATAAGTGTTAAAAACAGAATTTAAAAAAAAAAATCTGAGCAAGATCACTTCCCCTAGTTGGACATGCCAAATACCTCCTTGACTTGGCCCACCTGACAGGAAGGTGCATACCCCTGGCTCCTGCTTTCAGTTTTGCCTCTGGAGCTCTCTAATCCTGGGGATTTCTTGCACCAGTCCTGCAAAGTTCACCCTCCCCCTGCCCGTTTACAGAGCACCATCCACGCCCTGCCCACGGGTTCAGGTTATGGGACCGGTGGGGAATGTCCAGAAGGTCCCCAAGGGAGATGTTTCTGCAGGACTCAGAAGGAGCCACCAGCACGTGTCGCCATCTCCCCGGCCGCATCCCTCACAAGAACACACACATTTGGCTATTTCATCTATTTCAACAAAATTACCTACGAGGTTTGGGTTTGCTTGGGTTTTCAATGCCCAAGGTACAATTAGCTAACTAACATGGCTGGCAGTGATTAGCGGGTGCTAATTACAATAGAATTCCTGTCAAATTACACGGTGCATAAGTACAGGCTGACAAACTAGTTCAATTTTCAGGGAAGAGGGGGTGAGTGGAGGGGCTGGCAGTGCCGGCAGGCGTCTCCAGCATTAACACACCACCCATCTTGTGCCGTGTTTCAGGCAGCCAGCTTCCACAGAGGGACTTCTGTTTGGGCAGGACAATAATACTTGTCCCTTATGGCTTCAAGAGAGGAAAACCAAGAGGTGAAGGAAGCATGTGTGTTTGTGGTGGGCATCAAGAGCCACCCAGAGCACAGAACTCCTGCTGTGACAGCTTTTGTGCTGTTGAAAACCTTGACTTTCATTTCGAGAGCCGCTGGTTAACAAGGTCTTGCGTGTCCTAATTCGAAGTGTTTGATGGAGTTAATCAAGAGGCACCAGTGCCCTCGCTGTGCTCCCTGCCAGCCCAGGAAGGTGCTGGTGCCAGAGCCCTTTGCTCCGGGAGAACCAGGCAGAGGGAAGCAGCTCCACACGAGCCTCTGCCGACGGCCCCGCTGCTCAGCCCATTTATCAGTGCCACCACAGAGAATAAATATTTATAAATGGTGTGTCAGCTCTAATGTGATAAATTATCTCCAGTCATCACAGAGATGGTTCAAGATGTGTTAAGCCGGTTTTAAACATTTGGCTAAGAAAATGTCTGAGAGTGGAGTTGAAGGAGGAGGAACAAGAAGAAATCCCCACACGTGCCAAAAAGAGAAGGACGAAACATTTACCTGTTTGGCTTTGTACCACTCTCCCCACCCCGGGCTTGTGAAGTGCAAGTAACCTGTCGAAGTACATTAAAACTCTCTTGACTTACCCCAGTTTATTGTAAATATTACAGCAAATCCATTGTAAACAGCAGCAAGAGGCTTTTGGGAACCCATTAATCAAAATAAACTGCTCTGGAAAATGCCTCTGCTCAGCTTGTTTAACTAGTGCTGCAGCTCCATGCTGCATAGCTGATTTCAAAATATACAATTTATTGCCTTGGATGTCTTTGCTCAGAGCTAGATCTGAATTCCTCTGGGTACTTTAACATACAGTTAATCAAAGCACAATGCCACCCCTATCATATTTACAATCTGGCAGGCAATTAGTCAATAATAAATAAAATGCATTGGAAAGACAAATGATATTACTGTGTATGTATCAATGGGCTTATAGGCTCAAAAGATTTATCAGTACCACCGGAGAGAATAAATATTTATAAATGGATGTGTCACTCATAAAGTGATAAACTATCTCCAGTCATCACATGAAGAATGCATATTTTCAAGTTGACATACTTTATTATCTACCTAATCATTTTTCAAAAGGTGTTTTTCAACTTTATTAGCCGTACTTAACAACTGGAGGAACTTATTATCATCATCATTGAATTGAGGTTGTGCAGCAAAGCCCCACTCAGGATTTCCACTGTAGGTTGTACAGAGAGAATAATAGATTCCCTTTCTGCTTTGGTCCCAGACTGCCGAAAGTCCTGCAAAACCTATTTCTGTGAGTAGAACCACTTAAAAAAGATTAAAAGCCATAACCTTCCCCCAAATAAAAATTTCAACATCCACAATGTTTAAATTTCAAATGCCATTGACATACAGATACTGGAAACCCACTGGGACTCAAACATTTTGATTGGTTCTACCACAGTTCTCTGCTGGGAGGGAGCAGGATTTGAAACATCAGTACAAAAAAGTATTTTCCCTACAATTCTTTTCTCACCATCTCCAAAAATAGGAGCCCTGTTTACACCCAGTTCTGACAATCTAAATGAGTGACTTACAGTGTCCAAACTAAGGAGGTGTTTTAAAACCCACTGATTTTTTGTGTAAATATTTAAATAAGAGTACTTTTTAGGAAAGTAGCTTGTGTTAGCAAAAGTGTGAATGAAGTTGTATTTGCATAAAATTTAAGCCAATATAACTGCATCCACACACAGAAATGTTCACAGCAATCACACAGAAAACCAGTAATTCTTTTCTGCTTACATCCTCACCAACAGATCACTAGCTAATGATTAACTCAGCCATATTTATTTATAGAACTTTGATTTTCATCTTATCTTATTATATTTGATTTTATTGACTGAAAAGCGGGAGTGGTTACATTCTGACTTATCCACGCAACTGGTTTAGGACCATTAATAACCCAATAACGAAGCTTTTCTTCAGGACTGAAAATACCAGGAGCTTGGTGCCTGCATGAGTCCAGCCAGACACCACATGCTGCGAGGACAGATGTTTGGATGGCTGCTGCACCTCTGGGTTTCCCTGCCCCGGGGGATGGAGCTATACTTGGCTGGCACATGGAAGCTTGTGAGTAAGCAAAAGAAACTGGATATTCTCCACATTTGCAAATCTACCATGCTGGTTAGACCTGATAAAATTTTAAATGCTCCCTTGAATGAAGTTTTTTAAATGCTGCTGTTGTTATCCCACTCATTTTACATCGGGGTTTGGCAGCGGATGCCATTAGCGAACATTCAGTGTCAACAGTGTCATGATGTTGCTCTTAGAGATGTGTCAAGTGCCGTAGCGTGATCTTGTTGCATTTAAAATTAACCACAGCAGTGAGACTGTGCCAATTTCTTGCATTAGATCCAGAATGAAGCCAGCAAATGTGTCAGGTGCACAGAGCGTGTTTCAAGGATAAACAAGCAACAAAGGAGAAAACTCCTTTCTCCTGCTGCTTTTTTCCTTCCAGCACATCTTGTCACACAAATTAATTGTTAGGGAAAAGCCTTTCTTCTGCTCTGCTGTGCTGAGCAGCCCGCCTCTGCAAGGAAAGAGGAGAGATGGTGACCAGCCAAGGGCCCCAGAGCCCTGGGAATCCTGTAATGCAGCCACTTACAACCCAGGTTTAACTTGCTTCTCATTCATTATTCTTCACAGAATCTTTGGAGGCAAGACAGGAATTTAGATAAACCACACAGATCTAGCTCCTAGGATAAGGAAAAACCCCCTTTATTTTAGAAGTGTGGTGCCCAGGCCATATTAGTTAGCAGATCTGACTAAATGTGCATTTTTTTCCCTGACATAGTCACAGAGTTTTTCTCTGCAAGTCATTTCTCTGTCTAAATCTTCAGTTTCTTGGAAACCACATGACTGATGGTCCTGACTGCTCGAGCTTGAGATAATCTATTGCACTTTAGCTGCAGAGTTGCCCACTCAGCATTACACACGGCTCTGGTTTGCACCACTTGTTTTACGAGGTATAATACCAGCTTTATATCCTTTGTAGCTGAAACACTGACAATTTTTTTTCCTCTATGATTCAGACTGGGGGAAAGAAATGCATTTGTTGAAGTGAGAAATTCTCGTGTTAAACCACTTTAACCTTGCTTATTCACATGAGAAGATTTAAGATAGAATCCCTGTAGCGTGCGTGCAGAACCAGGGTTGTGGCAGAGACCTGACGTGTCAAACACCAAGATCAGTTTGCCCAGGGTCACCTGGGGCTGGCAGCAGGACTTGTATGTGACCCAGGGACTTTGGCAAGTCCTTCAAAGCTTTTGAATAAAACCAACTCTGATCCTGTTTCATGGCAGAGTGATGGAGACCGTGCCTTCCTAATACCGCTTCTTGCACAGCTGGGGTGTCATTACATGACCCACTGGAAAAGCTGCTGGAGCCAGGTCACCTCAGTCCTAGGGCCCAGCCCAGAGCCCTGCCCAGCTCCTGTGAGTGCTAGGGAGAGCTCCCTCCTGGGTAAACCCTGCTGCTTCCATCCTGGGCACAAGGCCAGGCTCCCCACATCGGAGGGGCACCGGTGGCAGTGGGGCAGGGGGCTCCCAGGGCCAGGCCGGCCACATTCCTCCTGTGAGAGCAATCCCAGCCTTGTTTTATCTGGCTGGGATGAGGCTCAGTTGCTGTCTGACCCAACGGAGATGTTTCTGAGGGATGGGAATTTTTCTGAGAGCTTGCAATAAAGCAAACTGCTGGAGGCAAAATAACAAAACTGGGAGTATGAGCTCTTCCAGTGGGTCAGCTGAAGCTAATGCTTTGAAAATAGAAATCTTTCATCCAACTGCATCTCACCAAAACATTTCCAAGACAGATATCAAGCGACCTGCAACAAATCACTCAGGAACTTAGGTTAGAGCTGAAATTCCAAGAAAATCTGAGCACAGGGAATAGTGGCTGAGCTCATGCGTGGGAGAGCAGACTTATGCTGTGAAAGGTTATTCTGGTGTTCAGTAACAGGGGGGGAAATGATCTTTCAAGTCAGAGATTTCTCAGCTGAGGGTGGCTGTTGAATAAGCCGACACCAAGGCTCAGAAGGACGTTTGAAGGAGCTGCCTCCTTGCAGCAGTGTGCCATGCAACTGGCATTTTATTTCTAGCAGTTGAGCAAAATTGCAAACAGCTGCTGGATTTTTGGAACATTTTAAAACATTTCTTTCAAGGTACGTTATTGCCTCCTTAAAAATAAATACACATGCCACACATTCCCCTTTTGCAGATCCAGTGAATGTGTATCCCAAGCACCATCTATTAGCTGTGCTACAAAATCCCTGTGCTATGGTGGTGGGACTCAATTTTAATTCTTTTCTTTTCCCTGAAGCCTGGTAGTTCCCCCTATACCAGGTGAACAAGTGATAAAGGAGGAGAGGGTGATGTGAGAATAGTTGTGTTATTGTGCTCTCCCTCCTGGGGCACAGCCCCTCAGCAGAGCATCCCAAAAGGGGGTTTCTAAAAGGTGACTGGAAAAACCTGATTACTTTATGCACGAGGGATTTGTTCCAAACGCTGCTGTGAGGACTCCCCAGTGGTCCTAAAAGCTGAGGATGGATTTCAAAAACTGCATTCCTGCACGTGGAGGGAGGAACTGATGACTGCTCTGCTCAATTCCCTATAGCGAAAGTCAGGAATAGAAAGGCAAAAATTAAAATCTCAGCTCACAAATTGTTTCCCTGTGTGAATATTTCGCCACCAGTTAACACTTACTGCTGCCTGTCCCCAAATCCTTCCTGTCCCTCCCTTCACCTATCACTGCTGAGAACACAAACATCCTCTCCACCACACAAGGTCATCTTCATCCTCCAAGCAAGGCCCCGTTCTGCTCACCCTCCCCTGAGTATCCCCTGAGCATCCTTTGCCTGCAACACTTCCACTGTGGTGGGAGCCAGATGGAGACAAGCACAGACAAGGTGAGGCGACCCTCCAAGGCGAAGGGCACGGAGTCAACAGCACACAGCTGCTGGGAATGCTGAGACCAGTGGGGGATGCGGTGCTGCACTCCCTGCATTTTAACACAGGCCCTAATTGAATTCATTATGAGAACCACATCCCCACATCATCAACACCATACGGTATTTTGCAGCTGTGGTCGTAACTCAGCTTCATCAAAAACCTGCAGGGGCGAGGAATGAGCGATAGCAACGGTGTGTCCCTCTCTCAAAGACTCTTGCACAGGGTATGGATAGCAGGCAAGCACGTGCAAAGTCAAGAGGAAAGTTGGGGGCTTCGATTTTCTTAATTTTAATGGCAGTTTTGACATATCAGAAGCAGAGGCTTTTGAATATGGACACATTTAAAAAGAAAAACTAGCAAATAACACTGCAAGTGCAAGGTCAGTGCTATGGATGTACCTATGGGCTGTGTTACACCAGTGACAGTTCCCAGACTGAGCAGTTCCAGGATTTGCTGTTGTCACAGGGCCATACCACACTCACTCCCTCTTCTCTCCCCTCTCCTCCATCCTTTCCTCTGCTCTCAGAAAACAACAATATGCAGCATGAGAGACGTGTTGGAAACCAGGAGTGAGTCCTGACAGTCCATGTGCTTTAGCAGCTGTTACCTTGGGATAATGAGGTCGATCCTTTACAAAGTGAACTTCATAAAATCATCGTTCTGCCTGGAGTGACACGTAAGGACGTCACAGCAAACCTCCTACAGACCTGGCACAACACGTGACACATTTCCATAGATTTCAGTTAACTAAGGCCTCACTGAGTTCTCCTTCATCCATGGGCCCAGGCAAGGACATTCCAGGGGATTTGGGGGGCTGTTCCCCCACTCACAGGGATAAGCATATGAGGGGTGGGTAGGTTACAGGACCCTTTAGAGGGCAATGACAACGCTTTCTCTTTTCCATCATACAGCAACTAAAGGTTGGTATTAACCTGGCAATAAATATCTGGTATTTCCCCTCTTTTCTAGGGTATCAGTCTCTAGAGACCTCCCCTGCACTATGCACACGGGCACACTTGCACACACTCATCTACCTAAAATAACTCCTGCTTGATCCACACCATTTAAAAAGCCTCACAGGCAGTGGCCAGGAGTCCTTTCTCTCTTTGTCCTACGACAAAACTTTGTTCAGCAAGCCAAAGGACAAAATCCCTGGAATTTCAGCTTGGCTGATTATCCCTCTTTCTTCTCCCTGTCTCAGAAGTGCAGTCGCTTCCAGCAGCTCTGCTGCCTTGCCTTAGGCGAGGATCTCTTTAGGAGGAAACCGAAGTTCCCTTAAATTGGGAGGGGGCAGAACTGAAAAAAATGTGGAGGTTTGGCAGGGCTTTGATCTGAAGCTTTAGTATGAGTCTCTCTAAAGACTGAGAAAAGGAGATTTCACAGAATGGGTGTTAAAAAAAGAAAAAATCTGTAATCAGTCTAATTTGATAACCAATTTGTCACAGCCATGCTCTCACCCTTGCTTTTGAAATGAATGTTGTTTGGAGACAAATGTCAGCAAGCCAGGCTGTAGTGTGAAATCCATCACAAGCACAGCCACCAGATGTGTTGGCTTCATGAACTTTGGATTTCCTGAACCTCTTGGTTAAAAAGCATCTGTGTTTGTTCCTCGAGATCAGGAGTGGTGAATTCAGCAGCTAGCAATCAAGTCGAAGTTGTTTATTGAGAAGTTTCTTGTTTCCTGAGAAGTTTCATCAGATGAGGTTATTCATCATGGAATACATGAATTCAAGCAGTTTGAAACTTTCCAGGAATTATCTGGTTCTCAGACTCACTACCTGGATGCAAAATACTCTAATATGGTTATCATTTCCAGGTGTAAATGTTCAGTAATGAACCCAAACTTGTCCTTTGTTAAAGTCTCACAGCTGAGCTTATGAGACTTATTAATCTCTAGAAGAGCACACTTCTGATGCAAACTATAAAATTATCCATTTGAGGCAAATCCTAGATCCCTAAGCCACACGTGCATTGGAAGAGGCTTGATTTACATGGTTGTAAAACTCTTGCAGGAAGCACACAGCCTTTGACTTACAAAGAAAGCTGGAAAGAGGAAGCTGCTTCATTTGCAAATTCAGCGTTCAAGATCGAGGGCAATGTTCTTGTCTTCTGACTTCCCTGAAAACCAATTTAACATCATCACACCAAGCTACACTGAGTATGTACCTGTATTTATATAGAAATTGCTGGTATTTCTATCGTACCAAGGTTTAAATTTAGCATTTTAGCTCATGCCACCTCTTGCTCGCACAGCACACCTGGGAGATGTCACTTTCCCGAGGGCTCACAGCCCCAGATGAAGAACTCTGGGATGAGCAGCTCCCACAAAGAAACGCTGGCAAAGCTGCCCCAAATCCACGTTCAGTACCAGGTTTGCAAACTCCAGTAACATTTGTTACAAGCACACACGTTTACACAAAGCTGGCTGGGCCCACGTAGGACAGGAATTGTAATTTTTACACACTTTGCTCTCAAATTTCTCTGCTGGGTCAAGGCAAAACAGCTGAACTGCTCATTTGTCCTCCCTAATTTAGTTCCTTGTGTCTGGGACTGAGGGGTACACGAGGCATCCCCTTCACATCCCCACGTTTTGGGGCTGGGTGCATTTCCCCCAGTGGAGGACATGCTCAGGGAGGAACTTGCTCAGCAGCACAAACACCGAATGAGCCACAGGCTGGGCGGTGCCACAGGTCCCACACAGTGCCCCAGCACAACCCTGGCCTTCCCATTTTTCTCTTACCTCCTTTCCGCTCTTGATGACCATTCCTGCTCCAAAAGGCAAGAAAAGCACGGGGGACACTACTCCTTTTCCTGTTTATCTGAGAGCCCAGCACAAAGGCAGTTCAGAGGCAGCCTCGGTGCAAATTGATGATCGGGCAATAAAACTGTCTTTAGATAAGTAGAGCAGTTTGCATACGCCTTTGTGCGTGCACCTGCCTGTTCAGCGAGTCATCACTCATTTCACAGCTCATTTCGCTGACTGTGGTCTACAGGTTTTATCTCTTTAATTGGGCAAACAATACACACCTTGTCTCTGCACATAAAGTCCGGTGCTAACGTGCACGTCTCCGACAAGTTGGTGGTTTGGCTTTTTTTTTTCATCAGCTCTAAGTAATGCTGAGCATTTAAGGTGGAGTGTTATTTTTGTGGGGGTTCAGTCTGCAATGCAAATACCCAGATTTCTGCAAGGATTTTGATTCTGGCTGAGGCCAATCTTCGAGAGCCCACATCAGTGTCTGTTGAAGCCTGGGGAGGGAGTCCCTCTGATGTCAAATGGCTTTGGGACGGACCCAACAGGGCTAAAAACAAAAGACAAGAAATGAGAGTCCCCTCCCTCCCAAGCAACGAGTCTAAAGCAGAACAGCGTAGTAGCCGAAATTTATCAGTTACCCTACCTCAGGGGGCTTCTCTGGGAAAAGACTGGGCTTTTTCAAAAACACATAAGCAGTGCATTACCCAGAGACTGGCGTTAGCATCTCCATGGAGGCCAGCAGAGTTAATGCAGTTACAGCCTTGGCCTGAGGAGAAGTTAATGCAAAGAGCAGCTGAAACTGCCCGAGCAGAGCGTGGTCCTGCAGCAGTGTGTTCTCCCTCCTTCTTCTACACCTCTCACTGCTCCCTGCTCCCAGTGTTCCCAATCCCATCCCGCAGGCGGGGGCTGCAGGGCACTGGCTCAGTCCCTGTGCATCCCGCGGGGGGATGCAGGGGGATGCAGGGGGATGCACCAGCACCTGCCAGCGGGCTCTGCACAACCCACCTCTGACCTGGGGCCCTGCCTGAGCCACCAAGCACCAGGACAAACACGGCAGACCTGGACGAGGCTCTCCGGGAGAGGATGAGCCCCCATCCCTGCGGCAGTTTGAGCAGCGAGGCCGGAGAGAACCACTCAAAAAAACACACACCCACACACGCTTTGCAGCATGATTAGTTTTTGGCGAAGACACGCTGAATGTAGGGGGGGAAAGTGCTGTCTTTGTTCGAGGATGCAAATGAGCATCTTTTTTAGAAGCTGAGAAAGAGCCCCGACTAACCAAAATTGCGCATTGACTGAAATAAGCCAGGCTGCCTTTCAGATGTAGACTTCAGACAGAAAATGAAACATATCAAAGTGTCTGATTTGACGTGGCTTGCAGCTGCAAGGCAAAGCGACTGTCCCATTTTTTTCCCCTGAGGCAAACACTCAAGATTTTCTTGATCTTATCTTTGTCTTTCTATAAGTCTTTGAAAACCATCTGTAGAGATTCATAAAGGGTATTTGTGTTTTAAGTAAACTGCAGAAGTGATCTATACCGAACAGATGGAAACAAATCAAAAAGCTTAACGGGATGCAGAAAAACAGCAACACTTAGAAAAATACTAGCTATGAATGAGTAGGCAGGTTGTCTCCCATTTGTATTACATTTGGTGTGGCATCTCTTTCCCAGAGCTCTCTCTGCAGCCCGCACAGTGAGCTCTCCTCACTCCTCTCCTGTCCTCGTTCACAGGCTGCAAAACACTTCCCCGGCTGCCTTTGCTCTTCCGGACAAGCATCCCTTCGATGGGAATTGTTCAGCTCCTTGGCAGAGCCCTTGTATCCACCCGGAGCCCTTAGTGCAGCTCCCTCACAAATAGATTGCGTTTGACAGCAAAGGGTTCTGATTCTTCACGGCTTGCCAAAACATTTCTGCACAGGGAAGGTGGGGGAGAAAAGTGCTACAAATCAATCTCGGCGTGCTCGGGGATCGTGCCGTTGTTTGTTTGTTCCGGGTGATGTTTTTTTCTGACAGACGATTTCAAAGAAGCACAAGGCTGCTTCCTCAGTACCAGCTTTTCATAGAAGACACAATAAGGTGCAAAATGATGTGTCTTACTGGAGTGAGTGGGCGTTAATGGGACTTCCTGAGAGTACTAACAAAACCCACAGAGAAAAAGAGAAAAAAACACTTTAAAAAAAATTTCCCTGGTGTTTCAGCTGAGGCCTTGCGTGTTCTCTCCTGTCCCCATTAGTCTGAGCCCTGCGTGCCCGGTTTGAGGAGGATGCTGTGACACTGCAGGGGAGCATCAGCCCTGGTTCAGATCAGTCATTGCTGGGAAACTGTGGCCGAGGATGGGTTTTGCTCAGGGTTACAAAGACAGTTTTTATATCAGCATAGCTCTGACTTCACAAAATTCCCAACAGTTTGTTCAGAGAGTCTGGTCCCTGCTAACACAAAGTCTGGACTGTATAATCCCCTCCATAAATTTATCGGCTTCCATCATAAAACCACTCGGACACAGTGTTGCTGCACAGCTGTTTCATAACCTCAACCCTCTGGTGGCAGCAATGCCTGTTTTCTTTCCAGCTTACATGTTTTAATGGCCAGTTTGTATCTTTATTTCCCCTCCTCCTTTTCTTTTCCTTTCTTTACTCACCAGTCCCTAACAGGCCCAAGGAAGAGGTTAAGGAAAATTCCAGATGGGAGACCTGGGGATGGAGAAGGCTGTTGGAGTGACATCAAAGCACTCCTCCACTTTGTTTCTGTACGATGTTACATGATAGAAGCTCAAGATAAATGTGTGTTTCTATTGAGCTGCTTAATTTATTACGAAGCCAAGACACAGGTTCTGCCTTAAGCATCTCAGGAGGTGGATGTTCGTATCCTGCAGTCCCACCTGGTCCCCAAGAAGGACATTAGGGACAGTCCTGTCCCTTTAGGGACTCTTTGGTTGGGGTCCCCAGGCACACAAGAAAGGACCACTTCAAATGAAGAAATGGCAGGGTGTGCTTTGGCCCCACGTCAGCCTTCCCCCACCAAGATGAAAGTCCAGCAGTTCTAAACTACGGGCTGAGCTCAGTGCAGACCCAGATGTGTTCCCACTGCTGTCAGAGGGAACTCAGCTGTGACTTTGCTACAGCTGAGGAGGACAATGTCAAAAGCATCTGAAAACTCAGTTCTCTCTATGCCAGGAGGCAGGGCCAGAGCAAATCCTTGACATCCCTCCTCTCCCTCAGCATGGGGCTCTAGCCCCAGGGCTCCAGCATGACCATCTGTGGTGGGAAAGGCCCTTCTGTGTGGAAATGCCCATGGGAAAGGCCCATCAGCCTCCAGGACAATCACTGTGGTGTGCTACACACTTTTACCACCGTCTCTCTTAGCCATCGATCAAGGAAATGAAGCACTCCTATGTTTTTCTCTGCCCCTTCCAAAGGGGTCATTGCCTTCTGCTCAGCCATGCCAGCTTCCTTCTCCAGAAGGGAACAGGCCAATTCTGACTTCCACCCCTGTCCATCAGGCCACACCCATGAGACCACGCATGGGTGACATCTGGGGCACTGTCACCCCGAACATGCCCATTTTCACCCCCATCTGGAGCTTAGTCAGCGCCAGGCTCTGCCTCCTGAGCAAAGCACAAGGCATCCCATGCTGCCATCCCAACAGGCCTTTGGCATTTGGATCCACGTAAGTGCAGATTCCCAGTTCTATCCATCTACCAGCCTGGAGAGCCTTGCCTGCAAAAATAGAGGCAATACTGTGACTGATATTTTTAGAAAGGGAATGCATATGTAAATTATTCCCCTGAAAATGTCTCTGTGCGTCAGCCTCTCCCCTGATTCAGAGAACATCCCTTCTATCTTTTCCTCAAGTACACGCTGCGCACAGAGAAGCTTAACATCTCAGGCAGAGAAGGTTGCTGCAAAAGTGATTCATCTATCACATCCTTCACAGCTTCGGTAAACTGGAACGGTGCGAATCTCTCTGCCCCCAGTCTTGGCTGCTCCGGAGCTCCCGACTTCCCTCCCATTCACAGCTTCATGCGCACAGCGGAAGGCGAGGAGCGCGGCTGGCTGCCTCACCTCGCTGTCCCCAGCCTCCCACCGTGTGCTTCCTGCTGGGGATGCAGCCGGGATCCAGACAGGCCCATCTGCCGGGAGCGCTTCCCCGTCGGCGCCTCGGGGGCTGCGGATGGAGGTGGCCGGGCGGCGAGGAGCCCTTCCTGCCCTCTGCATGCACCCACCGAGCATCCCACCCGTGGTTCCTGCAT